>OY720426.1:24657568-25127998 GCA_963082815.1 Melanotus villosus
CATCCCTACACTCTCTATAATACGATAAACTAGGGTTATAATTACCATGAAAATAATATCCGATACTATGGGGGACATGTTTTTGATATTTAACCGTTTTTTTATGATTGATACCCTCCACATTGGACTCGTTTAAAAGTAAACATTCAATATCACTGTATATTACATACGGGACACTCTGTTTATACTTATAATTTTTAAAACGCAATATTTTATCGTCTTTACTGGGAAGCGTAATTTGACATGTGTTGAGTTTTTCACAATTCTCCAAATGTTTAGCTAACAGGTTTTCCGTAGAAAAAATAATGTAAACATCTACAGCATATGTGTATTTTACTTTTGTGTCTTGTTAAGTGACTTCGAACTAATCCGGATAAATTTTTAATTAAACAATAGTGTTTTTGTGTTTTATTTATATCAAGCTCGCCGAATTCATCAGCATCGACATCATCATCGTCATCGCTATCATCATCATCTTCGTCGTCAGTGTAATTATTATAGTAACCGTAATTTTGTAATGTCATTAACAGATTAACATGATGTTTGCGCAACTTTTTTGTTACGTAAACGGGTGCTACAACGAAACTGTCCTTATTATTTTTACCTTTTTTTTTCTTTTTTCGTCGCAAACAAAACACATTAACGAAATATCGTTCATATTCTCGAATTTGGAAATTTTATTAAGTGGCATTGGTGCATTTAAATCAAAACCTTGAACTTTTAATTCGTTTCTGAAATCTGGGTACGATGAAAGGACACATGGATTGCGTTTAGCGGGAAACAGCGATGCAACTATGCAATGAAAAAAACAATTTTGATCGTTATTTTGTATATTAACTACAGCTTTTTTTTTATTTTGTATCAGAGTCGGTAATTCAGTGTACGATGATGCATGAAATAAATACCCACAGCTATTAACGTTAATCGCTAAAGAGTCAATTGAATATAGAGTCCAACCGGAGTTATTTGTTTCAAAATTCACTTAATTGATTTTCAATGGAATCGTAAATCTTTTCACGGTAAAATTCATCAAAATCCGCTAAAATATCTTGAAACGGCAATGAATTTGGTGTACTAAAATATTTTGGTTCGAATAAAATGTCATCACCAACACTTTTAGAAAATTCACATGTTAGTGTAACATTTAACTTTAGACCGTTGAAATTGCGTTTTGTAAAATAATATCATAGTCGGTTTTTTATTAATCTACTGCAACTTTCGAGATATGTATGCAATGTTTTATGTGGAAGATTTACAAGTAAACGACTTTCTAACCTACTCTTAAAACAGCCCTCTAATTTGCGCCATGTTACGTCGGTTTTAGTTTTAATTAAAAGATTTTTAAACAAAACCTCATAGTTTTTGAAATGTCTATGATGATTTTCTAAAATGCGCTTCCGATTAATATTTGTTTCATGGCATAGGATATTTTTAATGTACTTATTATTTTTTGCAATGCGTTTCAACCAAATTTTAATTCCCAGTTTATTTTTACACTTTTCTAGAATAATATAAGCTTTTCGAATGAGTTTTAATGATTCTTGACTTAAAATTATTGGATCATCATCATCATCATCATCTACATAATCATCTAAATGAGACATCTTTAGATATTTTAAATTACTTTCATACACAAAACAACAACAGCACTATCATGGAACCTTGACAATATTAAAATTATATTAAAACTAAATCTAAAAATTAAACTGAACACACACTTTTTACTAACTTGCGATGAGATAACAGTACATCTAGGTTGACGTTGCTAGCATCTAAATCCCTGAGATGGTTGGGTACGCCAGAAGTTTTCATATGTACCGGCAGATAGATTATGGACTCCTCTAATTCACAAATAATTACACGTTTATTAAGTTTTTTGCTTAACACGCTTTTGATATTTTTTATTAACATTCATTTTTTGTATTTTTAAAATTGGTTTTATGTTTATTTCGGCGATTTTATTTAGCTTATTCACGATATCCATGTTTAATAATTATATTTTTTTAAAAACCGTGTAAATTAGCGACTTATCACAGAGAATAAATAACACGTACTACACACGATATTTTGAATTACATGTGAAAATCAATGCTCTGCAATCTTACATATATACAGCTCAATATGCAACCCCTATAATACATCATTCAATCATATTCAGAGGGGGTAACCCTTACGCGTATTTAGTTCTATTGTATATTTAATGTCATGCAATAAAACATGCACGTGCAACAATATAACACATACAAATAAATTCAATGCATGGGTTTATTCCAAACATCCAATGAAACCACCACGATTTCATTGATTTTTATATTTGACATGTCAATAAATCTCCCCTATTCAGCTCGTTAACATCACACGTGTCGCATTTATTATTATCATTAAAGTCACTTCAATGACCCCACTTGACTATTCAATTCTATACAAACAATCACCATACATATCACACCTTCATATTGTCATCTCCCCTAATTCGAAGCCAGAAAATCAATAAAAAAACACCCCATACTAAACACACGCCCTAATATTAAAATCACCCCAACTATAACACAGAAAATCAATAAAAAAACAATCATACCCCCATTTCCATAAAGCCGCAACAACCCATCTCTTCAAACATACACACATTAAAACTTAAACACAAAACATATACCGCTTCATATCACCTACTATCACACATTCCATCTCACCCTTTCATCCGAAATACTCTTCCTATTGTTTTTACCCATTTACACTAAATACATAACAACTACCTAATTTACATCTCAATCTTGCGCATCTACAGGTACCAACATCGTAGTTAAACAAGGGGGATGCTGACTACAGACTACCTGTTTGAGTGTAATTATGTCTGTGGCGAGGTGTGCGATCTGCAAGATGTTACAGGTAGTCTGTAGTCAGCATCCCCCTTGTTTAACTACGATGTTGGTACCTGTAGATGCGCAAGATTGAGATGTAAATTAGGTAGTTGTTATGTATTTAGTGTAAATGGGTAAAAACAATAGGAAGAGTATTTCGGATGAAAGGGTGAGATGGAATGTGTGATAGTAGGTGATACGAAGCGGTATATGTTTTGTGTTTAAGTTTTAATGTGTGTATGTTTGAAGAGATGGGTTGTTGCGGCTTTATGGAAATGGGGGTATGATTGTTTTTTTATTGATTTTCTGTGTTATAGTTGGGGTGATTTTAATATTAGGGCGTGTGTTTAGTATGGGGTGTTTTTTTATTGATTTTCTGGCTTCGAATTAGGGGAGATGACAATATGAAGGTGTGATATGTATGGTGATTGTTTGTATAGAATTGAATAGTCAAGTGGGGTCATTGAAGTGACTTTAATGATAATAATAAATGCGACACGTGTGATGTTAACGAGCTGAATAGGGGAGATTTATTGACATGTCAAATATAAAAATCAATGAAATCGTGGTGGTTTCATTGGATGTTTGGAATAAACCCATGCATTGAATTTATTTGTATGTGTTATATTGTTGCACGTGCATGTTTTATTGCATGACATTAAATATACAATAGAACTAAATACGCGTAAGGGTTACCCCCTCTGAATATGATTGAATGATGTATTATAGGGGTTGCATATTGAGCTGTATATATGTAAGATTGCAGAGCATTGATTTTCACATGTAATTCAAAATATCGTGTGTAGTACGTGTTATTTATTCTCTGTGATAAGTCGCTAATTTACACGGTTTTTAAAAAAATATAATTATTAAACATGGATATCGTGAATAAGCTAAATAAAATCGCCGAAATAAACATAAAACCAATTTTAAAAATACAAAAAATGAATGTTAATAAAAAATATCAAAAGCGTGTTAAGCAAAAAACTTAATAAACGTGTAATTATTTGTGAATTAGAGGAGTCCATAATCTATCTGCCGGTACATATGAAAACTTCTGGCGTACCCAACCATCTCAGGGATTTAGATGCTAGCAACGTCAACCTAGATGTACTGTTATCTCATCGCAAGTTAGTAAAAAGTGTGTGTTCAGTTTAATTTTTAGATTTAGTTTTAATATAATTTTAATATTGTCAAGGTTCCATGATAGTGCTGTTGTTGTTTTGTGTATGAAAGTAATTTAAAATATCTAAAGATGTCTCATTTAGATGATTATGTAGATGATGATGATGATGATGATCCAATAATTTTAAGTCAAGAATCATTAAAACTCATTCGAAAAGCTTATATTATTCTAGAAAAGTGTAAAAATAAACTGGGAATTAAAATTTGGTTGAAACGCATTGCAAAAAATAATAAGTACATTAAAAATATCCTATGCCATGAAACAAATATTAATCGGAAGCGCATTTTAGAAAATCATCATAGACATTTCAAAAACTATGAGGTTTTGTTTAAAAATCTTTTAATTAAAACTAAAACCGACGTAACATGGCGCAAATTAGAGGGCTGTTTTAAGAGTAGGTTAGAAAGTCGTTTACTTGTAAATCTTCCACATAAAACATTGCATACATATCTCGAAAGTTGCAGTAGATTAATAAAAAACCGACTATGATATTATTTTACAAAACGCAATTTCAACGGTCTAAAGTTAAATGTTACACTAACATGTGAATTTTCTAAAAGTGTTGGTGATGACATTTTATTCGAACCAAAATATTTTAGTACACCAAATTCATTGCCGTTTCAAGATATTTTAGCGGATTTTGATGAATTTTACCGTGAAAAGATTTACGATTCCATTGAAAATCAATTAAGTGAATTTTGAAACAAATAACTCCGGTTGGACTCTATATTCAATTGACTCTTTAGCGATTAACGTTAATAGCTGTGGGTATTTATTTCATGCATCATCGTACACTGAATTACCGACTCTGATACAAAATAAAAAAAAAGCTGTAGTTAATATACAAAATAACGATCAAAATTGTTTTTTTCATTGCATAGTTGCATCGCTGTTTCCCGCTAAACGCAATCCATGTGTCCTTTCATCGTACCCAGATTTCAGAAACGAATTAAAAGTTCAAGGTTTTGATTTAAATGCACCAATGCCACTTAATAAAATTTCCAAATTCGAGAATATGAACGATATTTCGTTAATGTGTTTTGTTTGCGACGAAAAAAGAAAAAAAAGGTAAAAATAATAAGGACAGTTTCGTTGTAGCACCCGTTTACGTAACAAAAAAGTTGCGCAAACATCATGTTAATCTGTTAATGACATTACAAAATTACGGTTACTATAATAATTACACTGACGACGAAGATGATGATGATAGCGATGACGATGATGATGTCGATGCTGATGAATTCGGCGAGCTTGATATAAATAAAACACAAAAACACTATTGTTTAATTAAAAATTTATCCGGATTAGTTCGAAGTCACTTAACAAGACACAAAAGTAAAATACACATATGCTGTAGATGTTTACATTATTTTTTCTACGGAAAACCTGTTAGCTAAACATTTGGAGAATTGTGAAAAACTCAACACATGTCAAATTACGCTTCCCAGTAAAGACGATAAAATATTGCGTTTTAAAAATTATAAGTATAAACAGAGTGTCCCGTATGTAATATACAGTGATATTGAATGTTTACTTTTAAACGAGTCCAATGTGGAGGGTATCAATCATAAAAAAACGGTTAAATATCAAAAACATGTCCCCCATAGTATCGGATATTATTTTCATGGTAATTATAACCCTAGTTTATCGTATTATAGAGAGTGTAGGGATGCTAATAATTGCATGCAATGGTTTGCGAAAGAGTTAGAAAGTATTGCCGATTGTTATGGTCCCACGTTTTTTTAACCCTGCCCCTATGGAGGATAGCATAGTCGATGTGAAAAGTGTCGATAAGTGTTACATAAAACTTTTAATGCGAAAGGGTGTTTTCCCCCTACGACTATATCGATAATTTCAGTAAATTATCCGATACCAAATTACCATCACAAGATGATTTCTATAGTAAATTAACAGATGACATGATATCCGATGAAGATTATTTACATGCTCAAAATGTATGGAAATCGTTCAATCTAAAAGACTTGGGCGAGCACAGTGACCTTTACCTTAAGACAGACGTACTATTGGTGAATATTATACAGTTATTTTTTATTTTAATTAACTATTAGTACATTTCAAACAGTTTTTAATATTATACATAGTTATTCAACATGCTTCGGAACTCTGCGATGTCCCCAAGCTAGAGTGTCACCGGAACCATTCGGAATGATGTATCTCTTATCGTCTATCCAAGAAAGCGCTATTTTATTCTTCAGCTCGGTATACAGTTGATGGTTATGCGATCTGAACGTTCGCACGTTCTTGTAGACGATCGTATTGTTGAATACCACAGTCTTATAGTCTTCAAGTGTTAGCTCGTTCTTGATTACATCTTTTTGTATACCCTTAGCTGTTTTACTTAATTCACCCTCAGCATTGGTGACGTAGGCTTTCGCCCCTGTTCCCACGAACTCCCATAAAATCTTTCCTGCATACTCGTCCTTCATTTTTCCTATTACAGATTCGGTTTTAGGTATTCCGAATTGATTATCTTCCTTGAAATTTGATGTGTCGTACTTATTTAGATGTTTCTTCATATCTTCGTAAAAATCAGCTGTATAGGTCTTCAGGACCAAACTGTCCGTGTCCGTGTAGGCTACTTCCACATTATCACCATAAATAGGCTTGATGAAGTTGTAATAAAATTCATACATCACGTGCTTAGCTAAGTCTAGAACGCAGAATCCAATATATATCGGTTTATTGTATTTAACTTGCATTCTTTCTAAATGAATTGCTACCAAATTATCTGAGAAAACAGATAAATCTTTAAATTGCGGTTTGGAAATCAACCCTTCGGCTCCTAGCCTCTTCCCTTTATTTTCCCAGTGTGTAGCCAATCTTATGTCTGTCCTTTTGTCTACATTCTCCATGGTCTTCCCAAAAATGGAATTATTTAAAAGTTTAAAAAACATTTTTCCAAATTCAGACTTGTCTGCATTCCTCATACGTGTATTTAAATCCACATACTCTTTTAGCCAATCAGATTGTTGAAATTGTATGATGCGATGGATCTTCTCGAGTTTTAAACCGGCGGTTATACATTGTTGTAGATTTCTGTAGTGAATAATATACCTAGTCTTGCTATTCAAGTTAGGAATTAATTTTGATTGTTTTGAGCCTGGAGGTATGATGTTTTCTGGGCAAAATGGTAGATCATTATGTTTATCGTGAAGATCTTCCGGATATGTTAAATCGACTTCCAAAATGTATCCTATTTTTGAATTTTCGGGTACGTTTAATATATCTAGATTTTCAATTTCATCAGAAGTTAAAAATTTAAAGTTATTGACGGGTAGATGGTCTGAGAGCGCTTTACCGTAAAGATTCGTAGCATCCAAGTAGTTGATAAAGCTTGTCGGTTCTGATTTATCATAATTTGGCATGTATTTGTTGTTAGCTTTCACATACCTCTTACTGCATTGACTTACACCCCCTCTAATACCCTTCTTAATAAAATGAACCATATCGATATCTGTTAAAAGTTCTAATTCGATTTTTGTAAATTTCAACATGGCCGACCAAGACAGGCCTGGGGCTGTAAAAAAGTGCGGTGGGTCTAAATCATATGTGTTTTTACATTTGTAGCGAAAAGCTTCAAATACATCTGTTAACAACAAAACATCTGTTTTCAAATATAGATCCGAGTATTCTCCTAATGTTTTACATTTAAAAGTTTCCCAAACTTTTACAGCGTGCTCATAGTCTTCAGCAGATATATGGTTACCTCTCAAGTTATCAAAGAAAGCTTCACGTGATGGTAATGCGTTGTAATCGAGTTTTTCGAAAGAGTCGGCAAACGAATAGGGAAATATCCCTTTCTCTCTCATTAACTTAAATTTATCATCTTCCGGAAAATGTGTTTTAGTTGCCTGACACTGTTCGTTTTCTAAATTTTTAGCTAACTTTTCTAAGCTCATGGGCATGAATCTAAACGAATCTAAAAACCGAATTTTCATAAATTTATTTACTTCTTTTCCTAGATTGTTAATTTTTTTATCGACTAAAACGTGTTTTGTGAAAGAGATGTACTTTTCTTTGTTTTCGGCAATAACGTCTATTTTATCTTCACCTTCACCTAAAGCCTTTATAAATAGATGAGAATCGTAATTTGATAAGTTATGGAAATAGATTGGTATAAAATTTGGAATTTTGAAATTAAGATTACATGCGTTATGGGCTGGAGAGCGATATCGTCCCGTAACGTGGCAATGATCGTGGACTTTTTCATCCCCTTCGCGAAACTGCTTTTCACATATATGGCAATTTTTAGCTAACTTATGGGTGAGCTGCTCATTTTCATTAAGTGGGGTCATTGGAACAATAGGTTTTAGGTGGTCGTTGTAAATTCTCTTAATGTCATCCTTTAAACGTTTACAAAATACTTCAGCACAATCTTGACCTCGATATGTAACGTATTTAGATAAAGAATCGTTGTAACTGCATTTTATATAGTATCCGAAAGAGTGCGGTTGATGTATGTGTGTTTTTTCGGTAAATGATCCGCTGTTATCTTTTTGACAGTATTGAACAGGTACAAGTAACGATTCAAAATCCGCGTATACTACAAATGGCAAAGTTAATTTTTGTTCAAACGATTCAAATTTTAAAATATTGCCTGGAACTTCATTTCCAAATTTATCGATACGTGGTTCCGTTGTTGGTAATTTAACCGTTATATGATTACAATCATATTTTTGGTGATTTTGTAATTTTTCCTTGTTACTAAAATTAATTAAACACCCATCACAGAGAAACTTTCTATGATCTCTTTTTGTTAGTTGTGAGCTTACAAGCCTAGATAGGTCTTTGATTAAACAATAATGCGAATTACCTGAATCATCATCTATTAGTAATAAATTTATATGTCGATCTAATCTTTTCTCCGTGAAATGCAGTGGTCCGCAAATTTCATAGTTGATTTTAAAATTTTTATAAACCGAATCAATACCGTAAACATTAACTGAAATATTGTTCAAATTTTCAAATTTACTGATGTCTCTTACTTTAACCGGAAACTCTATTCCGTCAAAATTTAATTCGTTTTCGTATTTTTGGTAGTTTGTTATACGTTCCACGCTATAATTTGCAGGGTGAAGAGCCGCTAAAATAGACCACATGAAGCACTTGTTATCAAAATTTTGTACATTAATTATTGCTTTTTTGATTTTAATTTGCTTAGGTAGTTGAATGTATGATGAAGCTCTTAGGGGGTTGTACTTATTTATATTTAGTTCCACAAATAATAAATTTTTTAAAGCCCAGCCGCTATCTTTTTCTTGAAACTCACTCACTTTATTATCTAATATATCGATGAAACCGTCATATATCGCATTAAGATTTACCGAAAGGTCGCATTTTATGAATTTAGTGTTAAATGATTTAATTTCTTCTATTTCTTTTGATGGCAATATGAAAAGTCCGAAAAGTTCCATGTTTACTTTCACTGTAACATGTTTATCCAGGGCGGTTAAAATACAATCTAAAATTTTTGATTTCATACCAGTTAAGAATTCTTTTATATTTACACAAACTTTGTTATCATCTGCAGTAAGGCGATACGTAGCTATTCTGTTTTTAAATGCGCTATTTATTACCGAAATTCCAGCTCCTTGTGTTACACTTGTTTTGTTTTTATGTTCCAAACTTCTGTTGTGTTGAGTTATATATTTTCTAGGTATATTAATTTCACATAGATCACATCTTATTATATCCTCCTTTTTAATTTTCTTGTTTTCTGGTTCAACATAAATTTTCTTGGAATTGCTGGCTGATGTTATCTTCATATTATCCGGTAATTTCCTCTTTCGTAAACCATGCTTTTCCTGCTGATGTTTTAGGAAATGGCCTTCGCTGGTAAACATAACTCCGCAAACTTCACATAAATTAGATATTGATCTGCAGTACCCTTGTTGGTGTCGGTGTAGGTTATCTTTTCGCGTAAAACGCTTGTCACAAGAATCGCACGAGAACATTTTCCACCGAACTGCTTGATACGACTTGCAAATGGAGAAAGAGGTCTTACCCTCCCGTTTACTTCTTATATAATATTTTATTACCCATAATGCTTTGCGGTGATGGCCGAAGTAGTGACAGCATCATGTTTTGGCTATCTTTAATCGATTACAGCTGAACTTATACGAAGAAGCGATTGCATCATCTTTTAATTATGATCGTGGGTTAATTATCAACTGTTAAAGGCTTTGACTGACCTTACCCCTTTACGAAGGGTTGAAAATCACATAGATGCATCCGTAAGACGAGCTTGCAACCCTCGCAGTTGTATCAGTAATTGTGGTTTTCGCTTTGGTTGGTCGGCCTTTGAAAGTTGTATTTCCCGCCATTTATTTCCCGCCATTTCGAATTTTCTCACCAAGTTCAGAAATTCCCTGTCATAACCGTAGAATGAGGGTGAACATAAAGGGTACTCTACACCCCCCCCCCCCCCCCCCAAACCACCAAATCAATATTTAATATGACCCCTTTAGCTTTTTTTACTGTGCGCCCCTGTATGTTGACGTCACTGGCCTGATAACGGAGATAGACATATACCTTTACATGTGTTAGACGGAGATAGATATATTTGCTTCCTGCTCAAGCAGAGGTGAGGAAGTGAGGCTCCAGAACCGGCCTATTCTATCTACTAATTTATTTCGTCGAAGTTGACGATGGTTTGTGCTGGGATATCCGTTATTACTTCCGCCACATTTCGGAAATATTCCTCAACAATCTCATATGTTACAGCGGCTCTCGCTCGCTTTGTATTCTCCGCGAGCTTGATTGTAAGTTGAGGATGCCTCTTCATCAGGCCATTGAACCAACCTTCTCCAGGCATATTATTGGTAAATCGCCTTTCAATGAGGCCGCGTTTATCTAAATATTGCTGCATGATTCGCCTAATAGGGGTTGACCACCGTACGTCAAGGGATGTAGAACATGAAAGTGATTGTTTAGTGTCGTATGGTGATTCTTCCCTTGCGCACTGCATCCAGCGCTCTCTCTAAATACACCGGGTTGTAGTTTTTTTTTGCCATAAGCGCCCAGCTTCTTTACGCATCTATAAAAATAAAGATAAGTTGGTAGGTATACCTAACAGTTTAGATTTCTTGAATATATTCCTTATCACCTAGAGGGGTTAGGACGAGTCTAGTTTTTACAGATTAAAGTTAAATTATCGAAAAATTGTCCTTTGATTGACCTGGTGTTCACTCACGTCTTCTGTATTAATTCGAAGCTGGGAAAATAACAAATCTTGTATGTCCTGATGACGATTGTAGAACTGATGGGGAGACTCGTTACCTTGTCGAAGTAACATTAAATCTTGCAGCAAAGAATTTTCGTCTCGTCGATCCGTAAAAGGTTTCTGTAACGTAATCTTCAGTTCGACCCAGGAATTGGCATCTCTTCTGTTAGTGACTAGACTAGCGGTTCGTGTTAATTGATCTTGCAAACAGCAGAAAATGATTTATAAAATTGTTCGGTGTGGCTTTGCAAAAATTGTCTTATAATAAGATCGCTGGCTCGAATAAATTCGGAGAGTCTTGCTGGATTTCCGTCGAATTCAGGGATTGTTTTTAAATATTCGCAGTGAAAGTAGTTTAGAATCGGATGGAAAGTTGTTTTCTTGTTTCTTATTTTACCAGAAAAATTAATTGTGTAATGAGAGTATACAGGTCTTATGGACTTTTTCCGTAGTCACGCTTAAATTATTACGTTGATAAATATGGAAAACAATATACTCCCCCTGTCCCAAAATAAGTGTCCGTTTTGAAATAAAAACACTTTTTTCAGAAACTATGCCTCAAAGTATATTTTCAACGTTACGTAACATCTTAAATAGTATCTTGACATAAATAAATATAATAAGAAAGGTTACTAAACTTGCCTAAATCCTAATCTCCATGTCACATTTAAGGCAAAGTGGTAACTGTGTTAGTCGTTTCAATTTGTTTTTACCTGAATAGGGTAACTTATAATTGTTACCGCCACTGACTTTCATAATTTCCATCATGCATTGCTGATGTGATAGAAAGACCTTGTTGAGTGTATCACGACTCAGTCCGTTAAAACCGTCAGTGACAGCATCAATAAGTTCGTCGATATTTGTAGCGGCAGCTTGGTATTACAGTGTCTGGATGGCATTTAAAAAAAACCGAGATCTAGCACATTGGTGTCGGGACTGTTAGGGGGTTGACACATCAAATTTATGTTAAAAGATGACGCGCGAACAGCTTCATTGAAGTTTGCATGGTTTTCAACAAAATGCGGTTTAGCGTTGTCTTGCTGAATCCAAATAGGACTATTCTAATTAGACCGGGGCCATTTAGCTTCAATGGACGAGATAGTACTTGGTAGACGTCTTGCTTAAATAAAACGATTTTTCGTCAACATGAATGTAGTTTTTCATATCCTTAAAACTGGTGTACCAGCAGCGACGCTTCCCGAATCAAGCATTAACAAGCAGTATTTCAAACGCTTGATTTTGCTACGATCCTTTAGAAATGGTTTTAGTGCGTTGTAACGAGGCCTAATCAGTCCAGATTTAATTCTTGTGTGAATTGTCCTTTTTGGAATTCCGATTGCATGTACAAGTGATCGAATATTTTTGCGTCGACGAAGGGGTATCCTCATAACAGTACACTCACACTCTCGGAAGTTGAACTTGCCAACGTAAATTTAAATTAAAATTTCAATTTGTAGAAAATGATACTACCGCGGGGAATCGAACCACCGACCAAGGATAAACGCTCCCACGCTCTAACCATTGAGCTACGGCAGCCGCTCCCCGGGATAGCGTCAATTCTCTACACTAGCAATTGAAATAGTTGCTTTGAAATCTATTGCACGGTCGCATTTTTAAATTAAAGAGCCGCATAGCGGATTCACAATAACTATTCGCGACAAACATAGACTTCTTCTCGATGATGAAAATCAAACATCAGAAAATATTCATAACAGTACACTCACACTCTCGGAAGTTGAACTTGCCAACGTAAATTTAAATTAAAATTTCAATTTGTAGAAAATGATACTACCGCGGGGAATCGAACCACCGACCAAGGATAAACGCTCCCACACTCTAACCATTGAGCTACGGCAGCCGCTCCCCGGGATAGCGTCAATTCTCTACACTAGCAATTGAAATAGTTGCTTTGAAATCTATTGCACGGTCGCATTTTTAAATTAAAGAGCCGCATAGCGGATTCACAATAACTATTCGCGACAAACATAGACTTCTTCTCGATGATGAAAATCAAACATCAGAAAATATTCATAACAGTACACTCACACTCTCGGAAGTTGAACTTGCCAACGTAAATTTAAATTAAAATTTCAATTTGTAGAAAATGATACCACCGCGGGGAATCGAACCCGCTATGCGGCTCTTTAATTTAAAAATGCGACCGTGCAATAGATTTCAAAGCAACTATTTCAATTGCTAGTGTAGAGAATTGACGCTATCCCGGGGAGCGGCTGCCGTAGCTCAATGGTTAGAGCGTGGGAGCGTTTATCCTTGGTCGGTGGTTCGATTCCCCGCGGTAGTATCATTTTCTACAAATTGAAATTTTAATTTAGAAGGGGTATCCTGTTTATCGCTTCTATGTCTACGAATTTTCGGTTCCGGCCGACTCTTGTTGTTTTTCGAGAATTTACGTTTGCACTTAGGTACTAATCCTTCAAGTAATGATTGTCGTTCTCGATGCCATATTCGACTTACAGTTTACAACTGAATGAGCCGTACGGCGGCCGGTCGTCGCAAACATATAATGTGCTTATAGCAACTTAAATTTATTTTGGCTTCACAGTTAACTGTTTTATGTAGTAGTATTCGAAAAATTCTACGGGGAATGGGTCATTTGGTAGGATGTAAATTGAAAAAAAGTACGTCGGGACGTCGCAGTGGAGGATGGCTGCACAGCAATGGAGGTGGAGGAATTCCTCAGGGAGCTCAGCCTCGACAACAGTAAGCCGGCAATTGAAGGCGAGAGCCACGCCGGCGGCGCCCCTTTCGTCGTCCCAACGGAAAACAGAGAACCCGGGTAGCATCAGCTGTTGGGCTGGGCTAAGGCGGGTCTCCGTTAACCAGAACCAAGTTCTCAATGAGTGGGCGCTTCCGGCGCCAACTGTTGGCATTCACTGTTGCAATGTGGAGGCCTGTGCAGCGGTAAGAAGGGAGTGAGGGATGGGTAGAAGAGAGGGCACTTATCGACGGCAACGTGAAGATAGTTACCGCCGTAGGATGCGACAGCCACGATACCGAAATGGGTAAGGATCTTGTTGAGAATGAGTTTTTGGACGTACTCTCTGCGGTCAGGGAACAGGTCAATCAGGGTGTGAATGAGAAATTGGATAAGTTTCTCAGTGGAAACAGGGGCCGATGGCTCGGTTGGTGTTGATCACGGTTGATTTTAAGTGGCGCGATGGCCTGAGGGTTAATTGGCTCAGTGGGCCGCTTGGGACAGTTATGGGAGAAAGCGACATGCTCACCGCTGCAGTTACCGCATTTGGGATTTGCAGGTGGCTTGGCAGTGTGGTCTTGGGAGCGGAGGGTGTCTTTAATTTCGTCGGCGGTTATGTCCATCTCGATTCCCCGCAAGACGCAGGAGAAGGATGGAGCCTTAGGTGCGGGGGCCAGGTGTAGAGGCAGGCGTCATTGTAGGCGAGGCAGTCGGTGGTGATACGGGCGGAGCGGTTGGCGGCGGACAATTCAGCAAGAGCGGGTAGTTCAACATCGGATCAGGCAGTGGACTGGCGGCGTCAGAGTAAGAGCGAGCGTGTGTAGTAGCGTCGGAGGTCGAAGGGACAGTCGTGGAAGGTGCGGTGCCGACGGTCTTCACCGTGGACCGCGTGGCCCGGCGCTCCGGCGGGACCTGCTGCATGCCGTTGGTGCTGATAGCGGCCCTGACCCTGAACACTGCTGACCTGGAACAAAAAGAAAAATTTTTGCCCGTAAAACGGGTGGAAGTCGTTGGCCGTGAGGCCGCCGAACCGCTGGTCGTGAAGCCGCCGCGGCCTAACTGGGCGTGGTCAACTCTGCCGGTACAACTCGAGGCCGCCGAAGCCTGGTTGTGGGGGGCGGAGCCTAGGTGTACAACGAAGAGCTGAGTCAGCGAGCTGGATCGCGTAACCGCGAGCTGGACCGCGAAACCGCGGGGGTGGATCCTAGCTGTACCGCGAGGTGGCAAGCTAGTCACATGAACGGACGGGCACTTGGAGCACTTAGTTAAAGAACGGACGAACACTTAGCGAAAACTTAGCGAATTGTCCGCTGGTTAACTCAATTAAGAGTTGAGAGCCGAATTCAAACACGTCTTCCCTCTACGAGATCGGATCGTGTATCGTGGAAACATTAAACTAACTAAATTATTTAACACATTACTAAATTACCAAATGTATCATTAGCTTTATTTTTATATGCCCTAAAATATCAATATAAGTTATATTCTTGCACATTTACTGGCTGCTTGGAAAAGTTTACGCAAGTAACACAAGTATGTTTTCCCAAGCATGTTTTAATAAAATATCCACAAATGTAAATAAAAGCATTTTTTTTTCTGGTAGCTCCAGTTGCCTGTTGTATCAACATTTAACAGAGTTGTTGTATCTGGAAAAATTATAATTATGATGGTGGATGATTTGTGTTGGATCTATAATAATTGTTAAGAACTCGTCTAAATCATCTATACAATTGGTATTTTCAGTATGTTGTAAATAATTTAAGGAAAATAACTTTTTGTATGAAGATGTAAATTGTACAGGCATGGAATTTGCAGTTACCACCCTGTTGTCGAATTTTCCCCAAAACACTTCAAGGAAATCTTGATTTAGGCGTCTTGTATACGATTTAGGAATATCTTTATTTTTAAAAATAGACCATATTCCTAAAACTGATGAAATTGTTAGCTGCCATCCTTGAACAAGTTTCGTTGAGTTTGTAATGTCTTTCTTATTTTTATTGGTTATTTCAAGATTTCTAAACAAAGACATCATTTTACGTAGAAAGTTCACTTGAGAATCCCTTTCCACAAATGGTCGATTGAATTCTTTACTACCCATAGCTTTAGTTGAGTTCAATAAGTCAAATAGTTTATCCATTTTATGAATAAAGTCTATTGCTGCTAACGGGAAAACTCCTAGTGACACATACGTATCCAGGGCAGTAGTAGCAGCATGGCTAAATAAACGGACAGCAAATTTAACTCGCATCTTTTCGAAAGATGTAGAATTTAGATGGGCATCAGTAAGTTTTGGTGCCAACCGAAAAGTTGTATTTTATCCTGCTCATAAACCTTATGCAAATATTCTTTACTTGTCACACCGGATGAAATTTTAAAATGGTATCTTAGAAAATTGTTCTTAGTTGATTTTAAAAGATAATAAATGTTTTCCCCACCAACAATAAAATAAGGATTTTCTAGATCTTAGGTCAACTTAATAAAATTAGATCCGTGATCTGATATACACCTACAACGTTAAGTCCTATTTTTTAAATTGTTTTATGGATTCACATAGACTTAATTTTAATTCCTTACTAGAATAGCTGCCACTTAAAAAATGTAGGTTACTGGTTGTTTCCAGTTGGAAACAATATCGCGCACCATTATAACAAAAGCATTTTGTGTAGGTTTGTATAATCTTCCAGTAGCAGTTTCATGGAAACCTAAATTTCATCTTTACTGGTATTGTAGTCAGTATAGATTACTTTTTAAGGACGGATGATGCAATTTTTGTTTTTTCTCCTCTAGCGATAACTTTTATTTGAATCACCGCCATTAAAAAGTCGCTAAAATCAGGTTAAACCACCCACCTCTGAGTCATTCTAAGTATATAAGGTATTTTTCGAAGGTGGCCCTATAAATACAATATTAAAGCAAATTGCTTTATTTAGTTACTATATCGAGCACCTTTAGATGTGGTACCTGACAAAGCAATTTATGCCAGTGAAGGTAGCCACTTTTCCATGAACGTGCGTTTCACTGTAACGAATACGAATAGCGTCTTCTGCTGTTGTGTATTCTTCGTCGCGCTTTTGATATAAATGTATTGTGACATTAGCAATGAATCATTAAAATAAAAGAACAACATGACCTCTTTGATTCGATGGCAAGAAAAATACGAATTTACAAATTACACATCAAATTATAAACTACATTAAAAGAGCTTACTATATTATGTATATACCGGGTGTCTCAGGTAAGACGGAACATAGGGAAACACCAATGTATTTTTTTAGAAAGGATCCACGATACCTTTGGAAAATGAATGGTTCAGTGCTCAATGTATGTTATTGGATTTAGTTAACGCTAGAAAGAGACGGAAATACTGAAGGCGCCTGTCATTGCGACAGGTGATTATTTCATTGTTTACTTTTTATATCTGTCAATTTTGACGGCACCTACAACTATCATTCACAATAACAATCCGCAAAATGTGTCACTATTTAAATCGCTATTTCTGCATTCTGCACATTTTAAATTTAATTCACCTCGCACACAATATGGGCACTTTACTTCTAAGTACCCAGGTGCACAACAAGTGCAATTAATAAGGCCATCGGGGCTAGCACCAAACCATGGATATTTGGAATTAATTAATAACCCGGATTCTTCATACTGGAAATTGTTATGCCTGGATACGTGTATCTCACATATGCCTCAACAGCTTCCTTTTCGTGTAGACACGCATATGCGGTTTGCTTAGAATAAAATGGTTTCTTGTAGCAAACCGCTTTAATAGTGCTTAATGCCGGCTTATCGGTTTTTGTTCTGCAGCAAGCTTTAAACAGTGATGCTGTAATATACCCTTCTCTATAAGAAAACCAAGCAGTGTTAGCTGTTTGTTGCTTCGCTATAGGACCTATATTTCTGCAGTCATCTTCTGTTAATGTGAAATTAATAGACTCCCCGTAGTCTATGGGTTGTTGTAGGGATTTAGTAGAATAACTATGAGAATATATTGTTGTGGTAGTGTTTGTTTAAAAATTTAGTTATATTTATTTATTTATTTTAGCCTCACAATCAATATTTGAAATTATACTTTGCCTTGCTCTTTAATTTAATTAATTGCTTGCACTGCTCTTATCTCAAGGTCGTTAAGTAGGTTCGTTGTTTGTTATTTTTTTATGTTTATTTTAACCAAATAAAACTTTACTCAAATATTTATAATGCAGATCTTTTTATTATCAGTTTTCCCTATCAACCCTGCTAAAAATTAACTTAAAATTATTCTTTACACTCACTATCTAGTCTTGACTCCCCTTTCTTTTCCAAAAATTCCAATCTTCCCCAAATTCCAAAATTCCAATCTTCCCCAAATTCCAAAATTCCAATCTTCCCCAATAACCAAAATTCTAATCTTCCCCTGCTCTTCTTGTCCCCGCTCTAAATTGTCCCCCTTTTGAATTACTCGCTCTCGAACTCCTTCCGTTGAATTTATTTTGCTGATTTTCTCCTACTAGAACTGCTCTCTCACTTAACTGCTTGAAGCTCAATCTTTATTTTACTTTTCTTCAAAATTCACCCTCCTTTTACTGGACACTGGTTTCTTTTGATATCACCTTTTATAATTGATTATTTCTCCAATATTTACTCGTTTTATAAGAGCAAACCAACTTTGTTGTTGCTTCGTCGATTACCAATTTACAACTAACTATTTAATTTGTTTTTCTTGTATCCTGGATATTTTAGTCCACATTTGTTTTTCACTTTAAAATTATTTACAACGTTTCTAAAGTAACTTATTTTACGTTTCTACAACTACAAATTTAGCTAATTATTTACTAACAAAAATCATAACAATAACTTATTTACATTACTAGGTAACTTAAATCTAATCTAGCTATCTTAAAATTATATTACAATTTTTTAATAATTTAAAAATCTGCATTACTTTGCAAAATAATATTTTCGTTTATATATTAAACAAACAACATAACCTTTAATTATACAGGGTGTCCACAAACTCACTTCACAAAAGAAAACTGCAAATTCTAGAGCTCATTTTATGTCGATTTGACGTAAATCACCTTATCCAAAAATGCTTGCTAAGGGAGCTAGAGCTCTTTGAACATGAAAAGTTCAAATCGATTTTTTTCGAAAACGGTGCGTCATAGCGACTTCAGATAAGAGCATCATTTTTTTTTATAAAAAAATCGAAATTTGTTAAATGTTATGTCAAAATGGCGAAATTTTCAAAGACAAAAAAGTTATGAATAAAAATGTCCAATAGGGGTATTGGGAGGGGTCCCAAACGAGCCGCTTATGACGACAATTAAAAAATCGTATTTATGCCATACGATTGAGCATATTCCACGAAATAAATGTACAGAATGTTATCACTTAAAGGGAAACCGTTTTGAAGATATTTGAATTAAACCGATGTAAGGGCGCCATCTTTAAAGAGCTCTAGCTCCCTTAGCAAGCATTTTTGGATAAGGTGATTTATGTCAAATCGACATAAAATGAGCTCTAGAATTTGCAGTTTTCTTTTGTGAAGTGAGTTTGTGGACACCCTGTATACATCCAATTAAATATCATCTCAATATATTGCTTAAAATGCCAACCTTATGTTGTTTTGTTTCTGCTGCTGCAAAACAGTATGGAGGCATTACAGATAAAACAGCTGGCTTTTCCGATAGTTTGCTTAGTTTATTTAAAAATACTTGCTTTTCTTCAGCAGTGATTTCTTCAATATCACTGTCGTCTGAATTAGCTTGTTGTCTTGATTCGTGTATAGAATAATCAACATCCGCAATTGTGCTTGGCTCGCCTAGATTTAAACTGGGGACGATCCAAGAAGATTTTCTATCAGTTACTGATTCTTCATTTATATTCCGAACAGCATCTTCAATTGCAAATAATACCCCACCAACATGGCTTCGACATTCCTCTAAACCGGCAACACATTTGAAGGGTACAGGGGAAGAACATACTAAGTCACAAAAGTTAAGTTCCAAGATAATCGAAGTTTAAAGTTCAAAACCCTATAACTTTTTTAATATAAATAATGCTATTAATTAGTAAGAATAAGAAAGTGTGACAGATTAATCTTAATAACACCCTTAGTTTAAATTTTTTTGAAATTAGAAAATTGAAGAAAATTTAAGTTTGAAAATTCTTTAGCAATCATTTTTATGTGAAGTCTATTACTAATATGCCGCAAAACAAAAAATTTATCCGTTTTTTTTTTATTATATATTTAACGAATGGACTTAAAGTTAACATAGAAATTAAATGTAGTATATTTTAATCAGTATAGCGTCTTGGTTTTAACAATAAAACAACAGTAAAACTCAATGATTCAAGGTTATTAATAAAATAAATTTTAGCTTCGGGTCCGCAGAAGCGACTTAAAAACATTATGTTATCGAATTTCTTTTTTGGAATGGGAATTGGGACCTCATAAAGTAATTCTGGTTCCTCTGCTTCTCGGTTTCTGTTCGAACACTCTTCTTCTTCTTTTTGTCCAGTATTATGTGAGATTTCCAGCTCCCAGAATAAGATTCCCGTAACTGTACTATCCGTGGATGTTGTTTTTCAAACAGAATCTGAATAGTGGGTCTGGTCTGAAAAGAAGCTTTTTTGTGTAGGACGTGGTCAAGAAGTATTTACTCCAATGTTTAAAGAGGCTCATATGGCATTCTATTACTGTAAATGGGGAAGGTTTTAAGCGTGATGTTCGTACATGTTCATTCCACTGTGAAGGCTGTTCAATTCTAACTTTTGTGTTGATAAGGCCCATGTTTTTGTCACACTCCGTGTAACTATGCCCCCTAATTGGAAACGTAACTTGAACTGTATCGAAACGATCTAGGTCATGAACAAGATGATGTAATTTTTATTTTGCCCGGCACAACTGTCGCAAAATATATCAAGGTGTCTTAGTTCAGGTGACAAAATATTTTTGCAAAAATGGTAAAGCATAGAGACCACATCATCTGCTCCCTTTTTTGCAGTGGTCTGATCATATGTGAAAAAGTAAGATTCGGCGGTAGAAAGAACATGGATGTTGAACATATAAAATGACAACTGACGTTTATAATATACGTCATTTGTTGGAATATTAGGCACGGGCAGATTCTTCATATAATCCATGCAGATGGCTTCATAAGATGCAGATTTACTTGCTTTCTGCTTTGCCAATATTTTCCTCACATAAAACATTTTAGCTTTTCTCAAATGTACAGTTCTATTCAATAAAATCTAGTACAACTCTTGGGAATGATTTTTGGCATTTTTTGCTATTCTAAAGTGGGTTTCTTGGCTACTGTGTTACTATCTCTGAATTTGACTTTTAACTAACAAAAACATAGTTTCTATAGATACCAAAGCCCGATCACTCTGCTCAAAAACAACTGTATTAGATTTTATTGCATAGAACTGTACCTCGTTAAGTGCGGTTAAATTCTGTATATCCATTTCTTTTGCTTTGCACTCTTCTGGTGTACAATTTTCTTTTTCTTTTTGAAGGCATAACACCTTAGCATGGAATTCGTCGCAGTTCAAGCAGGTGTCCGTTCTCGGATACCCAAATGAAATATTATATTAGGTATTAAAAATATTTTTGTAACATTCGTACGACACGGGATTTTCTGGATTTATATCAGTGTACATCTTGTGCAATTTTTTAATCGAAAGTTCATCAGGTAAATATAAACGTTTGGAATCATGCAAGCTATAGTGTGATTTCCTACCTTTTAGAGACTGATTATGGGAATGAATCCTTTCTATTGTTTGGTCCGACAGTTTGTGTTTTCTATTTTTGTGTTTACCCCTTTTGTCTATTGGAGGATTTCCTGTTGTAGTGAGTGAATGTTGGATAGTCCTTATGATCTGAGAAGTTATCCCAAAAATTGAAAGACATGCTTTTCTGCATATAGGAACCTCAACTGCACCTGTTTCACGTACTAATCTAGCTTTGTAAGAAAATGCATTATTGTGCAAGTTACTGTCTGCTTCATTTCTTCTTGGTCTTCTACGTTTTATCTGATGAATTGAAATTAAGCCAGCTAAATAAGCACTTTGTTTGTTTTTCGATCCCAGCAAATTAAAATCTTTCAGCAAACCTTCTCTTTCTTTAACGGATACTGTTTTAAAGCATTTTAAATGCTTGCAGGAGCAACTGTCACCAGACTCATGGCTAGCAACACGTAACCTCTTATTAGCAGAGCTTAATCTTCCTGTAACTTTCCTTTTTTTGTATTTCGTCCAAAACTTACGGACCCTCTCATTTTCGTCTTCGGTCGACATTATTAACACTGTATTAAACACGATCAGTAAGACAATAAGAAAATAAAAACTTCAAGCACAAACACATTAAACGAAATAACTTCTTGTCACACTGACGCACACTGATTCAAATGTCATATGCAAGGCTGCCTGTACGAATCAGGCGGACTTAGTATGTTTTTTCCGTGGATGCATGGACATAGAATGTTCTTTCGTTGCACACTAAAATTTCAAAGCCAATTTCTATGGACTAGGAATTATATTTCATTATATGGAGTTTATCCCTTACACTCCTGAAACTTTCTGAAGATAGATCACGTTTAGTTTTTTTTATCTTTGTTGTTATTAACACTTCAATGGAACCTGTAATTTTTTTCAGATTTTTCCAGGACCCTGTCCTGGAATTGCAGGATACACACAATTGTGGTTGTCGGGAGTGTACCCATGATAATCACAATTGTGCGTTTGTTACAACTGGCAGTGTAAATGCAGAAATATGAAATAGTAATTAAACTAACATTCAAATTTTAAGTACATTTATTTTTTATAAAATTTTATAAAACAATTCTGAGTTTTAATCAAACATAAATAAACATTACATTTGCTACATCGTACTCTTGATCGACTTTTGCACGTTTCCAAACGGCAACAAAGTGGGTTTTTTAAATCGTCACCCAGGGGCCAATGGTTAATTGAATCATAACGTTTATCTTCGCAGGGCATTCCAGCAGGTGTACGTCTTGTTTGATCCGTTTCTGCCTTTTCTTCATCTTCGGTGAGCTCCGCTTCATCATATGTCCTTTTTTTTGTAGCTTCCACTAAATATTCGCCAAGAGCCAATCTAAATTCCAAAAAATCCATGATTTGCTTTGGCTTATATTTATTATTTTTGCAGTCTGCTTTATACTCCATCCAGCTATTGACAATTGCCAAGTCAAATAAGTGTAAAATTACTTTAAAAGTCCACTTTCGGGTTTTAAAGAAGGTTCTATAGCATTCAAGCATTTGATCGCATGTATCGACCCCTCCCATCTTCATGTTATACTCCCGAATCACTTTTGGACAAGGCACCTCGATATGCTTTTTGTTTGTTTTGTCCCATCTTGCACATTTGACTGAGGTTTCTTTCCAAATGCTGTAGATATCATTAACACCGTCTTATTATCTTTCCATTTTGTTATACAGATTTTCTTGTCATTGTTTACAATTTCTTCACATTCTCCTCTTTTCATATCAGTATCTTTTTTGAAAGTATGTCCTTTAAATCTGTTACCCTGAAGAGTCGCTGTTCCATACATATTTAGTTCGGCCAATTTTGTCATCAAAGGTATGGTGGAAAAATATCTATCGAAGAAAATGTAACTATTGGCTGGCAGAGTTTCAATGAGCCTTAGAACAACTGCTGGTCCTAGTCCAAGCTCTTTATTTTTAAACGGTGTCAAAGTTCCTTGATAAATCTCAAAATCAAGAACTATTCCAGCTGACGTGGTAACTACAAAATTTTTAATACCAACTGGTCTTGGCTTATTTTTTACAAATTGTCGTATTCCACATCGTCCAAGGAAAGGTATCATTTGCTCGTCTATTGAAAATGAGCCATTATTAAATCTTTTTATTTCTTTGCACCGATTTCTAACAAAATCGATCGTTGGTTGTAGCTTCCAAAGTCGGTTTTGCTTTGTTACTTCCTCAGGTACACCAAGAATATCTTCAACATGGAAATTTACTCGCAATGTACAGAACCTATCTCGAGGCATTGCATTAGCAATTAAAGGATCGTGTACTTAGCATTCCAATATAAATGTATTCGGCAGCGCCGGCGATAGGTATGTAGCTCGCATGCTCATGCAACACGCATAGCACAAACATGGGAAAATGCAAAAACGAAGATAAATCAAAAATGCATTTAATGATACTTACTACATAAGTGTATAAAGTATAAATAGAAACAATAGCTTTGGCATAATTTAATGACACAAACAATCCGCTGGGACGTGGGACACGGTGGGACCTACTATAAGTAGGGATTGCTGCAAATCTTTACTTAACTTTCCAAGAAAATTTAATATCGATCGTACAGGTTGAGATTGTTATAGATCGGGAATGTCCGCTCCGCTAAAAAACACACGTAGACACCACACACGGAGATACACGAAAAATTGACACTGACATTAACATTATCGATGAAAACGTAATTTTCGTAGATTGTGTGGCAACTAGGTGTCCTAGTCCATACTAAAATTTTGTTTTCGCCATCCAAAAAGCACAAAAGGAAATTGCGTTATTCCTTTATGCAAAAGTGTGGACTAATAAATAACTGCAATGATTATCGTAGTTTGCTATTTTCTAAATTTTCTAAATATTGTTTGCTTATATAACTGCGAATTTTAAAAATATATAGATTTCTATAGATGAATTTGTATGGGTGCCATATTTACAAAAATGCTTCAACTGTTTGCATACAACCATATTGTTATTAGAAATGGACGACCATAAATAATTTTATAAAGCGTTTTTTATAAATATGTGGGTTCTATTGAGAGCCAATTTAAATTTACTGAATTTTTACTGCCCCTACTGTGACAATATGGTAATTTACTGACATTTAATTAACTGCATTTAACCCAGATACTCCTGAACTTTCTTTTTAAAACAAATTTTAATTTTTGAATTTGAAACAATGGGATGATTACAAACACATTTTCTTAATAGTTTTCTTGTCAGTGTCTCATTTTTGAAACTATGGCCGTATGTTTAAACGTACAGTAGGAAAACCAGCTACTATCGCTACTGATGTAATAATGTTAGGAATTATTTTGAAAACTTATTTTTATTGCATTACACGGTCTAAACTTCAATCATCTTTTACATGATAATTAACAAAGTATATTTTAGGATGAAGGGCAACGTCACATTATTGGCACCTGAATGTCGCTTGCTTCTGACAAATGACACATCTAGTGGCAAACTACAACATGATCAAGTCTATCAAATCTTGATTCAGCACGATTATTTGAGTTACGTTTGGTTGTTTTTTTTTAAGTTTCCAGAAGTCGTTGGGCAGTAGTTCTTCTAAAGCATGAATGGTCCATTTTCCCCCCATTGTATTTATGTAGTTGCCAAGCGTTTTGTTCTGCCATATCGAGGCAATGGGAAAATAAAGAAAAATACAATTTTTTGTCTCTAATCGATACCCGATACAGGCTAATGTTCTGATAAGCAAGATCTACTACCCCATCCATGCCCTCATTGTATTTCTTTATCAGAAAAGGTTGTTCAACGTATATGTTCTTTTTCTCTTTTTGAGAATACCGTTTCACGGGGCATGTGGGTAGTGGTGATATTACATTGGATCCAATTGCAATAACATTATTGTCGTATTGTCGTTCCATTTGCAAACTATTATGTTTTCATTTTCTGCAAGTTGATATTTAAAACTACCTCTAGCTTCCTTTTTAGATAATGTTGAGTTTTTTATCGGGCAGTCTCAAATTCTGTTTTCGCGGAAAGTTCCGGTGGCTTTCAACCCCCTTGATGCTAATTCTTCTAATAGTGGCAAAGAAGTAAAGAAATTATCGAAAAAGATATGGAAAGGAAAGCCACTTTTTTCTGGCTGTAAAACGTCTGAAAACTGCAAAACTACACTCGCTCCGAGACCAAGAAATTTGTAATCATCTGGTAATTTAGTAGATGAACCTTAGTATGGTTCAAACCACTCAATATAACCTTGTTTTGTAGTTCCAGTCCACAGTTTATATCCCCACCGAATGGGTTTGCCACGTATAAACTGTGTAGATCCATGGCCCCCTAAATAGGGAACCATGGACTCATCTAAACTGTGATTTTCGTCATGGGGTGCTAACGAAATGAATTTAGAATTTAGAGCGGAAAAGAGTGGTCCCATTTTTGAAAATTTATCAATCGTATCAAGATTATTGTTATCGTTGCAATGAATATTCTCCATAATAAAATTGAATCTATCTCTAGAAATAGCGGAGAATACAAGTTTATTTCCAGCATCGTCGACATTGACTTTCTAGGAAAAACATATATCCACTGAGCAGAAGAATGCCAATGAAACATTTCATTTCATCTGATGATATATTTGCAGTACGATTTTGTTGTGAGGCATACGTATTAGAATAACTCGTAATCATATTGATTATAGAATCATCCGTAAACATACAAAATAATTGTAATGGCGACTGATTACTTCGCAGACCAAAAACTTGTTGCCACGCTGGAAAATTTATATTAGTTTTCTTCCAAGAATACGCCTTTCTTTTTTTGGGGTGGTGGTCTAGTATCACGGTTGGCTGTTGAAATGCCATTTTTAAATGATGATAATGGCAAATCATCTTAACTATCAAAATTGCTATCATTATCACCTATAACTTCGGCTTCTTTTGCGGAAAGTGCTATCTCGCTGTGCAAATTCCTATCAGATTTTTTAACAATTTCGGCTTTCGCAGCAAGCTGAGTACCTGCAGGATTTAATATTTCACAAATTGTAAAGTAAGATTTCAATTTAGTATTTATACCTGGAAGGTTATTTATATTCACGTTGTTTTCGTCTCCGGAATCTTCATGGGTACTATAGCCATTTGCATTTGTAGGCGGAAAAATAACAATTGAATCGAGAAGTTTAGAATCATCTTCAATTCTATCAATTTCGTCCAACATAATGACTAAAAAAATATATAGTTAGTACTCCATTATGCTACTGCCTGTTTAAACGTACATGGGATTTGCAGATTATATTAGCGCCAAACATGGTGAAAATTGAAATGTATTTTACATTATCTCGAAGAATATAAAGCATTTTTGTTACTAATATTCAACCAGTTAACACATCATTTATAATAAACTTGTTTTACACCTACCTCCAATTATCCATATTTCACAGAGCAAGTCAGCAAATATTTCACTTCACGCTTTTGATCATTTATTTTAAGGTTAGAATTAATCACATGAACTTACCTGTAAAATAAGTACATATAGGCCGTTTCATTTTTCAAAAACCACCAATGTCGCATTATAGCTTAGAAATACAACCGGCAACAATGCGTAGTGAGAAATATTTCAGCTTGACTTTTAGAGGTTATGATCAGTTATGATGTTATTTGTTCTGTCATCTTTCGCTATGACCTTTCATTACCAGATCACGTTGTACATCAGAATTTGTAACTAGTATTAAATAATACCGGGTGATTCAGAAAAAAGGGAATTAGAGCAGGCCCTGATTAAGCTATTAAGGTTGGTAACATTGCTTCTCATTTTTTTTCAATTACTTACTATTATTTAAAACACGGACAATAATATTGTTGCATGATTTTGACAGTTAACGCAACCTCTTCAATGGTAAATAGTGTCTCTGTTTACGCTCACAGTAAGCGAATCATGGGATACCAGCTTTGGTAACTAGGTCACGGCCTGCTCTAATTCGTTTTTTTGTGGATCACCCGGTATCATTATACGGTCAATTTTGCTTCATCTTGGGGTGCTGTAATATACAGACAAATTAGGGTAGGCTGTGAAATCGAATTATTTTGAATCGGTACTTTAGCCACATCCATAGAATGACATTTCTGACATGAAAATTTAAAACTGAACGCTCTTGTCAAATTATTTAAGTTTTTTATTTGGTGAAAAAATTTAAAGTTCGAAAAAATGGTATTCACTACACAACAAAAAGCGAAAGCTATTGAATGTTTCTTTCAAACCGGCGTAAGAATAAATGGAGAGTGGCAATATTCATTTCATGACTGCATGACTGATTTTCGTGAAGAATACCCCGATTTAGTGTTCGATTACAATTATTTTCGCGACGTCGCACATAGGAGTATTTGTATGAAAAATCCGGACAAAATTATTTGAAGGTTATTTTTAAATAAAAACGACAGTTTGCAATATATTATGGTGATTAATAATAAAAAAATACAATAAAAGCTAGGTTTTGAGAAAATCTACGTCTATATATACCATAAAGAAGAGCGTCTGTTTGTGTTTTTTATGCAAATCTACAGTTTTATTCCGATCTTTATGAAATTTTGCACACTTGACCTTCAAAACAAGAGGAAGACCCCTGTCTACATGGACGTAGCCATAGGGGGGGTTTTGGGGTATTTGTATAATAAATGCGGTCAAAATTATTTGATGCGTTTTTTTGCAATGTGATCGAATGAAGCACAACGTTTGATAATAATTAGATGTTTATTCGAAAATATATACAAATTTGCCTTCAAAACATATCTTTAGTCAGACTCAAACTGTTCCGTCTTCATATTCTTCGTCGTCATCTTCGTCTTCTATATTTTCGTCGCTATAATTTTCATTTGGAGGTACAGGCGGTGTGCTTGCGACCATTAGACTGATTGCCTGTTGCGAAAATGGCTTACTTTTCTTGGGCTGCCTTGGTCTGCTACAACTTAAATACGGGTCTGAACTTAGTAACAGCCTATGTAATGTATCTCTGTTGCAATCCACGCGTGAAAACTTTCGAGCAAAATTTATTCTGAAATGCCTTATGTGCTTATTGCGGGCCTCAGCTGCCTCTTCCGATAATTGGCCAATAGGTAGGATTGCATTAGATATGACTTCGGCGCCATGCATCAAAACTTTGTGTATAGTTGGTGACATAGGATGCCAGCCATACAAATTTGTGTACAGCTTTGCAGTTTCATGTGCAAAGGCTTCAAATTTAACAACATCAATGCTGTTGCCACTCGAAATCACTTCCAGGATTACTTTGAATCGTTTTATTAAGTCAACATGGACGCCTGTGATTCGAGAAGAGCATTCCGGGTCGGCAAAAAACCTTCTTGACGTGTTGCCGTCATTAGTATTCCCAAACCCTGGCTTGGGAATGTCTACGAGGAGACCCATTTCTTCTTTGAAGTTTGTTTGAATTTTTTCTTTTGTTTCTTTAACAATTTTTTTGTCTTCGGCTGTTCGCGCTTGCCACTTTTTTAATGGTAATTTATAAGCTAAATGCAATAGCGACTCGAAGAAGCGAATTCTAGCATGAAGAATCGAGAGTCCAAACTTCAGTGCTTCGATATTGACGTCCTCTGCTTCAATAAATTTGTTAAAATCTTTGGAAGTCTGTCCGCAAATATAACATCTCATGGTGGATGCAGTATCAGTCGCAGCATTGCAAACTTTTCCATCAATCATTGTAAGCATCATGGTATGCTTTATTTTGCCTACTCCATTAGGAGTGGACACTTCTGTTTCTCTTAAATTTGCAGCTTGATTTCCGATATATGCTATTTCATTTTTAGTAACATCTTTTGATTCATTTATAAAGCGTATGCGTATAGGTCTGCAGAATCTAACAGAGGAAGGGACTGGGTTTTGCCATATAATTTTATTTTGTTCTCCATTAATCATAACAACCAATCTTAAAGGAACAAATGAGCTTTGAAAAATATTTGCATCACTGTCGGTACTGTTTTCAAATTTTTGTTTATATTGTGTCTGTTGCGTTCCATCACAGCCCCATTTTGATATTAAAACCATGTTTTGCTTCTCTTGCTCTGAACAAGTTTCTACAACCTGTGCTACGTATTTATACAGACGCAATGCAGTGTGGTCACGTAAAGCTTGTAGTTCAATCTCAGAGCAGGTTTCAGTCACTGGCATCGATTGCTCATTGGGGTAACATTCCTTTTTTGCCTTTTTTATAAGTGAATAGCAGGGATAGATGCTCTTGTTAGCCCCGTGTATTACTTCCCACTGTCTTCGGCTGAAGTCGCCTTCTACAAAGATTGCCAGTGCCTCTTGAGGAGTATGTTTTTTAACAATTGTCTGTTTTTGGGCAGAAGTTAACACTTTGCGAAATTTCGTAGCTCTGGTTGGCGTGGAAGTAATTTCTTTTATTAATTTTGACGCGTCATTATTTCCTGAACTGCGCTGACTCACGCAAGCTGCATATGTCAACTCCTCGACAGGTACCTGCTCCCGTAGTTCTTTTGTTTTTCGACGCTTACTGCGGCCACTTAACTCTTCGAATGTTTTAGGTGGTCGTCCTGGTTTTTGTGTAGGTTCTGCAGACCAGTAAGGCAATTCGATCGAAGATGTGAGCCATAGTTCATTGTTTTTCAAGAAACGTTCATCCTTGTAACTAGCGGCTGTCCATTTCTTCTTAAAATCGCTTTTGAAACACCTCAAAGCCCGACTTAAAATACTTTTTCGATCAGCTGGACATTTAGTCATTTCCACAAGTTTTTCTTCCATTAACGAAAACTTTTCATCCATTTTCTTTCCTTTAAATTCTTTCAGGATGTCATACAATGCTCTTCTGGTAAATTCCCTGACGGTTTCCGAAGAATCTACGAGAGAAATAACAAAAAGTTGCTATGTTGAAATAATTCAACTTTTTTACCCATTAACTTTGAATGCATAAAAAACAAAATGGCGGATAAAGGCGGACAATTTTATTGTAATATATAATTGGCATTAGTCTAAATTTCATATCTATAATAGAAACGTAACTCAACACGACCAGACACATAAACAAAAACACTGTTACATCAAAATTTTAGGTAAAAATAAATACCCAAATAGGACTTATTAAACATAGTTCGTTAACGTACAATGTAAACAACAAAACAATAAGATGATGTTTTAAAATATAGTACATACCTTCCACTTGCATATTCTTAATGGTTTTTCCCACACTTCACAATACAAAAGCACAATTTTAACTGTAATCCAGTCAATAAATACAAGCGCTGAGTAGGTACAAAAAAATCAGTTCCGACAATGACAGTTTCGATTGACGCTGACGGTGACAGCAAATGCGTGGGTGACTTTGGCGATTACTGTTAGATGAAACGGATATTTGGCCACAAAACTGAAAGGTCTTAGCGGGCTTATAGCCAACTTGATATTTTCGACTTTTGGCCGGGTTTTTCATGTAAATACTCCTATGTGCGTCGTAACTAAATCTGTACAGTAAAGTGGTAGTGTCGCTCGTAAAAGTGGAAGTGGACCACCGCTTAGACGAACAGAAGCAACGATTGAAGCTGCCCGGCAGATTATCCATGAACAGCCAAAAACTTCCATTAGAGTATTGGCTCAACAAATAAATTTATCTTATGGCACAACTCGAACAATCCTAAAAAAAGATTTAAACCGTCATGCATATAAACTGCAATGTTTTCATGAACTTTTACCAATAGACCCTCCAAGACGAATAGAATTCTGCAATTAGTTTCAAAATAATCTGAACAATGAAGCAGCTCTGAACACTGTATTTTTTTCTGATGAGGCCTGGTTTTATCTTTCTGGATATGTCAATTCACAGAATATGAGGTGGTGGTCAAGTGAAAACCCTCATTTTTTTGTTGAACAACCTTTGCATCCTCAAAAAGTTGGTGTTTGGGTTGGAATTTGTCGAAGAAGATTGGTGGGTCCCATTTTTTTTGAAGGCACACTCACTGCTGCACGATATAGGGATGAGATACTCGACCAATTCATCAATCAGCTAGATGGCGAAGAATTACAAAATGGGTATTTCCAATAAGATGGTGCTACAGCACATACCACCAGAGAAACACTCCGATATCTTGCAGAATTTTTCGATAACAGAATAATAAGCAGGAACGCTGAAATCCCATATCCAACTAGGTCTTGCGATTTGAACATATGTGATTTTTTTGTATGGCCTTACATTAAAAATTCAATTTATTCAACGCCAATTCATAATCTGGAAGAACTGAGAAATCGCATAACAGAAAAGTGTGAAGAAATCAACAACTCACCTCAAATGTTAAATGTTACATAATGTTTTTGCTGGAATGCAAAGAAGAATTCGTTTATGTTTAGACGTAAATGGAAAACATTTTCAACAAATCTTATAGTTTTATGTAAAATTCAATATCGTAAATTAATAATTTTTTCGTGTTTTTGTTTCAGTTTCAATTTAAGGTTATAAATTTTGTTTACAACATCGAAGGTCGATGGCATAGATAATATAAATACGGAGTCGATGGTTTACAATAAAAATGTCAAATTGCAAACGTTATAAAATGTCATTCTATGGATGTGGCTAAAGTACCGATTCAAAATAATTTAATTCACAGCCTACCCTAATTGGTTTTTTTATTGATCTGTCGTTAGTAAGTTAAAGAAATAATTCTAGTTCTTTTAAATAAACCTTTTAGATCACAGAGAAGGGGTAGTGTAAGAACTGATGCGCCACATTTTAAGGACTCTATGCATCACAACAATGCCAACAATTGACACATGGGAACTTATTTAATGTAGAGAACTAGAACATCAAAACACGACGTCTAACAAGTAACAACAGTAAAGCAAAAACTAACAGAGCAAAAATTAAAAGTCAATCAATAACGCAATCGCTGAAGGGAAAATAAACTGTTTGGAATTAATCCGTATCTTGTAACCCCCTACTTGGGGTTATATGTGCTCGGGTTAGCTCAGAAGAATTCCAGGGTGATTGTAGCAGTAACGAAGCTTGAAATTACAACACAGAAACTGTTCATAAAATTGTTTAATAATATATAAATAATAAGGTAATTCTGTTGAACATAATAAATAATAAAATGTAATTCTGGTTAATAAAACAAATAATAATCCACAGGTGAAATAAATTGACTTTAACTTTAAACACAACTATTTACAATTAAACAACATAACTCCAACGTATTCTTCCCAGTTGCTTTCGCTGTTCGACCGGTTGCCGGTACAGCGGCGCGCGACTGGTTGCTTCGGAAATTTGGTTAACGACTGACAGGTCTTTCGGCCTCTGTGACGTTTTGGCGTGAGGCTGGTTTTGTGGTTGTGCCTTCAGCAAAATGGCGGTGCCTTGGAAAATTTGCTGTTGACATAAATACACTTGAAATGGTTAATTATAAGTTAGTTATTAGTGGTTCGGAGTGGGTGCCTATTAGTCTGTGTAATTAATGGATACCTGGTGACGCGAGCAGTGCCCGTGTAGGTTACAGGTTAGCGAAGGAATCGCTTATTACCACGTGTTGCTGACAGCTGTAGGTGAGTGACACCCTTCGGTTAGCGTGCTTTTATTCTTGCCGGTTCTTCACGGAATATTCGTACCTGGGGCCCAGCGGTTTCTGGGTCTCCTCGGACACGTATCCTCGGTACAGGTACGTGGTTCGTGTCGGTTTCCGTCGTCCTTATTTACGGCGGTTTACGGACCTGGTGGACAGCGGGATCAGGGGCCTGTTTGTCAGCTCTGTGCGAGCCGATTCACAGGGCAGAATAACGGGGTTGTGCGTCAGCTCTACTCGAGCCGATTTACAAGATCTGGATTACGGGGTTGTGCGTCAGCTCTACTCGAGCCGATTTACAAGACGGGATTACGGGGTTGTGCGTCAGCTCTACTCGAGCCGATTTACAAGATCTCAGAGGGGTTCTAGGTTCGGATTGGAGTCCGGCGGTTCTCTGTTCTTGTATACGAATTTACTACGCCTTTTATACTCTTTCCCCACCAGGTTTTCTAGTTGGCCTGGCACGGGGCCAAGATTATTTGGTCACGTAGGCCTCGCAGGTGGGTTGATAACGCCCAAGCTAAAATTTCCGTTTGAGTACGCCTGTACGGGACTTTATAATGTTAATTTTATTCACAGATTAATTACAAAGGCAATTTCGGACTGGCGGTACGTTACAATCTTCAGCTTCGTCAATTTCCATGTATGTGGGGCAGATTCGGACACTAAAAGTTAAAGTTCAATATCTCGGTTCAGGATTTGTTTTAGGCTTGGAAAAAAATACCTACAGGAGTGATACTCTATGTGCATCTCCCAATGTTAGTGTACCCGCTAATTATTATCGATAATTAAGTTAAAAAAATTAAAATAAAAAAAGTTCCATTTGTCCGGAACTGCCCCATGGTGGGGTGGCCTCGGTCGTCGTCCAGGCGGAAACTTCCTTCACGCTGCTATCCATCCTCCACGGTAGGTCGGCGGTCCCCAGAAGTAGGCGGCGGACCATAGGAGACGGTGTCCTCGGGGTAGTGGGCCGTCCTTCTGGAGTCGTTGGCTCCGGTGAATAGTACAGGCTTACCTGGCTAGATATCTTTTCAGATTCCACCGGAGACTTGTCGAAGAGGATCTCCATTCTTGTCGCTAGGTATTCCCCTGGAGACGGTTGACTGGGTGGCATCGGCCTAGCTGAGGGCGGAGTCGGCGGTAACGGTGAGAGTAGCTTGGGAACGGGGCTCTACTCGAACATCAGGGCCTTCCCCGTCCAAGGGCGGATCTTCCTGGTGCTCCGGATCTTCCTCTTTCCTGGACCGCTTGTCATTGGTGTAGTTGGAGCCATGTTGAGTTTTCAAGCGAGCTGGACTTCAACTGGTTGATGTAGCTGCGGCTCACCCCTTATATATTCGTTCAGTATCGGATTAGCATCCCCCCTCGGTAAGTTAGTCAGGTGGTTAGGAGGGAGACTAATGTTTAGTTATTTTAGGATGACAGCTCTGGTTTCAATCAGCTAAAGCCCGGTAGTGGCTCACGGTAGCGGCTTTCCTTAGGGGTTTCTCTACCCGCTCTTTTGCGAAACTGATGGTCGTCGCTCGGCACCGCGCCGGAGGATCCTCCGTCGCACCCAACCAACCACCCTAGGTGCGTTGCGGGGCCGGGTTCTGGAGGTCTTCATGGGCAGGTTTTAGGTCCTTTACCTGGACCGGGCCTAGTGTCGTATTCCGGGCCACATCTTTGAGTATTACTATTACTGGGGACACAATCTTCTTGATCGTATACGGCCCAATGAACTTTGGGGCTAATTTCGCGGAGAACCCCTTGGCGGCGTCGGACAGCACTCTCTGTTTCTTATATACCTGATCTCCTACGCGGGGTCGGTAAACCCTACGTCGAAGGTTGTAATGTTGACTTTGCTGTGCAAAGGCTTTTGCCAGGTTTTGTCGTACGACCTCCTGGAGGTCCCGGAGTTTCTCGAGTTGTTTGGCATATTCATTGGTCGGAGGTCCGGGTGCTTCCTCCTCTAGCTCCCCATCGGCACGGGCTCTTATGGAATTGGGCGGTAACATTTCTCTGCCCAGGTTGAGCAGAGCCGGGGTAAACCCGGTGGATTCGTGGACGGCCGTGTTGAGGGCAAAGTTGACCTCCGAGATCCACGCGTCCCACTTTGACTGGTCTCCCCTAGCTAGTTGAGAAATTATCGTTCCAATTACCTTGTTAGTGCGTTCCACCGGATTGGCCTGGGGGGTGTACGGAGGTGTCAACCGGTGGTGTATACCCATTTCTCGGGTCAGGAGATTGAAGTTGTGGCTCACGAACTGGGACCCATTGTCGGATACAATTACCCTAGGAGTACCAAATCGATATAATATCTTCTCCTTCAGTGCTTTAATAATAGTTTGCGTGGTGGCTTTCCGGAGAGGGTGTAATTCTACCCATTTAGTGAAACGGTCCTGGAATACTAGCAGATATGTATTTCCTAGTGACGAACGGGTTAGTGGGCCTATTAAGTCCGTACTAATTACTTCCCAGGGCCCTCGAACCCGTGACCAACACATCTTACCGGCGGGTTGTTGTTGGGACACCTTATATTCTTGGCACAGCCTGCAAAACCTAACATACCTTACAATGTCTTGTTTCATACCCGGCCAGTAATAGTGCTGCCGCACCTTGGCCAGGGTTTTGTTCGTTCCCAGGTGTCCTGCGGTCGGGGAATCATGACACTCTTGCAGTACCTCGTTCTTCCGGTTCTTCGGCACGCATAGCTTCCAGTCTACATGGAAGCCCGACGCGATCTCTTCGCCGATACTTGGGAAGCTGCGAAATAACTCACCGTTCTCCACTCGGAACTGGTCATAGCTTTCGGGATCCTCCTCTACCCGTTGTATCATCCGCTCGGTCCATTCGAGCTCTCCCTCCGGTCGGTGGGCGGCCATTGGCGTCACCTCGTTGGAGTCGGTGGGGTCCGGCGGGGCGTTGCGGGAGAGAGCGTCGGCTACGTGATTCAAGGCTCCCTTCCTATAGGTCACCTCGAAATCATATTGTTGGAGCTCCAGCGCCCACCTGGCCAACCGCCCGGACGGGTTTGGGAAATTGTGTAGCCATTTTAAACTTCGATGGTCGGTTATGACTGTGAAGTGGTATCCCTCGAGGTACCCTTTAAACTTCTTTACCGCGAAGATTACTGCTAAACATTCCTTTTCGGTGGTTGAGTAATTCTTCTCTGCGGGAGTCAGGGAACGGCTGGCGTATGCTAGTACCCTCTCTTCGCCGTCATGCTCCTGAGTAAGAACGGCCCCAAGTCCGGTATCGCTAGCATCTGTCTGTAACACAAAGGGTAGCCTAAAATCTGGGCAGGCTAGAATAGGGGCAGAGGTCAGGGCCTTCTTTAATTTTGCGAAGGCTTGATGTTGGGTGTCCGTCCATTGGAATTTGGCCTTCTTCTTTACTAGTTCATTTAACGGGGCGGCGATGTCGGAAAACTGGGGTATGAACTTTCGGTACCACGACGCCATGCCGAGGAACCTCCTCACCGCTTTGGGATTGGTCGGTACTTCCATCTTCTGGATGGCCTCCACCTTCTCGGGATCGGTGCGTATTCCTCTCCGGTTCACCATGTGTCCTAGATATTTTAATTCTGTTTGACAGAACCGACACTTTTCTGGATGTAGCCGTAACCCAGCCTCCCGGAGCCGTCGCAAGACTTCCCGCAGGTTCTCCAGGTGTTCCTCAAAGCTATTCCCGACCACGATGATATCATCCAGGTAGCAGAACGCCTTTGGTTCTAGATCGGGGCCGATGATTTTGTCGAGGAACCGCTGGAAGGTGGCAGGTGCGGAATGGAGTCCGAAGGGCAGTACCGTGAATTGAAACAACCCTCTTCCGGGGACGGTAAATGCGGTGATTGGCCTGCTCTCCCTCTCCAGACTAATCTGCCAATAACCCTGTTTCAGGTCCAGCGTGCTGATGTATCGGGCTCCCCTTAACTTATTCAAGATACCATCTATAAAGGGAATAGGATAGGCATCAGCTTTAGAGATCTGGTTTACCTTACGGAAGTCGATACAAAATCGGTATTTCCCAGAGGGCTTCTTTATCAATACCACCGGTGAACTGAAAGGGCTGGTCGAGGGCTCTATGACGTTATCCTCCAACATAGCGTCCACCTCGTCGTCGATGAGGGCCTGCATGGCCGGGTTTCTGGGATAATACCGTTGCTTAATGGGTTGCGCCCCGTCCTTCAGGAGGATCCGGTGTTCCACCAGCGTTGTAGGCCCTTTTATGCCATCGAACTTCGGTAACTCGTGTTCTAGGAATTCCTGTAGTCTCACAGCCTGGGGTTTGGATAACTCGTGGAGTCCTCCCATCTTTTCCCCGCTATCGTGGGTCATGAGGGGCATCAGGACACCCTTCAACCTTACCTGCTGAAGAGCCGGTGCTATTTCTGCCTCACCTGCCTGTAAGAAATCCAATCCTAGTACCAAGTCCGTGGCTAAAGTGGGAATACAGCTGGCCTCCAGCGAGAACGACACCCCGTTTGCTGTGATCGGTATTTGGTAGACCCCCGTGGCTTGCACTAGGCTCCCATCGGCCATCTGTACTCGCGTTTTGATGTTCCGGTTCCATCTGACTCCTTGTTGATGGAGGTGGTCCTGGACCTGCTGGCTGAGGTACGAGCGGGCAGCTCCGGTATCTACGAGGCCTTTGAAGGTTGTACCGGCGACTTTCACTCTCAGGAACAGTCTGGCGTCTAGGGTGGCTACGGGTTTGCTAGATATCGTGGGTACACAAAACTCTCTTACCCTTGTTATCCAGGCTTTCCAATCATCGGTTTTAGCTATCCGGGGAGAGGTCTTGGTTGCCCTTAGACAGGAGAGCCTCACTGCTCTTGTCGGGCGGTAGAGTTTCCCGGCCGCTTACATGGGCAATCCCGGGTGAAGACGCCTTCTTTCCCACAATAGGAACAGAAGAGTTTCCTTGGGCCCCGACACCTCTGGCGAAAATGTCCTCGCTGTCCGCAGCGCCAACACCGGTCCTCGCGAACATAACCGCCCCCCTTCTGATCAGGTCGGCTGGTAGATTCTTTTGGTGCTGTCATGGCCGATACGGGTGGCGTACTCCCCAGAGGTTTCTTCTTCCACTTGTGAGGATTATAAGCCGTCTCCGCGGCGTAGGCTTCGCTCGGAGTGGGTGGTGAACGATACGTGGAGCTTTCCACCTGGAGTGCTTCATACTCTTCGGCTAGCGCCACCAACTCGGGGAGATTCTTAAAATCTTTTCGTCGCGCATATAGTTTAAACTCGGTCCGAAGGTTTTCATATATTCTTTCCAGTTGTTTTTCCGGGTCCATGTTTCCCGCGCGTCGCAACAGCGTCTGTAAGTCTGTGACGTAGTCTACCACTCTTTCCTTGTCCCCTTGGGTCCGTCTACGTATCTCCTCCTCGAGCCAAAACCGGGGCCGGGGTGGCATAAAGCGTTCTTTGAAACTCACCATGAATTTCTCCCAAGAGTTCCATTCGGCCTTGTTATTCCTGTACCACAGGAGGGCCTTGTCTTTGAGGAGCTCTGGTAACGCGGTAAGTATACCTTCTTCCTCGAGTCCATAACAGGTTTTCAATTCGTCGACTCTTTCCAGGAATGATATGGGGTCGGAAGTGCCATCAAACTTAACACCCCACTTGCGAATCATATTGCAAGTTTCTGCCATCTTTGGTGGTGGGGTTGCGGTTTCTGTCGGTGTTTGTAACGGCATGACGTTCTTCCTGCTTTTGATAAACCCGGCGATTCGGGTTCGAAGCTCTTGGACGGTTCCGGTGTCTGGTAGTTGGTAGTTTCTCGCTACGGTTCGTAATTCGTCGTCCTTTAGCTTGTATATCCACGATGTTGACTTTCCCTTTTCTTCTGTTGCAGGTCCGGGTTCTGGCATAAAGAAGGGATTACTGTTATCTTACCTATCGTTGCTACGGTTTTCGGTCTGCAGGTCTCGGGCGCCTTTCTGGTTCTGGTTCTCGGACACTCTGGTACGGTGATGGTCTCTGTGTCTTCACTCCTCTTCTACTGGCCAACCAAGTCCCTGCTCGGGCGCCAAATGTAACCCCCTACTTGGGGTTATATGTGCTCGGGTTAGCTCAGAAGAATTCCAGGGTGATTGTAGCAGTAACGAAGCTTGAAATTACAACACAGAAACTGTTCATAAAATTGTTTAATAATATATAAATAATAAGGTAATTCTGTTGAACATAATAAATAATAAAATGTAATTCTGGTTAATAAAACAAATAATAATCCACAGGTGAAATAAATTGACTTTAACTTTAAACACAACTATTTACAATTAAACAACATAACTCCAACGTATTCTTCCCAGTTGCTTTCGCTGTTCGACCGGTTGCCGGTACAGCGGCGCGCGACTGGTTGCTTCGGAAATTTGGTTAACGACTGACAGGTCTTTCGGCCTCTGTGACGTTTTGGCGTGAGGCTGGTTTTGTGGTTGTGCCTTCAGCAAAATGGCGGTGCCTTGGAAAATTTGCTGTTGACATAAATACACTTGAAATGGTTAATTATAAGTTAGTTATTAGTGGTTCGGAGTGGGTGCCTATTAGTCTGTGTAATTAATGGATACCTGGTGACGCGAGCAGTGCCCGTGTAGGTTACAGGTTAGCGAAGGAATCGCTTATTACCACGTGTTGCTGACAGCTGTAGGTGAGTGACACCCTTCGGTTAGCGTGCTTTTATTCTTGCCGGTTCTTCACGGAATATTCGTACCTGGGGCCCAGCGGTTTCTGGGTCTCCTCGGACACGTATCCTCGGTACAGGTACGTGGTTCGTGTCGGTTTCCGTCGTCCTTATTTACGGCGGTTTACGGACCTGGTGGACAGCGGGATCAGGGGCCTGTTTGTCAGCTCTGTGCGAGCCGATTCACAGGGCAGAATAACGGGGTTGTGCGTCAGCTCTACTCGAGCCGATTTACAAGATCTGGATTACGGGGTTGTGCGTCAGCTCTACTCGAGCCGATTTACAAGACGGGATTACGGGGTTGTGCGTCAGCTCTACTCGAGCCGATTTACAAGATCTCAGAGGGGTTCTAGGTTCGGATTGGAGTCCGGCGGTTCTCTGTTCTTGTATACGAATTTACTACGCCTTTTATACTCTTTCCCCACCAGGTTTTCTAGTTGGCCTGGCACGGGGCCAAGATTATTTGGTCACGTAGGCCTCGCAGGTGGGTTGATAACGCCCAAGCTAAAATTTCCGTTTGAGTACGCCTGTACGGGACTTTATAATGTTAATTTTATTCACAGATTAATTACAAAGGCAATTTCGGACTGGCGGTACGTTACAATCTTCAGCTTCGTCAATTTCCATGTATGTGGGGCAGATTCGGACACTAAAAGTTAAAGTTCAATATCTCGGTTCAGGATTTGTTTTAGGCTTGGAAAAAAATACCTACAGGAGTGATACTCTATGTGCATCTCCCAATGTTAGTGTACCCGCTAATTATTATCGATAATTAAGTTAAAAAAATTAAAATAAAAAAAGTTCCATTTGTCCGGAACTGCCCCATGGTGGGGTAGTTCCGGACAGGGGTGGGGTAGTTTCGGACAAGTTCTAGTTAAGTAAAGGAATTGAAGTTTAAGAAATATGATCGTAAAAAATATAAAATTGTAAATAAAATAAAACGCCAAATTAAAAGTTTGATCAACTCTTAAACCAAATAACAGAAAATATGTGAAACAAAACGACGAATCAAAATGAAAAATTAGTGTTTGATTAACATTTAAACCAAATAAATTAACATTAAATTTAAAAAATGACGCAGTTCTTGATGTGCCTGGAGTAGGAATTGGATTGGGCAATTTAGAAATGACGTCAGACTTCAAAATTGTGGATAAGTCCTCTTGGCCAGGAAAAATGAAACCATTAATAGTCTTTCGCATAAATTGTACCAAATATTCTTCTTGTACCAAAATTTCAGTAACTGTGCCGATGTAGTGTTTTATTAATTTTTTTGCAGAGAACGTTACCAACACGTAGTCACCAATTAAAATCTGTTCGTGATTTAAAAGAGGGTTATTCTCTGTGTCATCCTCTAAATCTATATCCGAGTCTGAACCACTAAATTTATTTTTTGTAATAAGCGAAGCGGTATCTGACTCGGAAGTTGAGGATTCTATTATTTTTCTTGTTTTTCTTTTAGCTACTTTTGTCTTTTTCTTAAACCGTTTCTTCATCTTCAAAATTTGTTTTTGATTCTTCGTATTTTCCTCTTTATCTGACAATTTTCGTTTAGCACTTTCAACTTTCAATTTTTTTGTGTTATCTAACTCTTCTATTCTATTCTTTTCTGGTGTGCTTGTGTAGATCCTCGATTTTCCTTTTTCTCTTGATTTCCTACTTCCCTTTCTGGGCCCTGCCTTTGGAAACGGTTTAATATCGGAAGGTATGATTATTACTTGTGATATAATGGTTGCTTTAGGTTTAGTGGCTTTATCTGCGATGTCATAGAGGATAGATTTAGTGTAATCAATTTCGGTATGGTTTTGATTTTTATTGTCAGGCGCGATCTCTTCATCGTTAGTGTTTGCGGTACCATTGGTAGTAGGCGTAATATTTTGTACATTAGGAAACACTGCATTTTCTTTCAAAGAAGGGTCAGACCGATCCTTCGCATATGTTGCGTTAAAGTCATCCTCTGAGTAGACAAGAGAATTCACGGGATATATTCCAGTATTTTTAAAACTGCTTACTATATTCTTTGGGTTGAATGTTAGTAAATATGGTTCAGCAGTAAGCTTAGCCACATCTGCTATACTTATTGGTTTTTCAGGATTTGAAACTACGAAATCGTTGAAAGATATTTTACATTTTGTCTTAAATGGACCATAAAGGCCTCTATCCAATGGCTGCATCTTGTGCGTACAAATTTTTGACGATTCTTTTAAATATTTTTCTATTTCAACTTCTTCATTAGCTGAAAATATTTGTCGGCTAGCATATTTTGAAGAAGTAGGCTGGGTCTCAACAATATCATCATCATCCGTAGTTTCATTGCCGGAGTCGTCGATGTTATTAAAGCGATTGCATTTTTTATATTTTTGTATAGCGTGGGACAAAGTCGATTTTGGTATTGTGTAAATGGATGCCGATAGCCGTATCGACATTCTCCGGTTTATGACATTCTTAACCGCCTGCTTGAGAATGTTAGAATCAATTTCAGGACGGCTACCTCTTTTTTTGATATATTTCCGAACCACATTTCAGATGAATCTGAAAGGAAAACTTTAAATGGCAGCGTAGAACACTTTAAGAAAAATATAGTTATAATATATTACACTTTCGTGGGGCACATCCGGACAGTCCGAATCTGCCTCACGCATTTTGTCCGGATGTCCCCACCTGTCGAAAATACATTTACGTCGACCTACGCTCTAAACAAAAGAAAGGAGCAATGTAGGTTATGTACGTTACCTACGTACAAATAATTCACTTTCCAACTAACATACTCAAATTTTAAAAAACTTACCAATAAACTTGTAGGTCCTTACGAATACGATGTGATTTTTACACCAGGTCTCTGCTTTTCGAACTTTTTCCTCTATTTTTTTATCACTTAGGATTTCATCTATCAACTTTTTGTCATGCACTCTAAATCACAAATAACACATTTAGGCGGGATTTGGCTCTTATAAAACCACGTTTTAGCGGTAAATTTGAATTGTCCGGAGGTGCCCCATGTCCGAATCTGCCCCGCTCTACCCTACATCTGAATTATTTTCGTCGTCAGATAGATAATTCGGACTCAGAATCAGACTCTGCCAAAGTAATTATAATAGGTGGTATATCTTCAACAGATAAGTTACCCATCTCTTTTTGCCAATCGCTTTGAATGATTGTTTCTCAGTGTGCAATACTATGCTGCCACATCTCTGAGGTGTAAGTTGATAAGGCATGAGTCCATAATTTTTCAACATCGGCGTTCGTTAAAATATGTTTATTATAAAATGCTTTACAATAACCCAATGCCAATTCAATAGGCTTATATTGGCAGTGGTAAGGTGGCAGCCTTAAGACCTCAATACCGTGCCCAGCTGAGATGGTATCTATCCACAGCCTCCTATACTTACAAGCCGTGACATTAAAATGGCAACGTTGCATTTCTTCAAGCAAGTGGGTCTGCTGGTCTATACAAATGCTCAGTGTTCCGACTGTTCTGTAACACTTGGCAAGAATGTTGTCACAGGCTTCATGTGTATGATTAGAATTATTAAGATTGTCAGGAATTAAGTAAAATATATTTTAATACCTATATGAGCAACATTTGTATAGATAAATTGGAAAAAGCGAGCTACTAGGTAAAAATTTATTATGTTGTTCATGGCATTGTGCACTTAGAAGTTTTAGCTGTGGGTTGTAAGTAAAACAAATTAATGTGTTTTTACATAACATTTATTGTTAAAAACAGAGTTACAAGATAAACAAATACATTAATAAAATATACCTGCTCCGATACCTACAATATAAAAATAATTTGAATGCTTGCACCCAGCACATTGAAGAGTTGCAAGTTTCCTCCTTTTTTGTGTTATTACTTTTATGACATTCATTGTTTTTATTTTTTGTATAATTATTGAGAACTATATTGCTTATAATTAGGGATGCCATCGTGTAAATCTTTTTAAATGGTGTGCCACAGTGACATTTACCACTAAAATCAATTAAAAAACTATCCGACTTCAAACTGGCTATATCAAGATCAGATAATACATATTCATGATTACTTTTACATACAAATTAGTTTCCATATCTTTGTTATGTATTATATATTCAAAAAGAGCACATATACGATAATAAATGTACTTAATTTCATCAGTTGCAATACAGAATCCACCTCTCAGCAAATAATCAAAATATGTATCATTGGCTTGAGTTCCTTTATTTTTAACAGCTAAATCTTTGCAATCCGAACATTTAACACGTTTCTTGAGCGTGACCACACACATACGTTTGTACAGATTCATCATAGTTGTTTGTATTGTATTTTTCTAAATAATTTGTGTTTAGTATACATAGAAAGTCTGTTATATCTACACATGCATCCATATCCACTGACAAAATGAATTTTAGGTCGTTTATATTATGATCGTCATCGCATAATTTTAAAATATTTTGTAGCCTGAGAGATTCCTGTACCTACCAAACTTTTTTTCTAAGTTGTCAGTTTGAAACTTTCCAGGAAGTATATAATTTAAATTAAAATTAGGAATGAATATTCTGTATTGTCAATTAAAACGTTAGTGCTTCTTTTTAAAGCTTGGTACGTATCTTTTGTTAAACAATTGTTATCATCAGACTCACTCTTCCAAGTATCAAGCCACATAACAATTTTTTTTAGAAAATCAATTTTAAAATCACCTTTCGACAACAGTGGAGTACAAAAGTTATTTCGTTTTATTGTACATTATAGAGTGTTTTTGACATTAACAATATTCCACCACTGTTTCACAATTTTGAGAAATTCTGTTGTGCCTTTATATAATTCAGAGCTGCTTAGCGCGGCTATTGTTGAGTCATGGAAAATATTCTCAACTGCAGATACAGACTGTCGTTCTAAGTTGTTTGGAAATAATGATTTATCATTTAGTTTATATGCCCTTTCAGTAATTCGATTTAGTTCCAGTTTACAAAAATTCCTCAGGTCCTCAAAATATGCTTTTTCTACTCCCACCATGGAAAGTGGGATTTTCAGATTTCGTCTCCATAGATACGAGTATTGAAAATGAGTGTTTGCCGAACAAGTGAAATTAGTGTGCGGAAAATTTAATTTCCGCACGCACATGCATGATTTTCGGTGCGGCAAAGTATAATTTTGCCGCACCGAAATCAAAATGTCATAATGACATTTGATGAATGTCAGATTTGATTTTGCAGAAATATTTAAATTTTTTTATGGAAATGTGGTTGTAGAAAAAATAGTGTGTAATACATGTGTTAAAAGCTTGTATTTGCCACTCTCATGTGACTGCAGCAGTCACTATCGTTCGTGCTGCAAACTTCACATTCGTGTGGCAAACGCAAGCTTTCAACACTTGTATTACAAATACCTATTGTTTTTTAAACTAAAATCATCAAAATTGGGATAAATAGGAGGAACCGGGGTAATAAGAACTAGATAAGGCTTAATTCACTTTGAAGATTCACTTATACCAAATTAAAAGCTTTAAAAGCATGGGGTTGGGCTAAAATGTTACTAAGCCAATGCTCTATTCTTTGCAAAAGTTTTAGTATTTAAAAACATACCTAACATTCTAATAACCCCTCCGAGTTTCAACAAAATCTAAAAAATAATGTCTAAAATACTCCAAATATAAAATTACCTATTAAAAATTGCTTTTTTGTGCAACACTTCTACTTTATAAATATTTTTGTCCAACAAGAACTTATCACAACTTAATAATATTAAGTTAAATTGATCTTCAATGTAGTACAAAAAGCATAGAAATACATAAAAATAACCTAACCCTTAATGTTTGTCTAATTCACATAATTGAATATGCTGCAATTTGGTGTATTCAAAAATGGAAAAACTGAAGTTAAACTTATTTTGTTTTATAATTTCCTTATTTTAACAAAATATGTAGACAGGTACTATGTTAGATTATTTATCAAAGGAACACAAATACAGGAGTAGTTGAAAACATTTTTATAACTTACATACATATTTTTTTTACATATTTCTTCATAGTTCTGTATTTAATATTTATAAGACGAGATTCAACAATAGTAAAAGGACCATTTCCAGTTAGTTTTATGGGCCCATAGAAAATATATTCTGCAGATATTATAGCCTCATCAGTATTTTTTGGCCAAGTAAATGTACCCGGCATGGTTTCTTTCAAAAACTTCATACGTACGGAGTTCTTTTCATCAGATTCAAAATCTAAAATTCGTCCGATATACCATTTCTCTTCGTAGTACACAGCATAGTAATTGTGTAATTCTAAGGCATCGATGCCTAGTTTGAATCGATTTTCCATAGTCTCATATTGTTTAGGTTCCTCTACTTGCTCTTTGTCTTCATCTTCCGAAAAACTTAGAACTTCATTATCGCTTATCTCCTGAGTGATAGATTCTATTTTTTCTTTTTCAAATTCGCTACTACTACTTGTTTCAGCAGGAGTTTCTGGTTTTCTCTTTTTAGATTTTGATTTAAAAATTCGTTTGTTCTTGTATTTTTTAGGCTGTTTGTCAGTATCTTGCTTCAGTCTCTGAAGAGCATCTTCCGTTGTTAATATTTCACCATAACCAGTTTTTAAGCGAGAATTTTTCTGTTTCAGAGTTGCATCATTATTGTTCCCCGTTTTTTTTAGTTGCATCGTATAATTTTTGTTTAATAAATATTTCAAAGGAATTATTAGCTGTAGAACATCCTGGCTGATCATCTTTATTTATTTGAGTTACAGATACTTTAACACTATTCTGATCCTCCTTGGAACTTCCAGCTTTGTCTATTTCATTAATATTGTTCTTGTCACTTTTCATAAACAAAGTGAACCAGTCTTCTCCAGGTCTATTATTAATCCACCTGGTATTTAGCTTTTTTTTTGTTGCAATATTCTTGAATTAGATCCAATAGTTCATTTTTTGTCATACCACTACCGATATTTGCGCTTGCTTTTAAATACAGAACTATTTGATTTTCAGTTCCTATAGGTAAAAATGTAGGGCGGCCAGAACCAGGGGAATTGAGTGATGCATGTCCTGTGAGTTTTGTTGCTAGTGTACCTCTAGGAACTCCAAACCGTCTAGCGGCAACAGTTTGACTCATCCTTCGGGTCTGCACAGCTTCCATGGCATCCAACATTGCTTGAGCTTGGTAATTGCACCTATTAGATGTTTTAGGGCGATTTCTCGGCATTGTACTTTGACAAACAAACTTTGGCTGCAAGGAAATTAAGAACTAAACCACTACCTTATATCATTGTTCTTATTGCCCACAACTTGTTCTAATAACCCCTAAGAAATTTATTAGGAGAATTGCAAGTTCTTATTACCCGTAATTTTAATTTTCAGGGGCAATAGGAACACAACCTCAAAAACATACTAGAATCATTCTTTACCAAAATCATGGAAGGACAATCTTAATATGACTCTTAGCAAGGCATTACAGCATGCAGAATATACAGGGTGGTGATTTTTTCGATGCTCACTATTGGTATCTCGGGAACGGTAAACGGTACGAAGTCGGTTAAATTATACAAAAGTTGCGCTTTTTTATGACGATTGGGAATCTGAAAAGAAATCTAGGATATTTTGATTGGTTCCCGATTTATCGCGAAAAAACTGAAAATAGTGATTTCAGAAAAAAATTATTATCTTCAATACCATTGACGCTATTTTAATCAAACTTGGTAACTTTATGTTTTTGGCCACTCCGAGTTGAATGATGTCTACAGAAATTTACTAGGCCTTCTAGATTTCAAGCTGCGATAGTCAACTTTTTTATTTCTTATGGCCGCCATATTGGATTTTTACGCCATTAGATAGAAAAAAAAATTAGCTTTTCAGATTGGTAACTAACATAACCATTTTTCCGGGAAACTTTTTGAAATATTAATTTTTTGTTAATTATTTTTATAAAATCACGAATGCTTTGAAAAACAATTGAAACAATAAAATGGCAGATTGTATTGCTAAATTGTTATTCTCTCTCTCCGGGTGCCGTCTCAGTTTTTGAGGTTAGCGATCGCCATGGCATATCTCCATCTATCACGCGCTGTATGTATCAGCGTTTCTCTGTTCATCCCCAACCAATTTCTTATATTGCTCATCCAAGATGTTTTCCTTCTTCCTCGCGCCCTCTTTCCTTCAATCTTCCCTTCTATTATGTATTGTAGTATTATGTATTTTTCATGTCGTAATATGTGTCCAAAATAGGATAGCTTCCTTTTCTTTATATTATCTACTAGTTCCCTTTCCGTTCCAATTTGTCTTAAAACTTCGTTATTGCGCACTCTTTGTGTCCACGAGATTTTTAGCATTCTTCTATATGCCCACATTTCGAAGGCTGCTAACCGATCAGTCATGTCCTTTTTGAGGGTCCATGTTTCACAGCCATATAATAAAGTTGACCATACGTAGCATTTTAGAAGACGTAGTCTTAGATTTAGATTAAGGTGACGGTTGCTCAATATCGTTTTATATTTAACAAAGGCTGATCTTGCTATCTCTATTCTTCTCTTTATTTCATCTTTACACTCCATTTCTGAATTGATTATACGGCCTAAATATGTGTAACTATTAACTTGCCCAATTCTGATGTTGTTACTCGTAATATTTGTGTTGATGTTGTTCTTGCTTATGACCATGATCTTTGTTTTATTAACGTTTATTTTTAATCCCATGTTAGTACTTTCCTCTTTTACTCGATCTAGTAAATTTTGCAGATCTTTCTCACTTCCCGCTATTAGAGCCGTGTCGTCAGCATATCTTATATTATTCAACAAAACTCCGTTTATTTTTATGCCTTCTGAGCTTTCTGCAAGAGCGTTCTCTATTATCTTTTCTGAGTATACGTTGAACAATATGGGCGAGAGAATACACCCCTGGCGCACTCCTCTTCTGATCTCTACTTCATCTGTTAACTCGTAATCCACTCTTATTCTCGCTTTTTGGTTCAAATATAGATTTTTAATTATTCGTATATCTTTTTCATCCAGTCCGAGTTGGTAAAGTATATCTATAAGTTTTCGGTGTATCACTTTATCGAAAGCTTTTTCGAAGTCAATATAGCATATGTACAGATCCTGTCTCATGTCTAAGCATTTTTCAGCCAGAACTGTCAAGCTAAGAAGTGCTTCTCTAGTACCCATGCCCGCCCTGAATCCAAATTGCGTATTACTTATGTTTTCCTCGCATTTGTTTTTTATTCGTTCATAAATTACACGGAGAAATATTTTAAGTACATGGCTCATCAAGCCGATGGTTCTGTAATCGTTGCACTTACTTGCATTTGTTTTCTTGGGTATTGTCACAAATATCGATTGTAGCCATTCATTAGGGAACTCCCTTGTGCATAAATCATGTTAAAAAGTTTGGTGAGCGATTTCAGCCCCTTTTCCCCCATATGTTTCAGAAACTCTGTTCTCATATCATCTGGGCCTGGAGATTTTCCCTCTTTGCTCATTTTTATTGCTTTTTCTATTTCTGAAACTAGAATTTCCGGTCCTTCATATTGACTATCGTCAACATCTTCCCTATCAGTTTCTTCTCTCCGATTATTACCATTGTTAGAAAATAGTTCGGTTATATAGGATTTCCATGTTTCTTTCTTCTCTTCGATAGTTAACAGGGGTTGGTTGTTATTGTTCGTTACGTTTCCAGAACATTTTTTTGTTATATTTCCGCTCAGCTCTTTAACACGTTTATGTAATTGGTAGTCATCGTGTTTCTTTTGTAATTCTTCGATCTCCTGACATTCTTCTACTATCCAATTTTCTTTGGCTTCTCTTATTTTATTTTTAATTCTTGTATCAATGTGTTGGTATCTTTGTTGATTTGTCTGTTTAAATCTTCTTCTTTCTTCCATTAGATCCAATATTTCATCCGTCATCCATATTTTCTTCTTTTTTCTCTTTATGTTTTTAGATAGTGTTTCTTCGGCTGAATATGAGATTGCATTTTTTACCTGTTCCCACATGTTTTCCACACATTGTGTTTTGTCGTTCTGAATATTATTAAATTGTTTCTCTAAATGTTCTTGCAGTTCATAAGCTTTTGTTGGTATTTTTAGTTCTCTTATGTCTATCTTTGGTTTCTTTGGTTTTTGTATCTTTTTCAATTTCAGTCTAAGTTTTACTATCACTGGGTTATGATCTGATTTAATATCAGTGCCGGGATATGTTTTTGCACTTATTACGGTGTTCCGAAATCTTTGATTAACAAGAACAAAGTCGATTTGGTTTCGTACTACTCTTTGATGATTATGTTGTGGGGAAGTCCATGTATATAGTCTTCTAGGCGGCAAGGAAAACCATGTATTAGTCACAGTCATTTCCTCTTCTTGACAGAATTCGACCAGCTTATCTCCTCCTCCATTTCTGTCTCCTAGTCCATGGTTCCCAATTATATTATCTACTCTCCCTTTTCCAATTTTGGCATTAAAGTCACCGCATATAATATTGATGTCGTGTTTCTTTATACTCTTCATAATGTTCGTAAGTTGTTCATAAAAGTCATTTACTTCATCTTCATCTGCATCTATAGTGGGAGCGTACACTTGTATGATATTTATATCTATTGGTGCACCTTTAAGTTGAACCATTATTATTCTGTCCGATATAGGTATAAAGTTTTTTACACATTTTTGTACTTCTTTTGACACTAGTATGGCAACGCCGTATTGATTATTATTATCATCTCCGGAATAGTAAACTGTAACTTCATCCGTGGATCTAAATGTACCTCTTCCTTTCCATCTAGTGCTGCTAATTCCTAATATCTCCACATTGATTCTTCTAATTTCTTTTATTGTGTTTGCTAGTCTTCCTGCTTCATGCCAGGTTCTAACATTCCACGTTCCAATTTTGGTTGGTTCCTTTGATATATTTAACCCGGGGATTCTTCGCACCCTCTGGCCATTAAAGGCCTGCCGGGGACTGAGGGCCATTTGATTGGTTGTGTCTGCCATTGTGATTTTCTTGGGACTATAATGTGTTGGTTTCCCCTTGCCTTACACATCGCAGTATTGTGACCGGTCTGGCAGCTACTGCCTTCGCTCACAACTATCTAGTATGTAGCTGTTCTGATTCCCTCAATCTCCACCTATATCTAGTACTGCAAAACGCTGCTGCCCGTTTGCCACTTCTTCGTACAGCCGCCCATTCTGAGTCAGACGCTGCCGCTAGTTTTGGTCCACCCCGGGTATTTTATTTCCTCGGTACCCACCATATCTAGTGGGCATTCCCCTATCCGCCACCCGGGGAGGCGCCCGATGGAGGACTAGCAAAACCCCACACGGGAAATTGTTATTAAAACTCCTTAAATACTGAAAACATTTTATTGGTCTAACAACAACGAGATAATAAATTCAAAAACATCAGATAATTATTTAAATTGTTCAAAGTGTGCGCCGTTATTCATAATGCAGAGGTTAGTTCTCAAATTCATTTCGTCCACTGCTTTTTGTATAGTCTGCCTTGGAATGGAGTCGAAGGCATTTTCGATTTTGAAGCGAAGATGTCCGATATTTTCCGTTGGGGTTGCATACACAACGTTTTTAACATTGCCCCACAAAAAATAATCCAAAGGCGTTAAGCATGGCGATCGTGGAGGCCAAACAACAGGGCCAAATGTACCAAGCCATGAATTTGGAAAGCGAGCATCTAAATATTCTCGGACAATGTGGGCGTTGTGGGGACCAGCTCCATCTTGCTGAAACCACTCATGATTTTGAACTGTTACGAAAGGCAATTCGTCTAACATATCTTCTAAATTTGTTTGCAAAAAATTTAAATATCCAGGACCATTCAAATGTCCCTCGATGAAAAATGGACCCAGAACCGCGTTATCTAAAAGGCCATACCATACGTTCAAAGAATATCGAACTTGCGGCCTAGTCTCCCTTACTAAACGGGGATTCACTGTTGCATAATGATGAACATTTTTCCTATTAAACATTCCCGAGTTTGTGAATAAAGACTCACCAGTCCATAATATCTTTCTTGAAAAATGTGGATCTTGCTGCAGTTTTTCACGAAACCAATAACAAAAGTTCAATCTTCTATCACCATCACCAGGATGAAGAGTTTGTACAAGGTGGTCCAAATTGGACACTTTTGATAGGAAACACCAATTTCTAGAGGAGATAGAAAAAAACTAACCTACATGTTACGAGCTCGATTTTTGTGAGAAAGTGAATGCCGAAAACCGCACATCGATATCTTGAACTGTTTAGAAGATATAGGGTGGTTTTCAATTTTGTGCATTTTTGACCCACCCCCGTAACTTATTTATTTATGAATATTTTTTGTTTCTGTAAAAACATTCTTAAGGCACTTTTTTTAAAGGAATCCAATGGTGTCCCAAGGTTTTTTGTAAAAAGAATGGTTTTGAAGATATGACATAAACTTGTATTTTTTCTTACGGACTACCCTATATATTTTTGCATATTCTTTTTCTAAATATATAAAATACTTGCTACTTTGCTTTTTAAACATGTATTTTATAACAGCTGTAAGTTTATTTCGTTTTATTGTTCAACATGGCACTCCAGATTAACAAAATTCATCTATAGTATTTTAGAAACAGCAATAAGAAAAAATACAAGTTTATGTCATATCTTCAAAACCATTCTTTTTACAAAAAAACTTGGGACACCATTGGATTCCTTTAAAAAAAGTGCCTTAAGAATGTTTTTACAGAAACAAAAAATATTCATAAATAAATAAGTTACGGGGGTGGGTCAAAAATGCACAAAATTGAAAACCACCCTATATCTTCTAAACAGTTCAAGATATCGATGTGCGGTTTTCGGCATTCACTTTCTCACAAAAATCGAGCTCGTAACATGTAGGTTAGTTTTTTTCTATCTCCTCTAGAAATTGGTGTTTCCTATCAAAAGTGTCCAATTTGGACCACCTTGTACAGGTGTGAATTTATAATCATGGTATTTATGTTTTTTGATGATTTTTCTCACATATGAATCATCAATACCGCACTCTTGAGCAATTATTCGACTAGAGTTTTCTGGATTAATCACTAGTTGTGCCAATACATTCACTTCATTAGCATTAATGTTTTCCCTATATGGCCCTCGCGGTCTTCTAAACCTGCCGCAAACAGCTAAATTTCTTGAAATCCTAGCAAACATTGTCCGGTGGGGTTGTTGTCTCTCTGGATACAAATTTGCATAATCTTCAGATGCCAAAACAGAATTTCTATTGCTACGAATGTAGACAACGTACATGTCCTGCTTTTCTTCATCGGTGAACATCTTGACAATTATTACAAAACACGATAAAGAAACTCGAACTTAAGTACACACACCACTTGCACGCAATCTGTCATTTTTATCATTGTTTCAATTGTTTTTCAAGGCATTCCTGATTTTATAAGAATAATTAACAAAAAATTAAAATTTCAAAAAGTTTCCCGGAAAAAATGGTTATGTTGGTTACCAATCTGAAAAGCTAATTTTTTTTTCTATCTAATGGCGTAAAAATCCAATATGGCGGCCATAAGAAATAAAAAAGTTGACTATCGCAGCTTGAAATCTAGAAGGCCTAGAAAATTTCTGTAGACGTCATTCAACTCGGAGTGGCCAAAAACATAAAGTTACCAAGTTTGATTAAAATAGCGTCAATGGTATTGAAGATAATAATTTTTTTCTGAAATCGCTATTTTCAGTTTTTTCGTGATAAATCAGGAACCAATCAAAATATCTTGGATTTCTTTTCAGATTCTAAATCGTCATAAAAAAGCGCAACTTTTGTATAATTTAACCGACTTCGTATCGTTTACCGTTTCCGAGATACCAATAGTGAGCATCGAAAAAATCACCACCCTGTATATTTCAATATAATTGGAATAAGTCTGTTTATTTAAACTTTACTTACAGCAACTTAAATTCTTAAATATTTTCACAACACTGACATGTCATCAGTCTACCACCATTAATATCACACTAGCAAAAAATAACTAGTAACCAAACATTTCCAATATGACAATCAATATTGCGAAAATATAGCTGTTCCTGTATGATAAAGATTTGGGAAATACTAGCCACTTGTTCCAATTACCCCATGTTCTAATTTCCCCGGTTCCCCCTAAATGTTTTTGCATGGTCTTTTAGATTTAACCAATTATTTCGAATGGTTTTAAAAATGTGAACAAAATCGTACGCCAACAAATTTTTTCATTTTCATATTTAGGATTCATCATAAACGTTTCATTTTGCGGAAGTCGCATAAACATATTTTGATTTATTCTATTGTTGTCAGTTATAATTTATAATACATAGAACTTTAAAGTCATGATTTTGAATATAATTTATAGTTGATAGAACAGTTTCATGAAGTTGACTACCTAGCATTTTATTAACTGGAACTAATCGTATTACTTCCTTGAAATTTCCAAATGCCGATGATATCATAAATGTCTGCACCGTTTTTGCAACTTGGCTAACATCATTTTCTGCAAATCCCGTAACATGTTTGGATTTATAATGTAACTCACTTTTTACATAAATTTCATCTATTAAGAGGCACACTGTTTTTTCACGTGCGTTAAGGGTTGTATAAAGATGAGAGAGATGACTATTATTTTTATTTACACTATCGTTTGGGGCAACATTTAGGTCTGCTGAAATTCGCTGAAGATGTCGTTTTGATGGCAAAGTCAAAAATTCTCTTAATCTTTCATAAGTGGAGGAAGACTGGCTAAATATTACCAATGAAAACAGAATAGTCGCCATGCTGTAATTCTTCTTGTTTTTATCGAAAAAATATAACTGGTCGGCTAGTAACTGAAGTGTAGTTTTAGATTCACTATGGCCATCAAGGTTTTTTATTGCTATTTCTGCATAGTCGAGAGTCCTTTTAATATAATAATCACTGTCAACAGGAGCCTTAAAATTACAGCTGTACCTTGATAGCAAATCGTCCATTTGAGACCATCTTGTTAGCTTACCACTATCAGGTAATGTACAGCTTAACTCTCTTAATGATACTTCAAAACTTTTTATGAAAACATGAACCACTAAATCCTTACTTACACTAACGGTTGATAAAACTTCTAAATTTTTTTCAGGGGAAAAAGTATCATCACAATCAACGTTCAACAGATAAAAGTGCGCGTTATCACTTGTCACCTTGGAGCTCCACTTTTTCAGAGACAATTTCGAACTCATAGATTTTATAAAGTCTTCAAAATCTGATATTAAGTCACTTTTTAACAACATTTCCTTCTTAGCATTTTCTTTTTTCTGGACATCTATCCGTCTTTCTTCAGGATTACGCCTACAAACTGCTGTAGTTGTGAAATATTTAGGTTGGTTTTCAAAAACCGGGGGTGTGGCGACAATAAAAGGTTTTTCTATAAGAATTTTACGTTTGTTTTCCATTTTATACTTAAGATTCATAGATTTTAAAGTTCGGTATAAAGTAGTTCGTGAACCAGTATAGTCCAAATTATCTTGAGCAAATTTTAAAAGCTTGTCCAGAGTAATATGTTCCCCACTTTCCTTGAATTTTAATATTCTCAGCACTTCCTTATGGAAAGAATCGATCCATTCTGGAGGCTTTTTTCTCCCGCTCTTCTGCCGTGATGCAACAAGAGTCTCGCCTTGTTTCTTTAAATTTAAAATATTTATTACTATTGTACGAGATACCTGTTTTCGGAAACTGTAAATTGTAAATATTGTAAATAAAGGAACATGATGTGTATTTACCGAAAAAATATTCTCTAATTTTTCGTGAATTTGTCTATCACTTAAGTCTGTTGCCAAATATTTTAACTCGTCAAAGCATTTGACTAACGCATTTTTCATCTTTCGATCTAATAAATTGCCTTTCTTACGTCCCATTTTTTCAAAAATGTTAGACAAATTGAATTTGAAAATTAATTCAAATCTGACAAATGATAATGCAAACCCTTTATTTCAAAAATCGCAATATTAGGGTAATTTTAAGTTTGCCAACATAATTCAACAGGTGGTGGTTTTTTAAAAATGAAACGGCCTATATTACAAAATACACAAGGCCAACTGTATCAATAGCGACTTCGTCCCTTATAAGGCCAAGGCCCGCTGAATTAAATATTACATATTAAGGCCTTACCACTTCATTTAGCCACGACGCAATTAGAAACAACGGTGGCGCCATTTGCGGTGAACTATACATTTTTTAATGGAGAAATGTATAGCTCACCTCAAATGGCGCCACCGTTGTTTCTAATTGCGTCTTGGCTAAATGAAGTAGTAAGGCCTTAATATGCAGTATTTACTTCGGCGGGCCTTGATAAGGCCGTACCGTTTCGCGTTTTTTTTACACATTATCAACTTTACAGTTAGCGTTCTATAGAGCGACCTCTGTAGGCAATATTTGCTATTTTGACACATTTGGAAATTTTTAATAAAAATTTTCAAAATATGGACTACAAGAAGTGGATTTTCTGTAGTAATAATCCAGTTTTCATGTTGCAAGTGCTTCCAAGATTTTAACGTTTTTGTGGTATTCCGTATGCGCGTATGCCATAAGTTTAATTGGATTTTACAACAAATCTACAGAGATCTAAAAACAATATTTTGTTGCCTGTTAAATCTATAAAATCTGTAAATGAAATAAGCAACAGAGCTTTTATTAATGCTGGTTGAGTCTTTTATTAAAATAAAATTGTAATATAGGTAATAGTTTCAAATTCTAGACATTACACTGATGAAAATACGAACTCTAAGAAGAAAGAACATACAAATACAGAAAGAACACCTGTCATTCTTTGCAACGTAAATTGCAATTGTTTTACAGCTATACGCTATTGTTTTCATCGCCGACGAGTACAAATTACAAAAATCAGTTGTTTCCATGGCAAACCTAGACTTCAACTTTCAATCGTATCTTTTTCGAGAATTTGCTTATGTAAGACCCATATTGGTTTACATGGTTATAAAGAGAATAAAGGGTACTATCAGAATGACCGAAAAAAGCATAGTGTGCAATTTGAAAAAAAAAAGAGTTGAATATTGCTGCCATAATATGAGTACAGATTTTCTAACATTTTCTTTCCCCATCTTATGAATAATACTACATCGTCAATAATTTTTCCAGTTGAAGGGCTCCGTGCAAAAAGTCCATAAGTGACAGTTTGCTAGTTTGAGATAATTGACGATCAAGATATCGTTTCAGCTATGAAACCAGACCGCAAGTGATAAACCATTCAAATTCCATTTTTTGTCATTAGTATTGAGTACTTTATATATCAAATGGCAAATGGACTTAGAAATCTTAATGTAAGCCGGATAATTAATTGTTTTTTAATTGCACTTAGGGACTTTTTACCAACAAAAGTTTAATTTTTCCGTAAAATTTATTTTAATTCTAAAATAAGTTGTTGAGACGTTTGTGGCACAGTTTGGCGTTTATTTTACTATAAACCTTACATCATAAATTATAAATTATATTGTTTACATAATAAAAACAATAAAATTTCATTCAAATATTTCTGCGTTTGATTTTCTACATCGCTTTCTTTCCGATTTTCTTCACCATCTTCATCTAATATATCGTAGAAGAGTCTGCTCTCTACTTTTTGAATGTGTAGTGCCAAAAATTTTACGTTTTGCAGTTTTTCGGGTTTAATCTTCAAAAATGTTGTGTATGCAAGCGGTGGATGTTTCTGCTCAGCAACATACCTCTGATGCCCTGTTTTATACAGTACAAAGTCACGATAGTCCCCTGACATTGGGCGCATCCATCGCATTCGTAGCGTAGCGCATTGCTACACAGTAGTGAGAGCAAAAAGCTCGTGGCTGGCTGAATGAACCGCTCATTTAATGTGTCACGTGTAGCAGTTACATGTTATTCGAACATAACGTATCATTTGTTTTTAAATTTGAGTGATTGGCGCGGTTTTGTTTTTATTATTAATAAACGGTGTACCTACTATTGTAAGTTTTAATGTAAGTATTTACTTACATGCTTAATTTTACAAAACATATCAGTAGTATATGGGCTGTAATCAATAATTGTAGAGCAAATAATGGACAGAAACACCATTGTTGCCGCAACAATGTTGGCTGTTAACTAAGACGTTCCTAATTTTAATATAGTGCAACGTGCGGTAGATAACTTAGGAATAGCGCATCGAATTGAAAATGCAATTGAACCGTTGAATAACCATGTGCGCAATGAAGATTATTTTGAGGTAACTATACCGCAATATACACCAGATGAATATCATTCTCATTTTCGGATGACGAGGGAAACAATGGAGGTAAGACCACTGCTACAGAAATAATTAGGTGTATTTTGAAAAATTCTATAATTTCATTTGCATGCATTAACCATTGTAATTGGCAATCAAATCGGCAACCAGAAACATGTGATTAACTCAGAGAAAAAATTTTTATTAACAGTTTGGCTACTTGCCAAGCCAGAATCCTTTTTAGCCACTGGAGATCGCTTTGGAATGTCTGCAAGCTCAGCTCACCATTGTTTCAAAGAAATCGTGGTAACTCTGGCAAATCTCCTACCAACATATGTGACTTGGCCTAATATTGAACAAAGACAACAAATTGCAAATGTAAGTGTTATTTGAGCTTACTTTATTTTTGACAATTGGAAATAATTAAATTTTTAATTGACAAAAACTGAATTTTGATTATTTGTTCTTATACAAACATATGCAAATCAAATTTAAGTAAGAATTATTTATTCAGTCTTTTGGTATTAAAGATTAAATAACCTGTACTATAAAAAAGTCACGAGTTTATGCATGTATAATTTTATTTACAAAATGTTACAAGTTAGATGTTAATTTTCTTAAAACATCTATCAACTCTGTTATGTACTCATTCCGTTCTCTTTGAATTACATTGCTTTCTTGGATAGCAATGCGAAATTGCTGTAATTCATCCAGCTGTTTCTTCTCTAATTGCATTACTTCATCTCTAGATTTATCCAACTTTTTTCTGTTTTTTGTTTTTTGAAATTTATATAACATGTTTGATGAAGCTTCATAATTATGGTCTAATGCCACGCTAGCAATAGGAAGAGGGTGTGGATGTTAAATGTATGGGAAAAGACGAACTTAACAGACGTGGAGTGTCATGAAACAATCGCTTCTTTGCTGACGGTGGAATACCTGCTGTTTCTGTACTTGTTCTTTTCATAGAACCTATCCTGCAATCTAAATTGACAGTTTTGTCCGTGCCAAAAATATCTTCGAAGGCATCATAATATTCCCACGATACTCTACCTCCCCCGGTTGTGTTTTTGTTATTATTATCATGGATATTTATAAAGGTTTTTTTTTAAATTGCGAAATTTCCGATCGAGTATCGCTTCAGTCACATTATACCCATATGTTTTAAAGGTTTGGACGATTTCATTCCACAAATCTTTCTTTTTTACACGGGAATCTCTAAACCTATTTAACCTTCCTTTATATTAATCGATTAATAATAATATACTATTCCTCGTCCATGCAAACGATGTATCTGAAAAAAGTTGTAATTAGCAATAAACTAGTACTAATGATTAATTTGTATTTTTACATAGGAATTTGAAGTCCGCTCAAGAGGAATACCAGGTGTAATAGGGGCTATTGATGGTTGTCATATTAAATATGTTATGTCGTAGTTTTTAAATAAGATACTTAGTATTTGACCTTAATTGGAAAATATTTGATATTTTATTTAAAAAATGGGTAAGTTATCATATTGCATATATTTGTTGGCTCCCCTGGTCATTATAGAGCAAAAGTGTAAAGAGAAAAGTCATAGGAAATTAAATATTTATTAGAAATTTCAAAATACTAATTTACCAATTATTGTTTAACTAATTCCGTGTGTATGATATGTGATTAAAACTGCAGTCAGATGTGAAGAGTATTTCTAGAAATGTTCGCCGATGAAGTTTAAATTTGGACTGAAACAAAGCAATATATCGTGGGCTTAATACTACAACTAGGTATCTCGAAAATTTACATTGTTGGGAAATTGCATTTGAAAATATTCCTAATTTTTGCATGATCGTTAGTTATTGTTTGCTTTTGAATTATTAGCCAATATTGTGTTTGGTTATTGAAAAATACGTAATTTTTCGATATCTAATGATTTCTTCCTAGATTTTTTATTAGTTTTAAGTCAAAATAAGTTATCCAGTTGTGGTATTGATAACTAAATTCATATTTTAACCAGTTACCTAGTTGTTAATAACAACAACGCATAAATTTACTTATGAAATATTTATTAATAAGAGAACAAAATAGTAAAATTCTAGAAAAATTTGTTAATTTATCAATAAAAAAAAACAGTTCGAAAAACATACAGATTAATAGTTTTACAGTAGGATGTAATAAAAATAAACATTTTTCATTCTTAAAAAATACAAAATAACTAACTAATCACTCTCAGATCCAGATTCTTGGGATTCTTGCAATTTTTTAGATTTTTTATTTTCCTTGTGGGGAATTTTTTCATAAAATGGTTTGTATTCTAAACTTATTGCAGGAGGAACAGATGTAAACAGAGAGTTTAAATCGATATACTTTTCTTTCGATATTGGTAATGCCTCCACATACAAATGCTTTTTTTCAACCGCTCGAAAATCACTCTTGTTCCTTGTTCTTTTGGTACAATCAAGGCTTCTGAATTCTTCTCTTTAAATCTTATAACAAATGGACGCTCTTTGGTAAAATTTAGCCAACACATTTTTTGCCAGCTTACCGCTTTACCATTTATATCTTCTTTTCGAACAGTCAAGTTGCTATCGACATAGGACTTCCAATCTGCGAAACTCTCAAATGTCATCTCGTGGACAACGTAGGGCTTATCGCCTTTTCTTCTCGCACTTCGGGCTATTGTTTTCCAGTCTGCCGGCCAATTTATTTTCCCCACTCTATGCTGCTCAGTGGTTATAGCTGAGTGGATGGAGTCACACTGCATTTCGCTATGACCAACCACCAAGAACTTTAAATCTATGGTATGCAAATGTGGCAGCTCCTGTACTGCAGTCAAACACATTGCTGCCACAAATTTATTTAAATTTTGTCCGCCGCATCGATCGCTGAAACATGAAATGTGGCTAATTTCTGCAGAAAGCGATTGAAAATATTTGTATAAACAGGTTCTTATTTCACAACTTCCTCTTTTGCCATTAACCTCCGTCCACATAAAACAATCTCCTTGTTTTGAAGCAGCATTGTAAATTGTAAAATTAAAAGACTTAAACCGTTGCTTGTAAAAGAGTGCATTATTTGTAGGGTCTGTTGGTGCCAATAGAACTTGCTGAAGGTCAAAATTGCGACTTACAAAATTTTGATTTTCTTGCGCACGTTCCCTATCATTTCTCTTCTCTTGTCTAGCTTCATCTTTTGCCACAAGATGAGATTGATAAGTTGTTTCAAATCCTTCTATGTTGGCACCAGAGGTTTTGTAATTCATACAGATTCGACATTGGTCCTTTTTGGGACGATGGAATCCAAGGTTGTATTGTTCACTAAAAAATTTTCGGTATGCACACGGTAGTGCTACATCCAAATTATGTTCTTGTCGCGATTGTTTGTACATTTCATACATTAGATTGATGTTAAGTGAAGGGTCGAGATATTTACGTTTTGAGTCGGATCGGCAATAATGTGATTCAACAACCGGAAACCTTTCAATGTGATTTCGCACACTACTAACGATTTCATGAGTTGTTTGTTTTTTTATATGTCGACTTCTTTTATCAGGTTCGCTTGTATTTTCTTTGCTTCTTTTGGTCATGGCAATGTCAACAACACCCTTACGAATGCCAAGCGTGTTTAAAAACATAGTCTTGCAAGTCTTAACTTTTTCGTTTGTTTCTTTTGGCAAATAAACAAAGATAGTGAAGTTACGTCTTGATGCTTGTTTAGTAGCATATTTCTTTTCAATTTTTTTTGTGTTGCTATGAATAAAGTCTCGTTTTCGCTCGTAAGTTTCTAAATCATAGTACCTTCTAAAAATAGAACAAATTTTTTTCTAGAGGAAATATACGCTTCCCCATGTTGTCTCTTGGTTTTTGAAATATTTCTCTTCCATTTTTCAGGCTGTCTTAGTCGCTTTCTCGGTTTCTTGGTTCTTGTAGGAGTCTCTTCCATTCCATCTAACACTAGTTGAGGATCCAATACTTCATTAGCTTGTGTTTCTTCTACTAAGCATTCTGATTCTATGGTTTCATTTTGCACTTGCATTTCTGGCGATTTGCCAGAGGTTTTACTACCTTTATTTGAATCTTCATCGGTGTCATCACTTTCGGAAGAAGGAGAATATTCTGACATCAGGAGAATACGGCTCAGCATCTGATTCATTTTCAACACACAGACCTAGACCCGATGTGCCAGGCATTGCAGTGTCCGCATTTGAAAAAAGTTAAAAGTCTTTTGATGTACTACTAGTGAGAAATTCATCTGGTTTGTAACAAACATAATAAAAACACTTCAAAAACCCAGAACAATACTATAAAACTACGTAAAAAGTAAATAAACACAGCAGTAAAATGAACACATAACCTAAAAATTACAATTAATTTAATGTTGATCTAATTCTCGAAGAAAATCAAAGTATAAAATAAAGACCCACTTACCTGTTTGAGCTTCATAATTTTTAAGGGCTAATGCTAGTATTCTTTTACTTCTAGAAGCCATATTATTGGGTATATTTTAAACCGCACATAAGCACATATAATCACCACTGGATAACTCGTCCAAATAAGGTTTCCGTACTGCAACAACTATACAACTCAAAATACCTAGTTTTAGCAGCAAGAAATTTTGCTTATTTACGAGATACCTATAATGAAACATTGTGACAGCGCCCAATTGGAATGTCGTACGACTTATCCGGTTGTTGCATTAGACAGAGCTGACTTAGAGGGTTACTAAGAAGTATGTAACTCGATTACCATAAAAATCAAGTTACCTAGTTGTAGTATTAAGCCCACGATATTATAATGCGACATAGAAGCTGACTGCATTTAAGAAGTGATAAATAAAATAAGTAAATAAGGCAAATAAAATTAGTAGTAGGGTAACTAGCATTAACATTCGTAACAAAATATTTTCAGTGCCTATAATCTATAACAAAAAGTAAATTAAATTCACTACCTTCGGTTTCTTTAAACAATGAAGGAGGTGGAGATACAGTATCCTCACGAAATGAAGGCAACAATTGGGTTTGTCGGTAGCGTCTCAGTCTGGTCGACGTCGCATCTGCTTCACCAAACCACAGAATAACGGACCAAACTCACTGCCACTGAGTTCAGATAGAGCCATTCCTTGCTCAAGTGCTTCCTCATATGTTTCTAATTAATATAAAATTAAGTAATAAATACGGGCTTACAAATTCCAAAATGCTAGTACTTACCGTAATATTTTTTGACTTTGCACTGGCAAAGGGCCCAGTCTCTTTTGGGCTCAATTCGGCTTTTGAATAAAATTCTGGCTGGCTTTTTTGAGTTAGGTCAGTAACACTGGTGTTGGTTTTTTACGAGTCAGTTAGTGGCTATCACACTGTAGACCTCTTCGTCTTTGTTTGTTTCTGATAAAAACTCAGCAATGGAGGATTTTTTTCCCTTGTTTAAACTCATGTTTGAAAAACTTGATTCAACAGGTTTAACGCACAAAGTAAACCACAGAAAAACAACACTAAACTAAATTACAAACTGCAACGCCACCACCACTTTGCTCGGTTTTCGCGAAAGAATATGAGACAAGTGGTTACTGAACCCACAACTTTTTGCATAGAATTTAGAAAGGCTGGACGGTCATATTTATTTGCATTTTAAAAATCCTGTTGTCGGCATTTTAACAATGCACCCTTTTACAGTTAGAAATAGTTATTATGAATATTTCTAACTGTAAAACTGCTTATTCTAGAAAAAATCGAAGATAGTAACCCATAACTGGGCCTATGGAGAAAAAGTTATTGAAAGATGTCACAGGAGGTACGTCTTGTTTTATCCGGATAAACTTTTAATAAGAAATAAACTATTTTTTCAGTTATTCGTTCTAAAAAACCTTAAACTTAATTTATCACTCATTCACTATATTTTGCCGTGGTATAAATCTACTATTTACAGGGTTTTTGTTAGCTAATCCATAATATTTTATTTAGTTGAAATTTAAAATGCTACAGATTTTAGATTTTAAGCTTTTGCAAATTTTTCAATCTTATTATTCTGCTATTTTAGAGTACAATAGAATTTATTACGGAGCCAGGTAGTCAAACGAGAGGGTCTATGAAAGAAAGAATTTGTAACTGAACATGACAACCTGACGGGAGATCCATCTGAATATTGTATTTGGAATTTTTACATTAATAATTAAAATGTTTTAAATTCAAACAATCGTTTTTGTTATTAGCCAATCGATTGTAACACTGATTGTGAACTTTTATGGTCCACTATTCACTTTGATTCTGAATTTTGTTTATTAATGCATTAATTGCCATAAAACAAGCGAAGGCTTCAATAAATTAGTTTTGGAGTATACGGAAGTCAAGCGAACTTTGTTCTCCAATCTTTTAATGAGAATTTGGTTGCTTAGTAATTCACTGGAAAGAAATAAAGTTGAAATTGAAAAGTAATTAATGTTTATGTTTATCCTAAAGAAAACAAGATCTCGAGTCGAACAATTGAGATTAGGAACGCCGGTAGTTACCTGGCTACTAGTTGTCGAGGTGAAGATAAATAAAAATTTATGAACTTGCAAAAAGACACCTTTATATTTACCCGATGACAAACTAACAAAAACAAAAGGTTCGAATAGGCCTAGGCCGCGAAATCGGATTTCGCATCCTGTATTGCGTACGCGAAATGACCATTTCGCGTCCGATTGCACAAAAACTATTAAGTGTAATATATTAAACACTGCGTTTTAAACTTTCTGAGTAACTGTCAGAAATTATTTAATGTAGTTATAAACATTATAGCAGTGTTTCCAGTTCAATTAGAATCAAATAAGTTTTAACACCAAAATAAAGACATCAAATTTGAAAGTTCTACAAAAACGATGTTTCATAAAAGTTGTAATAATACAACTTTTATTAAAAGTATATACCAAAATTTAATACTTGTATCAAATACATACCTACTTTTATTTTAGATTTACCTTATTCTATCGGGGAAATAATATATTATAGAAAGGAGCAGCAATTAAAAGTTGAACCTGTTTATATTACTTAGAGGTGTCCAAATTAAACGTTTAAGGTATTGAAGTTTAACAGAAGTAAACTTCTGCTACTTCAGTTTTAGATAAAAAATGCAAACATAACATAGATGTATTTCACCAAAACATTAACGTGGGTAATGTCTAACAGAAGCAAACCTTTGCAACTTCAGTTTTAGATAAAAAATGCAAATATAACGTAGAGGTATTTCACCAAAACATTAACGTGGGTAATGTCTAACAGAAGTAAACATCTGCAACTTCAGTTTTAGATAACAAATGCAAACATAACATAGATGTATTCCACCAAAACATTATAGTGGGTAATGTCTAATAGAGGTAAAATTCTCATGCTAATCAGTAACTTCATTTCTAAGTTCCGCGATTGACTTCTCTAAGAGGTTTGCATTAGAAATGTTGCATTGGTAACGTCTTTAGGCTAGCGCGAGTATATTGCGGAGAATATGTTCACTCTACAACCTATTCGAGAGGTTTTAGGACATCTATTTTATGTTACTGGTTTACTGGGACGCTTACGAACAACTTTCTTCTCTTTATTTGAACCGCGCAATTCTTGTAAAACTATCTCCTATTACAACGTTTTGATCTGGACTATCAAGTTCCCTAATCTTGGGCAACAACATGTTTAAAAACCACTTTTCAAATAAAATCATATCAAACCAGCCACTAGAGCTGTTTCTGCAAACTGTTCCTGTCCCCCTTTCATCCAGTTTTCGTATAAATACCCTGATTTATACACCACCATTGGCGGTAACAAGTTGCCTGCAGCATCTCCGCATACCATTATGCTTATGGAAGCTTTCGAATGCTGCTGGACTCTTTCTACTCTCTTCGTGCTTCTTGGAGCAATGACCTTTTTACCACCTGGGTCATCCTGGACGTTGGTCTCGTCATAGTTAAAAACTAGATGAGGATCAACATCTCTTAAGGCACCGCTGCGCAAGTTCGTTTTATGTTTGAGGCCAAACGGACACTAAGGGTGTTCCGTGTGATGTAATGCTCCAAAGAATCATTTCCAGGAATATTGTTTTTAAACTCGCGCACTACACGACCTTGTATTTCAAGGTATTTATGCAAAACATCGCGAATGTCTGTTTCAGTTAATGGGAAGCCCCAGTCACTCACAGTCGTTAATGTCTTTGTTAATAAAGGTTCCTCAACAGGTACAAAAACGGTTGGATGACCCGGGGATCAAGTATGGGTACCAGTCAATCTATTCTGAAGGGTCCCACGGGATATTTGCCACCTTTTACTTGCGTCTACTTGAGACATGCCCCTTCTGATGGCGGCGAGCGCTTCCTCAAACGCATCTTCGGTATAATTCATATATGTGCGCCCTCCCAGCTTTTTTTGATAATGTCGAGGCATTTTCAGTTAGTGCAGACTTGTAGCAAGTAAACCTAACCTGAAAAAATAACAAAGAATGCAAACTTAAGAAAAAAATATATATAAAATAATTAAGTAGTGTGCCAAAGAAGGTCGCAGGTGCCAAAGTAACCGCGTTTTACGGCACTCTTTCGATGCTGGATACAAATCTTCGATTGTATGTATCGCTTCGATTTTAGGGACACCTCGCTGTCCACGAACACTGTTTATCGGTAACAGATATATTATAATGGCCAAATAACGCTAAAGCTGCTACGTGATGGCACGTTGCTCTCCCCCTAGGGCACGTACATGAACTCGAACTGATATTTCTATCAGAATCCAAGGTGATCTAAAAATCAAGCGAAACGAAAATAGTGAACATAACCTCAACTAACAATCAGAAAATTATTATACACAAGCAGATTAATAAAATTTCGAAAACAATGCATTTGTTAAACTTACTTCGACTTTATACAGCTTATCTTTCATGCTGGCATGAGCATTACCACTAATTACACAAAGTTCACTGTTGAAGTTCATGCTAGATATGTGGCCCGATTCGAACGCGTTTTCACCACGTTCACCAGCTTCTTGTCGTCCGTGAAATAATTATTGATTGCAGAAATCTTCACCACATGCTTCCGAGCTATTTTATTGCACTTTACAACTTCTGATTTTAAAATAGAAACGTTAAAAAATTAGTTCTAAAGGCAATACAAGTACGTAAACACACACAACCTTCCAGTACAACCGTTGCTAACGAAGTTGTTTGGAACCAAATCATGCGGTGTTGCCAATTTGATACATCACCACTAAACAACCCTATTGTAACCTTAGTCAAATAACTAAAACAGTACAATAGAAAACGGGTTTTTAAATTTCTTAACCAAAATTAAATTAAATTTGTATTGAAAGTACTTGACAGCTGCTTGTTTTCCGGTTAAAGCGCCATCTATTGGCTCCTAATTGCTTGCGAATACAACTGATGCTAATTTGACTAGCAAGTAAAATCTTATATCATACGGTTAGCATTGATGAGGCAGGGCTCATCTTTCCTGGTTCAGATAATAGCTCAATTTTTTAACTTAGAACATATTTTTTAAATAATCAAAAATTATACCTATCGCAAACCCTATCCTGGGACACGATGTATAGTATAAAATTAAAAACTTTTGCGAAATTCAGTAATTATCTTCGTTCTAATTCTTCCAAAATTAATTCCAAATTATTTTAAGCTATTGTCTGAACTTAATTCTACACTTAAATCATGCCTTTTTCTCACCTTTATTTTGAGCCCAACGACTGTTATTCTTAGAATTATGCTCACAGTCCGGGTATTTGGGTAGAAAATGGGACGAGTACCTTAAAGTTAAAAAAATGACTTGCCATAAGACGATGGAACGATGTTAATAGTTTTTTGTTTTTAATTTTGAAATAAATTTTTTTGATAAGAAACAATAAATGGCATTAGTAAGAAGATATATTTCACGACACTTACATAGTGGTCATGTAACAAAAAAGTATTTTTATGATTGCTTATTTACAAATTTTTGATGTTCCAAATTCTACAGCAATGTTGCCTGACGATCTGAATTTTATCATTAAAATATGTTCCAAACCATATTTCTTCCAAATAGGTAGCAATATAATCACAATTTATATTAAAAAAAATTAAGCAATGCTGTTATGCAAGCCTTTTTACAAACATAAGAAGTTTTGGGTAGGTACCTACCGCATTTTATATCGTGGGCTTACAAACAGAAGGCACTAAGTCGTAAAAGACAGTTTTGAGTAAATCGCATTTTAACATTTGTGGGTCTTCCATAATTATTCTTGAAATAATCCGCATACTTTTTATACCCTAAAATAAAGACAAATATGTTCTGATAAATGTATTTAATTAATAAAAACCTTAATGTTAAAAAAACCTGTTTTACACATTTTCAAGTAGTGAAAGCACCGACTTAGTGCTGTTTACCTGATAAGAAACTGAAAATTTAGTCTTAACACGTTTTAATTAATAATAATATTCACAAGTAACTGCATAATAATTTTAGTTTTAATAATAATAGATTGCTATTGAATTTGAAGTGAAATTTTATAATTTTTATTTTACATAGAAAAATACATAAAAATAGTAATAATAATAACTTAACTAATGGATTAACCTAAATAACAACAAAAAAATTTTATTTTAACATTACGTAGGTTACAAAAATCTTACAAGGGTGTTTAAATTTTGAAAAAATAATATTTAGTATTTATGTTTCTTCCATATCAGAATCATTCATCTCCGTTTCTGGCAATACATCCTTAACTTCTTCATCAGAGGGTAGACTGTTGATCCAGGAGTGGAATATCTCAGGAATCACTCTTTTTTGGCACATGGTCAATAGGTTCATCTTTTTCATCTGGCTAATTTTCAGTTGTTCGGAATATAGACATGGAAGATCTTCTACTTTTACAAAATTAGAAGTTGAACGTCGTCCAGCTCGTTTTGCCCGAACATTGATGCTTTTATAAGCAGTGCTGTAGTCGTACTTATACTGAAGAACATTAGGCTTTGCTTTTTCGTACTTAAAACATTTCACTTTAAGCCAGTTTACCTTTTGACCATCTTCATCTAAATTCCTATTTTTTACTAATGTTTCGGACAACATTTTTAGATCTAGAAATTCATCAAACTTGATTTCTTGAGTTATGTAAGGTGGTTTGTCTTTGTTTCGCCCCCTAGTCGAACGGGCAAGTTTAAAAATGTTTATCCAGTCGTTAACACAATACACAGGTAGAAATCTTTTTTGTCGCTCAATTGCACTATGCATTGAGTCGACTTCCATAAACGAATGCCCGCTCTCCAAGAATTTCTGTGCTATTACTTCCAGATTGGTTTTTTGAACCAAATTAAGAAAAAGTGCAGATATTTGTACATTTCTGTTTTGGCCGCCACATGTATCTGAGAAAAATGAAATTTCCTTTACCTCAGGTGGCAAATTGTGCATATATTTTATCAAGCAAGTACCAATTTCACAACTTCCTCTTCGTCCATCCACTTCGGTCCAACAAAAGCAGAATGCTCTGTTAGGAGTCACTGCTTCATATACCGTTAAGTTATACATATTTAATTTCCGCAAATAATAAGCCAATGAAACTTCCGACGAAGGTATCTGTAGTACACTTTGTAAATCATAAGTTACTGACATAAATAATTTGTCGATTCTGGCTCTTTCTTTGTCTGCTAATTTCTCTTCCTGTGCCTCTTTCTTCCTTCTCAGATGATTATTGTAATACGCCTCCATACTTACTTTCCCTTCTGGAGTACTTTGCCGATATGATACACAAGTAAGACATTGATCCTTTTTAGGGTGGAAAAAAGATAAGTTGTAATTTTTGCAGCAGATTCTACGATATGTTATTAGACTCGCAACTTCACGGTCTCCTTGTTGTTGGCATTGTTCTTTATACAAAGAATACATTTTACTGATAGTTAAACAGCTGTCTAAATATTTCCTGGATGAAGATTTGCGAGTATAGTGACTTTCCATACACGGAAATGATTCTATATGTGTCTTCACTTTAGCTAGTTACTATTTCATCCTTTGTCTTGTTTGGTGGAGTCTTTTTCCCTCTCATATCACATCCAAAAAAGTGTCCTAATTCATCTCTTCCCATAAAAGCGGTAAGAATAACACGATTCGAGATGTTTAATGTTTTCATAAAAAAGTTTTGACTAACCTGCATCTTCTCATCGCCTTTGGTAATAAAACAACGTTTTTCCTTTGTAATGCATTTTCTTTTCTAGGTCTGCGTGATGAAGGAGGGCCACTTGAAACGTTTTGGAGAATAAAGTGTTTTTTGCGTTCGTGAGTCGATAGCATCCAATTAGCATAGCATATTACCTTCCGCTCCTCTTCTGAAAACTTTTTTGTACATGCAAATTTACATTTTGTAGAATTTACTGTTTTAGGGCCTTTGGCGGGTTGCCTAACTCCTTTATAATTGTCATACGAGACTTTGGCTCTTGAGAATTCTGTTTTTCTGCCTCTTCCACGTTTGCGGCCTGGATTCTTTCCATCTTGATTTACCCCTATCTGATTTTTCTTTGTCACTTTCCTTCTCTGCTTCTTTGTTTGTACCATCATTTTCGCCGTCAGAAGACTCATCTGCAAAATTTGGAACGTAGTCCTTATCATTGTCAGAATTGTTATTGTAGAGATCTTCCTCTTCATTGATTTCCTGCATGTCACTTTTATAGTTACTTCCGAAGTCTTCAAACGTAGCAGAAAATGCTGCTGCAGTATCGGTAATTTCACTATAGTCACTGCAGTTCAGGTAAGTCTGTCAAGTCGTCTTCACAAGGGGTCATATCAAGAGCATGATTCATTGGTTCCATTTCCATTTGCACGGGGCTTATAATATTATTACATGCTAATTCTGAATCTTCTGCTGTTAACTGCATTACGTTTGCATCGTTATTAACTGGTGTGCAGCTATGAACTTCTGTTTGCGTAGGGTTACTCATATTAATATGTAGTGGCTCTTTCCAAGGTTCAAAACTCTTACTATGCAAACCATCTTCATCTACAGTAGCAAAGAAATAACAATGTTAAGACTATACTAATCCAATATTTAATTTAGAAGAAATACTGATATAAATCAACGTCATGGTAAATTTAATTAGTTTAGTTATTTACATAAACTGCCAGAAAGAATTGAGAGATACTAAAAAAATGCAAAGAGTTGGAGCTGAATAAAAATTGTCTATTTCTGGCAAATTCAAAGTAGTGATACTTTGTAGATTACCTTAAGTTATAATGCAAAAACTGTTAATTACTCTTCCTTTATTACATAATAACAAGTTGTCCTTATTTAAATAACTTACTTTTGATTTAGTTGTAATTTCATTTAGATAATCAAAAATTGTACACAACACTTGGAAAAATTAATAGCATAGCCTCAAAATTTACCTAGTATATTTTCCTGGCGTTTGTGGTTTTGTAGCAAAGAAAATATTTTAGCAGTTTTCTTATTAATATTCATTGTATCCTCTTACAGACCGCACGCACAGCTAAAAAAACTATCAAGTAGTAGGTACTTAGCCTCAAAAACCGCCTGTTTTCAAGAATACAGCACATGTCATAGTCATAACCTATACTGACCACAACATAAAACAAGCATGCTGATTGAACGAAGGCAATAAGTCGACTTCTCATACTTTCGGTACTATTATTTACGACCGGCAAAATACAATAAGTCACTTGGTGCGTTTTTACCCAAAACCCTTGTCATATTCGATGCAGCTAAAACGCATTAAGTGACTTAGTGCTTTGTGCCGGTATACTATTATGTTCGAAGTACTTTAATGCATTTGGTACAAGTCTATAACTCCCTTTACATTGAATATAGGACTTAGTGCGTTCTTGCAGTCGACGGATGGCAAAATTTCATAAAAGAGGTTCAAAATTGTCATTTTTTAACATTTTTGACTTAGGGCGTTTTGCTTGTAAGCCCACGATATAAAGAAAACAGTGTTTATTTATATTCATTCTTTATTTATGAAAAAAAAAAACAATAATAAAAATAGACAGTAAAAAACATTGGGCCTCATAATAACTCTGAACAAAAAGTGTGCCGGCCTCGGGAGATAACAGGGTCCTTGGGGACCCACTTTATTTGATCTAGTTTAATAACAGCTTCGTCTTCCACTGGTGGAAAGACAAATGTGTTGTTGCTTCTCTGATAATTTCTTAGGCAATTTATTTTATAAGACTGTTTTTTGCACTGCACTATCTGGGCAACAAACAATTTTTTTGCTTCTTTTTTCGTTCCTGAATTATAAATAAATTTTGCAATTATAAACATATTTTCCTTTAAGGAACTTTGTGTTACAGACAGCCTAGCATCTTTGGTCTCTTGGTTCTCCTCTCCAGACATTTCAGGACTTTCATTTTCTGAAAGAATTTCTGTATCTATAGCATTTTCTATTTCACAAGGGTTGCCAAAGGCTTCCATAGTTATGGCTTGACCCGCGGGACATTTATTTTTTTCTTTCTTTTAATTTTTGTGGTATCTTTGGGAACAACCTTAAGTTCACAAATAATTTGTTCAAAAGATTGTTGTAATAAATTTTCTTGCACTTCATTATCCCGAGTGCTCCTTACAATTTTGTTTAAGACCGCATGCCTGTTTAATGGACACAGACCAACACTACAAAAACCTGCTATTATGGTTTTAGAATTATTGGGCTCCATTTGATCCAAGGCTTTTTTCAGAACAGTAGGAAATTGTGTCTTTGGAAGGCATCCCCTATTTCGGAGCTTCCATTCTGTCAGCATCTCAAGCCAGACAATTTTTAATGGAAGTAAAAACGATACGTCTAATGGCTGGCAAACGTGAGTACTGTTCGGTGGCAAGAAAACAACTTTTATCCACCAAAATCCAGACCTTGTAGCCACGTTTGATTGGTTGTTTTGGTTGATACTGTTTCAAGGAGCTCCTTTCCGTAAATTTAATCATAGATTCATCAACTGAAAGTGTTTCTTTAGGTAGAACGTATTTCTTGAACGTTTCCGATAGATGCTGTAATAATGGACGAACCTTATATAATTTATCGAAAGTATTATCGCTGCGTTTCGGTTGTAAAGAATTGCCATTAGCGTGCAGATGACTAAGGAGCCAACTGAATCGCTTCAAAGGCATTAGAGAACTTATATATAGCTATCATGTAAATCTGGGGCGCTAGACCAGTAGCCCTTATAACTAGGCGAACGTTTTTATGCCCATTAATAGATTTATTCCCAAGAATGCCTTCATTTCCATTGAATTTCTTGGCCGATACTGTTTCCCAGTATTTATAGAAACCTGTTGGACATAAAGATTTGTTTGAAATACCAGGTGATCTATAAATCCTTCAGTTATAAACAATTTAAACAATTGATAGGGTGTTGGATCCTTCATAATTATTCGTTACAGAATCATGTAAACCTGAAGGCGGGGGACCATTTGGCTTGAATACATTCGACCATGTAGGAGGTTTTCCATTGGCTACAACAGCAGTAGATTGATTGTTTGCAGCTAGTCTGGCTAACGGAATGTCGTCTTCGGAGTCATACGAATCTTCCTCCTTTTCCAACACGTGCGTCTGCTGTTATACTTGGAACTCTTCGTCAGAAGTTAATTCCTCGTGGCCGATTACTGATTCGTCACCTGAAGTAAGCGCATCCGTATAAAACGCGCGAAGTTCTGCATAAAATTCGTCATTTGTCTTATCTACTAAATTAAATGGTAGATCTTCTCTTTTTGAATAGCTTGCCATTATGCGATTCAAAACCTTATAAAAGAGAAAATAACGTAAAAACAACGTTGCGTTGCTAGCGGTGGTACAAAACTCATACCACTTAAAAAGTCAAGTTTTTTCATAAAAAAATTAAATTCAATTAAATTTTAAGACATAATACTTAGGGTGATGGCACCAGTGAATGAACACTTAAGAGAATTTTCAATTCTGAGTGCGATTTAACAATAGTGACAATCTATATAAACATTGACAGTCTGGTTTTTCAATGTATTAAACTATCTAATTTTAGATTAAAAAGACTAGAAAGTTATTATCTTCTAGTAAAAAAAATTATTTATCTTTCTTTAAAAAATTACGCGTTTCTCTAGTAAATGAACACTCAGCTCCAATAAATGAAATTTGAAAATCCAGTAAATGAACATTATAAAATGACTAGGTATTAGGTACTACCTAGAAGGTAAAAAGGTAGATAGGTAGGTAGGTATAATAGGTACCTAATAATTTATAATTAAAATCAAAATGAAAATCTTTATTGATTGTAACGCTCTTAAACAAAAAATAATAAAAAATCTTAAATTTACGTAAAACAATAACATTCATTATAATATGTCATTAACTTAAAAAGATATTTGTGTAAGAAATGTAATGTTTAAATAGAGATACTAAAACTTTTTGTTTTATCGTTGAAAATAGGCTTTGCTATTTTTTTAACAACAGAGTCTTCCTGATACCAAATTTGGTCCTTTGGTTTAGGCCATATCCAAGTGCCATCGCATGTTTTTTTCAATGCACTTACTTCGTATTCTCCTCCTTCTTTATCTGTTATTATTCCGGGGAATTGCATTTTTTCGTATAAGACAATTACGTAATCGCCGATTGCATATTTATTTACCTCATTTGAATTATTTCCCTCTTTACTTGAATGTTTCACATTGCTGGAAGTTGGATTGACAGCTGCTGATTCAGTTTTTTTCTTTTTTGCGATTTTTGGTTCCTTCTTTTTTGTGGCAGTTTCTTCACATCTTCTTTTAGTTGTATTTCCTGTACTGGAAATCTGACTTGTTTTCTTTTTTCTTTCTCTTGTCTTTTTTGCAATATCTCCTTTTCTTTTAATTCTTTTGCTTTAGATTTTTCTGCTTGTATTTCTCTCCATCTTTTTGACGTTATTGCAAACGGAACTTTTTCAGATTTTCTTTTCTCTATACCTGATTTTTCTTCTTTTCTTGGCCACGATAAATGCAAAGACCAAAAATTTTCTGCTGTTTCTTGAGTGCACTCTTTTGGATTTAAGTTTTCATTGTCCATTCCTGACACTCCAACATCCGCTTTATTTGCATTAATTTTTTGGCTGGGAATATCATTTTTCTGATTTACCACTTCATTTTCTTTGTTTTCATCATCTGTTTTGTTTTCATCATTTTTATCCTTTTCATACTGCCTTATCATTTCGTCATTTTCTCCATTATTATCATCAACTGCGTTGTTTGTTTCATTTATTTGAATGGGATGATCATCTTCATATCGTTCCATTACCCTTTCATATTCTTTTATCATTTCGTCATTTTCTCCATTATTATCATCAACTGCGTTGTTTGTTTCATTTATTTGAATGGGATGATCATCTTCATATCGTTCCATTACCCTTTCATATTCTTTTATCATTTCGTCATTTTCTCCATTATTATCATCAACTGCGTTGTTTGTTTCATTTATTTGAGTGGGATGATCATCTTCATATTGTTTGATAACCTTTTCATGTTCCTTTATCACTTCGTCATTTTCTCCAATATCATCATCAACAGCTTTGTTTGTTTTATTTATTTGAATTGGATGATCATATGCATATTCATTGATTACATGTTCATTTTCTTTATTCTCATTATTAATTGCCTTAAGGTTTTCATTTACTTGGTTAGAATCTTCACTTTTCTTATGTTGCTTAAGCTCTTCATTTCGTTTATTCTCTTCTACTACTGTATTTAAATTATTGTCTAGGACTAAATTATGAAAACTGTTAATTTCATCTTCCTCAATTAAACTTGTAATGTCTTCAATTTCAGAATTTGCTTGTAACAAATAGTTATCGTCGATAATGTCTACAGGGAGGGAAGTAATATCAAATAATTCGTCGTTGTCATGTTCTTTATAATTATCTACTAATGTTCCATTTTCTTCTAAAGTATGTTTTTTACAACTCAACCAAACATCAAAAATTTTTTTTGCTCAAATTCTAGACTTCTTTCTGGGCCAATAATTTTTTCAATAACCCTCGTGGCAACAGCATAATCTTCATTTGAAATGTCTCTTACTTGGGATTTTTGTAACTCTTGTCTGCGTTGTGATATACATTTAGAATAATCGACAGAGTCTGGTGAAAAAGGATACAGACCGCACACCCGAAAACCGTTTTGTATTGTCTCTTTCTTCACAGCTTTATCGAAAGCATCCTTAAATATTGTACAAAAGTTTGATTTAGTGATATCTTTTCCTGAATTTTGTTTGTGCTTTCTTACAACCTGTTTCCAAAACACCTTAAGGGGCCCAAATATTGCCACATCACAAGGTTGCACTATATGTGTCGCATTCGGGGGAAGGCAATAAAGAATAATCTTTTTTTCAATACAAAAGTCACATAACTCTATACTAAGATGGGACTTGTGCCCGTCAAGAAAAAAAATCACTGGAAATTTTGTTTCCTGTTTTAAGAGCCAGGGATATAAAACATTCGCTACATATTCATAAAAAGTTGCTGATACCATCCAACCAGAGTCAGACCTGCCCCAGGCCCAATCATCAGGAACAGAATTTATTATGTGATTTGGCATTCTTTTATAGGGAAATATAACCATGGGTGGTAAAACGTCCCCTTGAGCTGAAAAAGTGCAAAGAACTGTAATCGATTCTTTTTCTTTCCCACTTGCGATATTATAGAAATTCGTGTAACCTTTAGGGCCTAACAATACACCAGTTTTTGGGCAAGTCTGAATTCCCGTTTCATCACAATTAAGAACTCTATTACTGTTGTCAAGTACGTCTAAACAATTTTCTTCTGTAAGAAAATCTCTTAATTCATTAAACCACGATCTGATCATATCTTCGGTAACTGAAGCACGAGCTTTGGAGATTATTTCCGTTTGTCGTTTACAAATTTTCGGGTGGCGTTTTAAAAATAATTGCAGCCATTTTTTGCCTGGTCTGCTGTCTGCAAACGGATTTTCTTGCTTAAGAGCTTTTAGTATACCTTGAACAGCATCTTTGACATCTTCAGGGTGCATTGGGAAGCCCAGCTTGGCCTTGTCTAAGATCCATTTCTCTATTCGATTTTCATCTTCAGGTTTTAAGACACTTTCAGGTCCCATTTTTCTTTGCAAAGGAACTTTGCCTTTAATTTTGTTATGCAAAGTTCCTTTCGGAATATTAAAGCATTTACTAGCTGCATTTAAAGACATGTTTCCATTTTTTATGGAATCAAGTGCTTTTCGCAAATCCTCTTCACTATAATTAAACCTGGTATAAGACGTCTTTTTAGCGTTCATGATGATGTTATAGACTTTCACCCTAGTATGATTATACCTGTAAAGATCAATAGCAAATTAAAATTATATACCTACCTAGATCCTAGGTTGGTACTTACTTTTAAAAGAAAAAAGAAAAATGTTCATTCTGTAGTTTTAAGTTTTTAATAGGAATAAGTACGTGAACCAGTGAATGAACACTGTAAAAATACATGTTCAACTACTGGTCCCGAAATTAGTAGCTATATTTGACAAATAAAATCAAAAAGAACCTTATGGATATTCTTATTTAGAGATCATTTTAGCACAATACGATGAAATGTTGAAATTCCAGTGAATGAACACGCCGTTCATTTATTGGTTTTGAGGGAAATTATGTACCAGAAAATGAACATAGGCCAAAATAATATTATTTTTAGGTTAATCGGCATTTTCTAGTCAACAATATAATACTTGAACATATTTAGTTAATTGTGTTTATACGGATTTTATTCCTACTTACAAAAATAACACCACAAACTTCTTTCAAAAGTTGAGTCAACTTGGCCTTGTAAATTATTTGCTTCAAAACAACAGGCCCACTTTACATAGCACGTTGAAACAGACTGCAGTTTACTAATGGTGGCTCACAGCAGTGCTGCCATCTGACAGATGGTAGATAATACTACATAGTTAATCCCAAAGTAGCCTAAAACTTTACCTGGACTTCTGTATTCTTAATATTTAGCAATAACCAGGAAGGTGTTCATTTACTGGTGGGTGTTCAACCACTGGTGCCATCACCCTACTCAGAAATACACAAGCCAACGTCAGAAAACAAAATTATTCTAAAAAACCAAAAACATCTCAACTTCTAACAGAATCTTCACCAACAGCACGTGTAAACAACATAAAGTCCGTTTTCACATAGTTTAGTTTCTACACAAACCTGCACGATGATCACAACTTTTATCCACTGGCTCATAGATGAAGTACAACTGGGTGGTTCAGTACAGTGACTACCAGATTATTTGTGTGAAGAAACACTTGTAAATAATGCAGTATTTTGGCCAATTTTGCCTCTTAATGAAACCATGTGATCTGTTTGACCAATCAAAAATGGGACACGCTCGTGTCGCCACTGTTCTAATTAAAGTCACTGTAGTTCAAGATGTGTACCGCTACTACCAAAGGAAACATCAATTTATTAAGTGGTCCAGAAAATGTACCACCGCCGCCAAAGCACCACTAAAATGGTGGTACAACTCGAGAACCACCAAGCCTGAAATAGTTAATGACAGTGACGATTGACAAATATACTTGAATATTTTAAAATACATAAAGTTAAAGTAATCCTTTTCGCAAGAAATCATGGGATTAAACAGAGAAAATTATCGAGCTGTGATTTTGTACAATTTCAAACGTGGCTTAAGCCGTAAACAATGTTTTGAGGAAATCAATGGAGTATTTGGTGACAAGACGTATTCTTTAGCTACCATAAAGCGATGGTACAATGAATTTCAACGTAGTCGACTTTCCTTAAATGACAGTTTTCTAGCTTCTAAGCCAAAAACAGCCGTTACCGAAAATAATTGTTCGGAAGATGATTAAAGAGGACCGGCGTGTTACTGTGAGGAGTATTCAAGCAATTCTAGAGATTGGCGTGAAAGCAATTCAAACGATTTTACACAAACATTTGAAGGTAAGCAAGCTTTGTTCCCTTTGGATAATGTTCGGCCACGCACGGCTACTTGAAAGATTGAGTTTTTTTTGTGTGTGTTTTCACTGATGCAAAAATGCATTGACTGTGGAGGGGAATACTTTGAAAAATTATAAATAAATGTTTTTTATCAATAAATTGCGTATTACTTTACTAGACTCCGCGGAAAGAGAACATCCTATGTATGTCATTGAGCGCGACTCCTGTAGATGTTTTTGAGGACCCATCAAAAACTACTGTAAGTTTCGTAGTCGTACTTAACTCATTTAATACGCAATGATGTGACCAATAATACGTATTTGAAGTGTCGTTTTCATTGGTATCAGGTACTTTGGTCATGTGTCCTAAGCTATTTTGTAAGCGTTTTGGGTTCATAATAAAAACAACAAATTTATTTGAAAATATGTTTTTTAAAAGGTTAAAATATTTTACAATATAAAACATACAAAACTGAATAAATAGTATACATGAGTTATAAGCTCGGGCATTTTTTTAATGCACATTATATTATAATAAAAATAAACCGCAAAAATCCCCAAATATAGTTTTTACGCAATTCTTGACCTCTTTCTTTACGAGGATCGATTAACCTTCCATTACTCGCACAAAATTTTAGTACTTAGTAACTCGCGCATGGTCCAGGAGACCGGGTAGAAAATTATTGAAAGTAACACGGAATTTTATGGGCCTATGGTTTTTTTAGGTTTAGGACAATATTAAATGAATGTACATTCACAAAATGCCAGTATTACAAATTTTTTAACAAACGTTTATTAAACAAGTAAAATACAGAAAACCTAAGGTATATGCATTTTTTTCTACATCCTTAAAATACCAAAATAACAAAACACCATAGGAAAGTAAAATTATGATTATTTAACCTAAATTTTCATAACATGTATTACACATAGGACGTAAGTGTTCCAAACATAGATAGTTTCCACAGTTTTGACAAAAATATTTTGTTTTTCTGTTTTTTCCCCAATTACATGTCTTATGGTCCTTGGTAAATTAGTAGAAACAGCCCTTTCTTTTTGATAGTCATTCAGGAGCGCCATGAAAAGCATTAAAAGATATTCTTTTCGTGGTGTTCTTGAATTAGGATTGTTTCCATTGCTAATAATATATGCATTTATACCACATACATTTAGCATGCTATAAAAGGGAACCATGGGCCATCGTCTGGTAGAACGGGCACAATTATACTGAGCGCATAATTTGTCCACCATGTCCACTCCCCCTTTGGTGTCATTATATGTCATGAACATTTCTGGCTTGTTGTTCTGAGAATTGATGTCGTCTCCATAGTGCATTGTAGAAATAAGTAGCACATTTTTACCTTTTTCTGGGATGTAAGAAACCAGTTTTGTGCAATTGGAAAAACCAAACATCGAAGAACGAATAGGTCGGCCATTATTTTGAACAAATTCCAAAGGAAGCTGTCTCTTGTTTTTCCGGATAGTTCCTAAAAGAGTTAATTTATTTGATCTTAGACTTTCGGCTAGTTGCATTCTGGTAAACCAGTTATCTGTGGCCATGTTCCTATTGCTGTCATAAATATGATGAGAAAGTCTTTCTACCACGGATTTTGCACTTGTCTCTGTTTGAAATTGGCCATCCGGTTGCTTACCGCCGTACACTTCCATATGACTAGTATAATACACTTTGGCATCAGAGAGTGCAAACATTTTTATGCCATGTTTGTTCGGCTTGCTTGGGATATATTGTCTAAAGCTGCAATTACCCCTAAACGCATCAAGCTTTTCGTCTATAGTTACATACCCAGAATGCGAATAACACTTCTCTTGATTAGAGTTGAATTTTTCAAACAATGTTCTTATTGGAGCCAATTTATCAAATTGAACTCTCTCTTGTCTTGTACGAATATCATCAAATCGTACACATCTCATTAGAAATCGAAATCTTATTCTATTCATTCCAAGTCGAAAAGCCTCAACACCACTACCATCCGTTCTCCAAAGGTCGGCTAAATTCGTATGGTTAGCTTTTCTGATTCCAGCAAGGTATAGGAGACCAATTAGTGCTTTTATGTCAACAAGATTGGTAGGCATAACATCCCTTTGTCTACTAAAATTCTGCGAAATACTATTTATTTTGATATTTCTGCAATCAACAATATTATATTCAGCATTTCCTCGTCAAACAAGCACAGCCAAATATCAAGAGGAGACTTTTTGGATTTTCCATAAGTTTTTACACCTGGTAATTGTAAAACAAAATTCGTACGGGGTGTTCTAACATTTTTTGGTGGACAATGTTTATTTCATTTTGTCATGTTGTCTGTACTTGTGAAACATAGTTCTCTAGTAACAGCGACAGGTACATAATCTTCGGCATCATCAACAATCTCTTGTTCCGTATCACTACTTTCTGATCTATGCTCTACGTCATCAATTTCGGCCTGTTCATCATCATCATCGCTGCCATAATTTTCATCGTCGGTTTCTACTTCTTCAAATACCCTCAACAATCTTGCCTGCTCCTTTTCACAATAATCCATATCTGGAAATAAATATAGGGGAAGGTTGCCGGGATTGGACCATTTTTTGTGTTTTATTTTTTATAAAATTTTCAATTGACTTTTTCGGGCAACTCAATCTCACATAATAAATTTTAGCACTTCTGACAGACACTCAACTTACCGGAAAACAGAATATCTAAGAAAAATAAGTAATATGAATTTTCAAAAAAACCTTTACACCAGGTTCAATCAAGGAAACTCGTTGCCACGATTGAACCACGGGTTCCCTCAATTGAACCACCTCACACTTTGAGCAGTATAAAATGAAAACAACTTGTTTTTTTCTAGAAATGTATTAAAACTAACTAATGTAGGTTATTAATGTTGGTAACTAAGTAATGTAGAATAAGTATAGTAGGAATACTTAGGTGAATACCAAAATCATAGTGTGAATACTTAATACAAAAATATAAGTTTCAATATTTTTCATTCATTACATTTCCAAATTTAGGCATCTTGGACAATAATAGAGTTTTCTTAGTGGACTCACATTCGCACAATAAGCGTGGACCCACTTTTTGCAATCCAGGCACCGAATCATATCCAAATGTTCATCATTTCCACATAAGAAGCAGTACCAGGACTCAGTTGATTTCCCTGTATTAGAACAACTAGTGGACGGCAAACTTGATGACGTCGACTTGTTTTTCTTCCTCTTGGCGATTTCCTTGGATTGATTTTTGTTAGAGCCATTAGTGGAAGGCAAACTTGGTGATGTTGACGGGTTTTCATTTTCCAGCAATGATTTCTTGGCGGCTTTCTTCGATTTGGCTGTAGGACGAGTAGTTGCTTTGGCTTTCTTCTCCATCAGCACCTATCTTGAGTTCAGGGGCCATTATCATCCTCTTGAAAATCATCATTGGAGGTATGTAATGTCCTGCTGCACTAGTACAGCAAACTGCAGTTGTGTTCACGCTTCTTTCCCCACTCGATAAACCAGTTACTTGTTTTTTACCTTTTCGAGCCAACACCTTTTGGCAACGCTTTTGAACAGCAGAGAATCCGCTCTCGTCCACATTGTAAATTCTGGTCCCATCAAGGTTGTTCTCGTCGCAGATTGTTTCGAGTAAACAAAAAATTCGTAAACGTTTGTTCGGTTGAATCCTTTGGCACGTGCGAGTGATGTAGATTCCGGTGTTCTCAAAGATAACTCTGGATTTCTTTTTATAAAATTGTAATACCATTTTTTACCGGCGAGCCGTGCCTCTTTGTTAAATTTATGTTCGATGTTATTTTTTTCCGCAATATCAAAAGCAAGTTTTCTCACATCGAGTGGTGTTAAACCAAACATGTATTCTTGTTTCAAAATCGTGACGTCCTCTTGCATAGTCAAAACAACCAAATTTGGAGAAATATGTGATAGATGACCATCGTATATTAGCAATGCTGGTCGTTCTATACATGCTTTTAAAATACACTCTTGAACCACAAATAAAATACTTCTTCGGTCATCCAACCATTTTCTGACACATAGTATGAGGTTTCTGGATATTCGTCTGAACCGAACATGTTGTCCCACAATCGCTTACCCTTATACAGTATCATTGGTGGCATTTTAAAGCCATTCGCATTGACGTCTGCAAGAACGGTAGTTGTTTTTCTTCCTAAACCCCCTGCCGGCCTTTGACCAATTTCACCAATACCAGTTACAACCTTAGTATTTTTTGGATCGTAATTAAAAGAGGTTTCATCCGCATTCCATACTCTACTGGGATGTTCCTGTAATTTCTTGTCGTTTAGCACCTTCTCTAATTTTTCGTAAAAATCAAAGATAATGAAAGGGTCACTTTGCTGTCGTATACGAGCTGCTTCAATTTATTAATTCTGGCTTTTTAATAGAAAGTCTATGACGCATAAAAAACTTCAAAAACCAGTCTTCTCCAGGTCTGTCATTTCGAAATGGAGTTTTAAGATTATTTTGCTTAACATAGGTCTGCACTGTGTTAAGTATTTCTTTGCGTGATAGTCCGAAGCCCCATTTACTCATTATTTTTATTCGGGAAGCTAGTGTTTCTTCATCTTCTACAGAAAGTGCTGTTTTACCTCCACCTGCCACCCCTAAAATGTGTAATCAAAAAGAAAGTTTGATGTTACCGTTTGAATTTCCTGCCGATGGTCTACCACGCCAACCACTTACTTTCAACCCTAACGTAGATTTGGGTATTCCATATTATTTTGCAGCCCTTTTCAATGAATACTTCCCAGATATTACATCCGCTACTGCTTTCTCTAATGTTTCCGTCGAATATATTCCTCCAACACCACGATTGGTTGTCCTAGCGTAGTTCCTTCCCATGGTTGTCAGAAAAACACTCCAGAAGGTCAAACGTTTCTTTTTTACAATACACTAATTCAATCCAAAAGAATTTTCCTAGTTTTCAAGCAAAACTGCTCATGAAACGGTCTGCACTGAACTACTGAAGAAGAAAAATACGGGACCACAGTTACCCCTTACAATGAACCACAGTTAACCTAATTTCAGATTTTTTCGTGGGTAACTGTGGACCCGACTTTAATATTTTAGTATGCTGCCAAAGTTCTTCTATTGCCCACTAGATGGAGCTACCAACTTACTGATTGCCAATGAACTGTATACTAAGCTGGAAAGGCCACAGATATAAACTGACGTGAGGCACATGCTGGGGATAGGCTACCCGCTTGCTTGTGGGATGTTCGTCCTTGTCTAGCTCATGCTTACATATCACGTAAAATGCAATTGCTACATTTAAAATGTAATTTAATGATTACAGGATTACAATAGCCGGTAATAATAAAAATATAGATGTAGAGGCAAATTCGTTAGGTCATTAGAAATTCAAAATGCCTTAAAATAAGAACTATTGCCGTCTTAGAGATAAAAAAAAATACCATCTACTTACCAGTTAAAGCTTAAATTACACACCAAAGATGAATAAATTGAGTACAGTAGAAAAAGATTTGTAGATTGTAGAAATAATAACACACTTTTTATAATATTTTCAGTGTTATTTAACAAAAGTTATTAAAGGAAAAGAACATTATTGATTATTAAATAATATTAATTTAGTCAATTTCTGCCTTAGACCCAATTTAGTTTTTTGAAAATTATCATTGCAAAGCTTGGCATGATGTGGTATTCGACATTTGAGGAACTGGTTTACAATGCCTTTATTAATTTGAATTTCATTAGTGTATTCAGAAATAAATTCTTCTGAATAGGTTGAAAAGCTTGCAGGTTGGATGAAAACTTTTACTGCAGCAGTTCGAAATAAATTTTTGACATTTGTTTGCATTAATGAGCCACTTTTTCTGACCATTCGATAATGTTTTTCTACGTACTGTATGATTTTAAACACTATAGCTGCAGCATATATTAAACCGCCATTAGATGAAAAAGTCGTAAATTGTTTAAACGACTCACTTGAAGAGCTATACATATGATCTGATTGTATTAATTCATTTATAGACAACAAAATGTTAATACAGTCAGAGCACGTAGTATTTTGTACCAATATTCTGACTATAAAACCTGCTATATAATATAGCACATTTTCTTGGAAGTCTGGCAGATTGTTTTCATTTATTCTGTCCAATATGGTGTAATCAAAATTATCTTCGTCGTCAGTGACAGAAATGACACGTCTATACTCATTGCGAAATTCAAAGGTTGGAGTACATTCATTACCGAAATCCATGCAGTTCGCGGAAACACTTCTTTAATTGAATTTCGAAATAGCAATTATCTCTTAGTGCCCAACGTAACTGCGAGGTATAGGGGTTGTTATTCCATCCACCTCTGCCGCGAAGACAACTGAAATATATTTCAAGGTGGTCTTGTGAACATTTATATGTTAAGAAATATTTCAGGGGCTTGTACTCCTGATTAAACAGCTCCTGTGCCAACCCTAGTGTGCTTCTCATTGTTAAAATGAACCCCAATGCAAATGTTTTTCGTGGATGATTCAAAATTGGTATATCGTCGATTTTCAGATTTTCCAAGTACTGAATGGCTTCATTAAACATTTCCTGAAAATACGGCAGTGTTTCAGGTCGAACGGGGGTTTTATAGCCCTTACCAAAAACTCAAAAATTTTATCGATGACTAATAAAATCTACAGTTACAGAACACTCAATCAAATTTGGATCCCCTTTACTTTGTAAATATGATAGTGCATTAGCAACTCTACTACTAAGGGCCTGAACTGCCAGTCGGACGTTCATAATTTTATTTTTATAATTAATATGTGCTGATGTTAAAGCATTTCCAAGACGAAGCTCTTCCTTGTTCTGCATTTAATGTAATTTTTTTGGATAAATGTCCAATGTACGGTCCCTTTTTCAGATAAAATATTTTTTTCGGCCACACAGTTTCTAGCCAATTTTAGCATATGACACGTATCTAATATGCAATATAGTTTAACATCTGCAACACAGGGATAATAAAAAATATGTAATATCTCCATGAAGGTCAGAACCTATTAATGTTTTGAATGTTTGAATATTCGTTACCGTGCCATCTAATGTGATTGATCTAATTACTATTCCTGCTTCAAATAGGTTCCGTATACAACAAGTTATGATTTGCGTTTGAATATCTGCATTTGCTTTATTGGTCAGAAAATAAGCAACAGGTAACTTCAATTTGTTTGTATAGCTTACAATCTGCAGAAAAAGAGCCTCAGGTGCAGGTGTATCATGATCAGGATCAATAATTCCACCATAGTCTACGTGCCCCACAAACTTTCCCTTTGAATCATCCCATATTATGTGCTTTCTTATTGACATTGCATCAATTATCAAAGCGCAATTTTTGGAGACCCGCTGCTGCTCAACCGCGGTTTTCAAAAAAGCAAATACCTCACTCAAAAACCAGGAAAACAGTCTACCCTTGACAATCACATTCGAATTGTACGTCTATTAGGCAATACAAAATATTGTCGAAGAAATTTGGGGAGTAAAAATACAGAGTATGAGCGAATTGCTTCATTAAATCTGAATATCTTCGACGTCCTGGAGCTACACTTTCATTTCTATGTTGGTTTACTAAAATTTCCAACGGAAAACCTAGAAAAACAAATCTTATTAACTCCATAGGGTAAATGTGGGATATATGGCACACGTAAGGGAAAAAAATGTATAGATGTTATTTTAAGTGTTGAAATGATATTTATTTTTCTAGTGGATATTTCAATATGTTTTCCACATAAAAACATAATTTCAGATACATATTAAAATTTTTTGGACTAGTAATCTTTGTTTTAAAAACCAATAGCATATGGCCATATATCCCACACACGTAGGTTATATGCCTCATTTTTGTTTGCATAAGGGATTTATGACATAGAAATTAAAACTGCTTAAACAAAAATAATTAGCCAGGTATTAAAGTAATAAAATAATACAATCGTAGGTGCATAAAATGTGCATTTATTATGTGCTACTAATAAAATAACTGGTACAACTAAATTAATTAATACATGGTAATTTTGAAGCCAATAAACGTTTATGAAAACTACAATTACAAATGACAATCTTATTTATTTAGGTAGGTAGATATGATATTCTTTTTGGCGACACTCTTTCGTTTTTCATTTCTTCCGCACGTATTACAGCGACCATCGTACATCGTGCAGGTTTCGTGTATTCGGTATTGTTCTTGGTAAGCAAATAATTTTCCAAGCATTCTGTGCAGTCTACATTGTCATCTGTCTTTTGGTTGACATTTTTTGTGGATGTTGATGTCGTTGGTTTTGCATGATCTGGTTCTTCCTTTCCCCCTTTTTTAGGTTTTGTATTTTTTGTACTTTTCGTCTTTCCTGTTCTTTTTTTTTAAGTATCTTTTTGTTTCCCATTTTTGCATTTTTTCTTTTTCTTAAGAAATTCTTCTGACGTTAATACATCAGCCGATTGTTTTCTTTTATTAAATTTGCGTTGAGGAATAGATGGAATTGGTGCAATTTGATTCAAAAGCTTTGATGGAGTTATTATTTGATCAGTATTAAGTTCAGAACTGGGAGACTGATTTTGTTTATTACGTTCGGCAACACGTAATTGTATTTCGTCAATTTGAATTTCATTAGATAGACACGTAGCTGCTAAGTTCGTTGTAGTATCGGGATATAGAATATAGTTTTCTGGATCATCAAAAAAGTTATCTGGTAAGTTTTCCACATCAGGTAGTAGTTGTCCTATTTCAGAAGATTCATTCTCCAAGATAAGATTGGCCACAGCGTTTAATTCTGGAGCTGGTTGTCCTAATTCGATAGCACTATTGTCAACTGTTAATTCTAAAGTCATGTCATTCTGATCTTGTTCTTCAGAGCTGTAATTTCTTGCCACGTCCGACATTTGAAAGAAATTGTCCGGAATAGCATTTCTGTTAAATGGATATATTCCGGTCGCCATAAATCCAGACACCCCATTCGCAACTGTACTTGCTTTTTTCCATGCTTCTCCTATCAGTTTCCCTGCATTCATTCTATCTATTTTTCTCGCCTTATTATGGAACATGAAATCTTGAGCAGCCTCTTTAAAATAATCCTTAAGGCTTGTGTTTAGTGACGGTACCTGTTCACATTATTTTTAGAAAAACACTGATGTTTGTTCTCATTTTTAAAGAAGCCTATAATAGTTGGAGTTAAGAACTTGTCGTATTTGCTTTTATATTTATTAATATAAAGAAACTTTTACGAACTAAATATGTTTATTGACAAATTTATATATTTGACAAAAACTAACTAAAATAAAAATACTAGCCGCCTCGATATTTCTGCATTGCCAGTGGCGCGAGTACCGCCACAAACTCTTCATTTTCGTATAGACCAATATTTAAACAATTGCGGTAAATCGCCAAAAACACAATTTTGTTAAAAATATAGTAGTTATTAGGTGTAATAGAAACACACAAAATTATAAAGTACAAACGTTCCCAAATAAATTAAAAAAAAATTATTTCTTTACCGCAACAATGTAAGCTATTTTGGTAATGCTCAGACATTGGAATATTTTACAATACATCACGTAACGACGTAAACTGCGAATGAAATTTAAAAAAACACCAGAATTTTAAAATTTGACTGCATCGAAGTGCTTCGTGTAGCAGGTAAAAATGGCCCATACTTGAAGCGAAGAGGGATTAGACTTTGATAGGGACAGGCTAATAAATCTTGTTTAGTACACAAACTATTCATAAGAAAAAGCTGTAAAATGGTGGTTTGTAAAATTCGGCAAGGTATTCTTGGACTTTTTAATACTCATTTGAGTTAGAAAAAGTGCAATTTTTTCCTATCTAGAATGGAAAAATAAAACAAAAGAGACACAATGAAAAAACCTATTTTTTATATACATATGTTAACTACAAATTTAGAACAATTTTATAATTAACATATGTACAATGTGTCCACGTATAGATGATACAAGAGGAAAAACTTTTTTATTATTGATTTCTCAGAAAATTTTATTCTTGATAATAATTTTTGCTATGTTTAATAGTCTTATTTCTCAGTTACTTTTCCTGCACATAATCATTTAAGACTTAAATTCACAATTTTCCTCAGTTTTGAAATTTTTATAATCAGATCAAGTAGACACTACCACATACGTTTGAATAATTTTGATACTTGTGTTTCCTTTATTCTTGAAACTTTCAATTTAGTCCAGTAATTTTAGGCGAAAAAAGGGTGAAACCTCCAAATAAATACTGGTGAAGTTTTTTTGTTGCACGCACCTTCATTTTGACGTTACAAATAATGTGCAGAAAGTCCTTTTCGAAATTGTGTTCGCTTGATGAATTCTTTAAGGCCGAAGGTCAAAAAAATCAGTTTTTTGCGAATATCTCGCTTTCTATTGGTTGTACGCTAATTTCAGTTATTAGAAAAAATGTTTATCACAAAATTATCTACAAAAACGGTTACACACAAATTTTACGCACGACCAATAGTTTTTGATATATAAAGTCGAGAGGGTACGAACTGTACAATGCATTCGTTTCCCCACCACCTTCGAGGTAGAATGCAAGGCGCGTTTTTTTTTACATGGTTTCCCCGTTAGGCCTATCCATGATTTATTCAATTATGACATTTCTTTATCATTTTGTGCCTCTTCGTTCACTTCTTGTTCTTATCCTTCTGCTTCATCTTCTTCATATTCAATACAAGTACTGCATTCAGTCATATTTGATGCTAAAATATCAATGGGATCGATATCATCATCGTTTATATTGTCACAAGATTCAGTAATATCACGAGAAGCGACATTTAAGCATGATTGGCCACGACAATAGCCACAAACTATGGAGCATGGTAATCATAAATAAACTTAAAACTTAAACAAACATTTAAATACTCTTGGACAATTTAATAAACTTTGATGCTATCTGCATTATAATAGGTATAAATTGTCTAGCCTGTTAAATACTTACCTAGTAAATAAGCATCACTATAACTTTTATGATGTAAAATTTAATTTTAATAATAGTTTTTCCGTAATCATGCACGCTATTTTATAAATGTTTCTCGTAGACGCATTTTTCTCGGATGTCGTGAATCAATTATTTCCGGGAGTAAGGAATTCATATAAAATTCTTTTAATTTTGGAACCATTCGAGTTTTCCACAACACCTCGTCTTTATTTACAACTTCCACAGATACACCTTTGGGTGTCCAATAGTTATTTGTACAACTAGTAATGAAAGCAATACTTTTTTTCATGAGTTTGAAGTTTGATGCACGACGGCGAAGCCGGAGTGCATCAATCAAACGAGTGAAAAAAAGATGCTTTCATACGAGTTGTACACAATATTTTTTTGCATTTTTACATTTTAAATCCCTCAAAACAGGATAAAAAGGATTTGAGAATTGACAGTTGTCAAACAGACAATTTACAATATTTTATTTAAAGCATACTTACTTAATGCAAAATGTAAAATTAAATAGTTAAAAAAAGTGTTGCTTTCTTTATGATTTTTTGATAAAAAAAGTCCACTTTTTTTGTCTAAATGCAAAAAACTATAAAATGACACCTTTCTTTTCCTGTAATGTTTAACTGACCTTGAATTTGGAACATGTAATTATCACATTTCTTCAACTTCAATTGTCCATTTACATTTTCGCAGAACTTGAATTTTTTATTTAAAACTGCTTCTATGGGAGTAAACATTTGTGCACTGTAGGGACACTTTATTTCAACTATTTCCGTATTATCTGATGTTATACCATCAGGTGAAGCTGCCAAAAACGGATGTTCGTCATCAATAAATAATCCACATGTTTTAACTTGAATGTTTGTCATTTTTTCAAAATCCTCGATAGCCCTATGTTCATTTTCTTTTCCATATTGTGTGGCCGCATTCCCAAAAAATTGCTGATATAAAATGTTTCGTACGGTATTTGTACAGGACGTGGTAGGTCTCAATTTGCAAATACGTCCAAAGTTTGATGCAGTGACACGCATTCGTCTTTCTTCGTACCATCGATTGTTTCGATGTTGCCCGATTGTTAATTGAGAAATTTCATCTTTATTCATAGTTAATTTTCCTATGAATTTTTCTTTTGCAATTTTCATATTGCCTTGGGACATATCAGGTATTTGTTCTGAAGCATTTGGCCCACAATCTTCGTCAGCATCTCCAAAATCTTTCTTTACATATTTTCTCACATGCTCTTTCTCCTGCCGTAATTTTAATTTCCTCTTAATTTGTTACAGTACTGCAAAGTGTACTTTCCAGGTACTGCTTTTGCTGATTTATGCACAATTTGATGAAGCATTCCTACTTTGTTGTGAGCTATTACGGCGGCTTCACATCTGGCTTGATAAGAGCGCCGGAGCGAAAAATTGATACGTTTTCCACCAATAAATTTTGCTACCTGCGAATTGTACAGTTCTTCACAATTATTAGTCACATCCAAAATTAAACTATTTGCGTGTGTTGCCACGCGACGAACAGCTGCCATAATGTCTTCAAATAGATCAGTTTTTGAAAAATTCGGAACTAAATTCATTTCCCCTGGTTTGGAGCCGCTGCAAAAATAGTTTCTACTCTTGCAGCCACTATGATCGCCCAAAATATGTTTCGGACTATTTAAAATGTCCCGTTCTAATTCTTTGATCTTCGTAGTCATCGAAACATCTTGTTTTTTTCTGTATTCCATTGCTTTTGTCACTGCACTTCGGAATCGAAGGATATTTTTGGAAAGCACAGTTTTCAAGCGGCTATCTGTTCTTGGATATGGTTCTTGCACTCAATTTTTTGTATAATAATGTTCGGTCCATAGGGCATAGATTCTAAACGCTTGCGGTAGACACTACTGTCACCATCACCAACCAGTTTAATGTATTTCAGATACATTGCTAAGGAGTTCTGAAATTCTTCCACTATAATTGCTGTTTCTATTGATGTTGATGTTCCAGTCCAATTTTTATTACAAGTATGTTCTGCACACTTATTATTTTTATACAGTGTGGTACAAAAGTATGGAACAAATTCAATATCTACTGAAATAATTGTTTTTTGGAAAAACGCTCGGACAGGTATAGCGATTTAAATTACGGTGCATATTTTAAGAGGAATCGAATTTTTTTGCGACAGTCATTTTTCTACGGTGACGTTATCGCCCTTTTTTTTAAATAGGAACTTGCATATTTGACAATTGCAGTAGATAGTCCTTTTTTTTCTCTTTCTAACCGTGCAAAAGTTTTATACCCTCACATAAGATTTTTTTTGAGATATGGTCCTTCGAAAATGCCAAAATCGACTTTTTCGTAGAAGGTTGAAATTCAGATTAGGGGGTAATGAGACCCTCCTAATGACGTTTCCGTGGTCGGTTGCCCCTTAGCGTGCGTAATTTCGAAGATACGGCCGTTCCCACCTATCAAAAGTGTTGCGGGAAATTTTTTAAAACCCGTTTTTTCGTGTCCGGCGGGGTCGCTTTGGGGATTCGGAAAGAGAGGGGTCGATTTAGGAGCGAACAATTTTTTATCCGAAACATTTTGGATCCCATGCGGAACGTGAGCTGGGTCTAGTACCCCAAAGCGACCCCGCCGGACACGAAAAAACGGGTTTTAAAAAATTTCCCCCACCACTTTTGATAGGTGGGAACGGCCGTATCTCCGAAATTACGCACGCTAAGGGACAACCGACCACGGAAACGTCATTAGGAGGGTCTCATTACCTCCTAATCCGAATTTCAACCTTCTACGAAAAAGTCGATTTTGGAATTTTCGAAGGACCATATCTCCAAAAAAACCTTATGTGAGGGTATAAAACTTTTGCACGGTTAGAAAGAGAAAAAAAAGGACTATCTACCGCAATTGTCAAATATGCAAGTTCCTATTTAAAAAAAAAGGGCGATAACGTCACCGTAGAAAAATGACTGTCGCAAAAAAAATTCGATTCCTCTTAAAATATGCACCGTAATTTAAATCGCTATACCTGTCCGAGCGTTTTTCCAAAAAACAATTATTTCAGTAGATATTGAATTTGTTCCATACTTTTGTATCACACTGTATAAGTCATTACGTGCACATATTGAACAAAATTTGTTTTTAACAGATACGTAAAGAACTTTTTTTGTGCGTAGGCCTACAATGGAAGCAACACCTGAAAGAGCATTGTAATTTGTACGATATGATCTTTTACACCACGATCCGTCAGCGACAACTGCAATATTTGCATAGCCTTCTGAATCAACTCCTAACTCTACTGCCAACCTTTTTTCTTCTTCTGCAGCTTTCTTCATTTCTTCTGTAGCCGCTTGATTGTGAATATCACTAACACTATCGTGATACGAAGCATAAGTACTGCTTGATGGAGACGGAACATCCATTGCAGCTGAAAATTCATTTAGCTGGGAATATCCTGCACCAATAGACATTATGGCTGATACCGCTGCTAAATTAATATGCATCCGCGACGATGTATGATCTTCTGTAGATATCGTGTCTATTTTATTACTAACAGCACATTTAATTGTAAAAATAGACTCGAAGCCCTTACGTTGTTCACTAATTATGTTCATATCGTAGAAAGAACAGCCGAACCCCTCATGTTTAAGAGACTTCAGTGCATTGAAAGTGTGCATAATATCGACAATTCGTCGACCGGAAATGCTGTTGTAATTAGATTCGTTATCATTATTTTGCCCTTCAATTTCAAAATCGGGTAAAGAAGTTTCTTCAGTAACACTTTCATTGCTACAGTAATCACGATCGCATTCACTATCACTATCTGATGAATAAAATTCTCTATCATTGGTCGACAATTCTTGTTTTTGGAATAATAAGGTTGAATTACTCGCACTAGATACCGCTACTTCATGATCAGCGGTATATTTATCACCAGAATCGCTAATTCTCCGCGACACTAATTTATTAACCTTATTTTGTCTTATTTGTTCCCTGATTTTTTTCATTTTTTGTTTTACACTTAGTCGTTTACTCGAATAAGCATGGTTCGAACCTGCTAAAACTTTACGTCCCATTTTTAAAAAAATAATAAAACTAACTGAAAATAAAAAATTAACAACTCGCAACAAAAAACTATCATTAAGCTAATTCACTACAAAAACCTAGGATAAGCTTCTTTAAGGAAGTTTAAAATCGGTCTGTTCCATTTTGGGTTTCTTCCTTACTTTATACAGCTTTGTTACAAACGTGTAAAGCCGTTTCTTTCTAGAAACAAATTGACAGATGAAATATTATTTACAACTGTTCAACTCATTGTCGGCACAAGTGACAAACAGGGCGTTATTTAGTTATTACTTCCCAAATTCCCAGGTAAACCGCTGTAAATATCCGTTGTCGTACCTACTTATTAACATTTTGCCTCTAGCTAATACTGATACATTAGTTGCATATTTTTAGGGGCCCCTAAAAGTTTCCTATCTGGTTACAAAGTAAACCGTATGCCACTAAACATAAGCCTTAAGAGGCTTAAAAAACGACCTATCAAGAGGCTGCAAAGCTTATGTGGTATGACTCGGCATACAAATAACAACTACATCATTCTGATCTGCTACCTCCAGCATTGCTACTGTGCAATGGGATGTATGACCATCCAGAATTAAAAGAGCCTTTCCAGGCCCTTTCCTGGGTAAGAAATGTTCCTTAATCCATCTCAGAAAGAGATCCGAATTTATATAGGAAGATTGCTTGTTCATATTAATGTCCGAGGCAGGAGGTAAACCCACTAAATGCTCCGGTTTTTTACGACTTCCTTTCATAATCAGTACTGGAGGTAGGAACGTACCTATAGCATTATTGCAAGCAACAACTGTAATATTTTCACCTTTTTCGGCGGATGTTAGCACATGCACATCTTTGCTTCCTTTACTGGCAAGAACCTTTCCAGGCTTATTATTAAGCTGTATGCCTGATTCATCCATGTTCCATATACACGAAGGTTTATCCATTAGATTGTGGGTTGCGTGGTAGTGATCAGGAGAATACAACAACGGAAACAACGTTTAACATTTGTTTATTTAACACCTATAATAACTATTTACAAATATGTACAATATATACAGTTAAATCATTATGCATCCGATATAGTCCTGCGGTATGCGCTTCGGACGGCAAACCTCCTGGGGTCCTCGATGCGTATCCGTGCAGGATGGATACCGCTGTACCGCGGTGGCACGCCGGCTATTGGACGGGGCGAGGTCCACTCGATGATCTCTGGGAAAAGGTCGAGGACCTTCTGCCGGACGGTGCGCCTCGGCGAAGGTGGCAGTGGCGACACAGGAGCTGGCACGGCGGGGCGTCTTAGAAACTGGCGCAGGATGTTACGCACGTGCTTCCCCTGCCTTGGTGGTGGCGTGCGCGACCGGCGTGTGGAAGCTTTCTCCGTGGTCGCATCCATGAATCTAGCGGATTGGCTGTGAACAAATGCGTGCGTGAGTTCTTCTTGACTCTGGGTCAGTACCAGAAGACTGCAGCGGTTATGCTGTGATTCCTAGACTCTGGGTCAGTACTAGGAATCTGCAGCGGTTGTGCCGGTGTCCTAGACTCTGGGTCAGTACTAGGCATCTGCAACTTACTTGGCTGTGGGGAAGCGCAAGCGGGAGTACTTCTTGACTCTGGGTCAGTAGAAGAAGACTAAATTCCGAATCGAGGGTTTCTGCTTTTATAGCCCAGGAACGGCTTCTGTTGATCACGTGGGTGGTAGCTTCTTCGCCTCGTTCGTGTCCGCCGACAGTCGAGTGCTTGAGTGGGGCAAGCGTTGATCGTATTGGTGGCGGGGCGTGGTCCCCGCGCCTTGGTCGTGTTCGCCGGACGTCGGGTGCCCACTCGGAGCGAACGTCCATCGCATTGGTGACGGGGCGTGACTTCCGTGCCTCGGTCGTGCTCGCCGGCGGTCGGACTTCTACGTAGGTTGCCACAAGATAATTTTTTTCTAAAGTTTCTTTTAGTAAGTCAAAGAAACTGCCAACCTCTTCGCGAGACCTTCCTTTGGCGCGTGCCAATGATAATCCTTCGGACTGCCTTACTGATAATTCGGGATTTCTGTCCAAAAAGGAATATAACCATTGCGATCCAGCTGCCGTTTTATGACTTTGCACTTAGCAGACCTTTTTCTTTTCCCAACTTTTTTGCAAATTCAAAAGCGAGCTGTCTGGTTGTACGACGAGATGGAGCAAAGCCAGATTGTTCTAATCTTTTAATATGTGCAACCAATTTTTTCCCATTTGCAAAGCCAAGTACTGGTGGTTTTCCCAATGACCTTTTCTTTGTATCTCCACTTTTCATTCGTCTTCTGAGGGTGCGCGATGGAATATTGTAGAATCGGCTAGCTTGATTGACTCCCATAGCCCCATTTTTTGCCATTATTATCGCATTGGTGAGATCTTCTTCACTCCATGTTGCTCTGGAGACAACATTCGGTTTCCTTTTGTATTTTCTGGGCATGCCTGCAATACATTTTATATTAGGTAACTACCTACCTAATTATTATAAAGATAGGTATTTCTGTTAATGTAGGTATGTACAAATATTACCTACTACCTATTAGTATTTACCTATAGGACATTCTAATCGCATAATTCTTTCATTTTTACAGCAAATATTGCAGGGCATATATCCCACAACACCATATGACATATATCCCCTATGTTGTGGGATACACGCCCCACCTTATAATTATTAGCACATACGATAAAGCACGTGTTTCGAGGTCTAAAATGCGAGGTTATGTATTTTAGTGATCAGTTTTATCAAAAATAACTACTAGAAATACACTAGAAATCATAAATACCTTAAGATAACATGTGAAAAATTAAGAATTATAAGCAAGAAAAGTGCACTTACCTTTAATTATTATTTTAACGCACGACTGCATACACACTGGCCACAACTTAACTTAAATTAGCTGGGGCGTATATCCCACATGAAACGCTAACGTCGAAATTCAAATATCTGAATACTACACACACTTATTCATATATGGTCATCTATCCCACAGGGGCGTATATACCACATTTACCCTAAATAGAAACATGAAAACAAGAATAACCTTTAAAATAATTTTCCATCACAAATATTAAATTTTCATCTGTGCAATTGTTTTTTTAGGGTATCAATTAATTGTTCCATCGATTCAATTTTCTTCTGTTTTCGTCTCAAATTTTGTTTAAGAGTTTTTACTTTTCTTCTTAAAGTAAAATTATCCTGTAAAGTATACTTTGTCTGGGTTTGCGCATCTTTTCTCTTGTATGCAGCTTCGCTGTTGTCCCACTCCATACCATTTTCTGATTCCTTAAAGATTTAAAAATATAATTAGCTAAGTATGTAACCTCATTATAACTTTAATTTCATCTTATAGTTTATTTATGTAGGTATGCTAACCTGATCTTGAACCTGGATGAAATTGGTTTTTCGGGACAGCACTCTTCGGGTCTCTGCATTTTTTGTAAATGTTTGGGGAATTTAAAAATGCTGGGAACAGCATCCAATTTCATATTTTTTTGGAAAGACCTGGCTTGTTCTAATAATCTGTTTCCTTGAAGTGTTCACTACAAAGTCTACTACCTTTTGTAGGTTTCCAATGGTCCCTTCTTATTGCAGTTATCCACAGATGCAATATTTCAGGACGTTTAAACGGAAATCTACGTGAAATGATCAACAACATCATTATTTAGGTATATGTATAATAAATTTTACAAGTTCAAGTCTCACCTTCGCTGTGAAATTAAATTTTTCTTTTATTCCAACGATCGTACATTATTTATAAGTTTTTCACGATTCTTCGAGTAAGTAAGTTCTTCATTAATTATTATTAGTCTATAATATTTTGGCATGATTGAAACAGTAACACCCTTTTTTTATATTCGTTCAAAAATTGCAAAAACCCAAGTTTTGTTCTTTTGTACAAATAACTGGATCTGTGATCTATTAAAAATTGCACCTCAACGGACCAAAAATATCATAGACCAATGTTCAGTGAAGAATTAATTTATTAGTTTGTCAACGAGGGAGAGCCCTAATTATTTGTTCTGGCAGTTTCGTGAATTTTTAAAAATCACAATATGCCGATACGTCAATTACACCATCACAAAAATAATAAAATATGAAAACTACTTACGAATGAAATTGAATATTTATTCCCTTATCATGTATATTTTTACATCCGTAAGCTACGCAATATTGCACCATTTGTGCTGGTAGATAACTCCTCTTATTACTCTCACTAAACAGAAGCTTTCACACAACCGCACCACACAGGTAAAGCAGGTAAAATGAGGGAAAATCCGAAAAATCAACGCGCAAATGTCACACGTGCCGTCTACTTGCGTGAAACGAACAAGGATGGGTTATCCAACAACATAGCCCTCGCTCGTTCTAGGGCTCCTGACACACACTCTTGCATGGGTAGGATGGCTTGCTTCCTTTCCAGCTTAGTATACAGTTCATTGCTGATTGCTTACATCTAATGATTTTATAGGGATCTATATTGAAATGTGGTGTGTATCGAAACTTAAATATCTATCTGCTAAATTAACAAATTGAAAAGATCCTGAACTCTTTGTTTAATTGATTGTAACATGGTTTTAAAATTTCCGAATAATTTAAGAATTGGAATAAAAATTAAATCTAGATTACTACATATTAAGACAGTGTTAAAATTATAAATTATTTCCAGTTAAACAAAATATAACAAGGTGTCACAGTTACCCCAAACCACCTACTTCACCCTATATGTTTTCTTGATTTTCATTTGAACCATTATAAAAGTAATTCGCACAATCAGAGTGTTCACCAAAAATATGTTTATAACCCTTTAAGATGTCGAATTTGAGTAAGGACATTTTTTCTTTTGTAGGAATTGCTTGATTTTTCCTGTACTCGACTGCTTTAGTCACGTCATAACGAAAACGTAGCTGACTTTTTAATAAGTGTGATTTGATCAATGGAGACACTTTTGGTTTCTTAGCTGTTTCTTTTATTTAATTTCCTAGATTTCTGAGGATGTGGTTTTCTTCTGAATTACAAATTATGGTCCATAAGGAGCAGCATCCTTAATTTTTCCTATTAGTTTTCCGTAAATTAAACCATGCATCTCAATAGATTTTTTGAACCCATCTACAATTATTATTCCAGCTTCCATAGCAGTTGTAGATGCATCCCAATTTTTGAAGCAGTTGTGCTCAATTGCCTCTTGCAGTTTTTCTTCTTGCTGGCATATTCGGAAAATTTATTTTTTATGCCGACATACAAAATTTTTTTAGTTCGCCAACCAATAGCGCCTACACCCGACAAGGCGTTATAGGTCGATTTGTATGACCGCTACATGCGCCATCAGCAGCAAAAATAATTATGGGTACCCCATTTTCAGTAAGTTCGACAGCTTCTATTGCCAGCTTCTTTTCTTCTGTTCCTGCTTCTATCATTTTCTCCCATGCTAAGGCCGTTATGCCAGTATATAGGGGAAGGTGTTGTACCTTGTATCAATTTTTACGTTTCTTAAAATAACATTTTTGTGGTCTTTAAAAAAAATGTAAAAAACGACATCAAATACACCAATAATCTTATTAGTTATTAGTTGTACCAAAGTTTATTATATTGTTTATATGTAGTAACAAAAAATATTTTAGTAAACCATTACGAAGTGGTCTAAGGTACAAACTAATCATGTACCTTGGACCAGTGTGCACTGTACCTTGGGTCAGTACTAAAAAAATAGAAATAAAGACGAATTTTAACAAAATAAAACTGCACCCAGATCAAAAGCACTATAAAATAGAAATAAAATTGAACTTTAACAAAAATAAAATTGTTAGCCTAATCACTTACTTAGTAGGTACTTAATACTATTTAACATAATGATGTTTATTTGACATTAAAACTACTAAATTGAACATCAAACTGTAATGTCGAATTATTGCGAGCTGTTCCACTTACACTGTGAGGCGTTGGAAGTTTGCGTACAATATCTTCGCGTAAAAAATCGTAAGTTACTGTAGCATTGTTTAAAAATTTATTGGAATCTGAAATTCTCTGTAAATATTTAAGCTCATTGTTAGTATCCTGGCAATTAATTATTTCTGCAACATAGTAAGCCACTGTCTTCTTTCCTCGCACTAAAACACACACTAAAACAAAATCACCTCTGCTAACAGTTTCGTTTTCACTCAGATAGTCTCGTTCTTTGTTTTTTAGGAATTCTTCATCTTTTGCTACTATGTCCTCAAAGGTTTCTCCGTCACTGGAACTAAGCAAGATGTCTTCCTCTGATTCAGATTCGGAGTCTTTTCTTGCCCTTTTCTTTTCTCTGAACTTTTTTCAATCCTTCCCACGTTGTCGAGCTGCTATTTCTTCCTTTTCCGGCGTATCAGTGAGTATACATGACTTTCCTCTAGGTCGTCCTCCTTGCCTTTTACGATCAGGTGTCTTTGGATAAGGACGTAGCATTTCAGGTGTGATAGAAGTGCGACTACGCAGAGGAACTAGTTGAGAAATAGAATTTGAACAAGAAGGAACGGCAGAATCAGCACTGTCCATCGCCATAATTACATCACAATCCGTTTTCTGTTGTTCTTCCGGTTGTGTGCCAGTAACTTCATTTAAAGGACGGTCGGATACAAAAGCTATTAAGAACTCGTAATCTTCAAAAATATTTTCATTCAGAGGATAAAGTCCGCTTACTTCAAAACCCTTTTGAATATTAGAAGTGCTAAAAGCTTTTGGAAATGCCTTTCCTACAAGTTCGGCTATTTCGTAAATTGTTATAGGCTTGGCAGGATTCATAATAATAATAAAAATATATGTTTATTTAGCATATTGCTACATTGTAGATTACAATTTATATACATCTCTTCAAAATAATAAATAAAAATCAAATAAAAATCAGCTATAAATATGCCCACCATACCGCAAAACAAAGAAAAATGTACTAAATCTAAATTTTTCAAATTTATCTATTCAGATACCACTCTTTCAATCTCCTTTTAAATATCTTTATATTCGTCTCATTTTGCATACTTTCCTCCAGTTCATTAAACTTCTTAAAACCTTTAACAAATACTGAATTGTACCCCACCTTTTTCCTCGCAGTCTTAATATATAGGTTGTTTTTTTTTCCGTGTATCATACCCATGAATATCCTTGCAGTATAATTTATATTCATCGAAATACGATGGCATACAACCTATATTTATCCTATATATAAAAACCATGGCTTGATATTCTAGCAACTGTTTGACATCCATCCAACCCAAACACCTCAACATATCACTTATTTTGGTGTACTTGTTACAATTTAATATCATTCGCATTATTTTGCAGCTTCTGAAGTCTATCTATTTCACTATTATTACTTAAGTATAGTATAGTACCACAACAATAGAACATTGGTAGGATTATGGCATTATATAAAGTATACCGCGCAAATTGTGTTAACATATTATTCTTTTTAGCTCTATATATTATACCTAATCTTTTTCCTATCTTCTTACATACATAATCAACATGATCATTAAAACTAAGCCGATGATCTACCATTACTCCTAAGTATTTCAAACTCTCAACAAATTATATCCTTTCCCCATTAATCATAAATCATAATATATTTCTGACTGACCACAACACCTCCGCAATCATTTCTATTACTAAGGCACATTGCTTTCGTCTTCTAACATTCAATTGTAATTTATTAATCGCGAACCATTCACTTAAAACCTTTAATTCCTCATTAACCACACTAATTATTTCGTCAACATTATTACCTTCCAAATATATAATTGTATCATCTGCAAAACAATGATATTTACACTTTTTTAATTGATCTTCCAAGTCATTTAAATAAATAGCAAACAATAGTGGCCCCAAGACACTCCCTTGGGGCACTCCTACTTCAACTTCTCTCAATTTCGATTCAATATTTCCACGGCGAACCTTTTGTTTTCTCTTTTCCAGATAATTTCGAAACCATTTCAAACAATCCTCTTTTATTCCACAAGCATCTAATTTAGTTATCAAGTAATCTTGTTCTATCTATCGTTTCAAACGCTCTTTTTAAATCAAGAAACAGCACTACTACTGATGCTCCTTTATCCCTATATTCTTTCCATTCTGCAATAACGCACTGTAAAGCAGTTTCACAACTGTACTTCTCTCTAAATCCCGATTGAAACTTAGATAAGATATTGTTTTCTCTAACATATTCTTCCAGTTGTCCATAAATAACTTTTTCTAAAATCTTTTCAATAGCTGGTAGCGTGTTTACAGGTCTAAACTCCTCACATCGTATTGTTCTTGCAACCTTTCTCACTGATATCACCACTGAAATTTTCAATCTTTCTGGAATTTCACATCCTTCTATCGATGAATTTATAATATGGATTATTGGATTTTTTAATTCCTCCCAGTATTTTTTAATAAATGCAATGGTTATTCCATCTGAACTGCCTTTATTGGATAAACTAAATACAATTTTTTTAAATTCTGTCTCTATCAAACTGAAATTTATTAGTCTACAACTCTTATTATCTAATAGAATTTGATCATTACTCTGCCTTATGGCACATACAATTTCTTCTACACTGTCTATAAAATAATTATTAAATTTATCGGTAATTACGTCAACCTGTACTGTTTCATTTCTCTTTTTTCTATATACTTTCCAATAATTTTGTAAATCAGTAATAGCGCAGCATTTATGTGCTTTATTTCTACTCGTTATTGATTGTTTTATTTTTTCATTAAACCAACATCTATTATTCTTAACCACTATTTGTCTTTCTGGCATAATCACATTTATTACTTCCTCGATCTTTACTATTATATCTTCACATTTCTCATTCATATCTGTTAACTTATAATTCCATTGAATGTTTGACAACATTTCTTTTGATTTTTCTTCACTAACCACCAGTCTTCTGATTTTTTTAACTAAATTTGCCTCAATCATTATATCCAATCCCAATTTAATAGTTCTGTGATTCATATAACCTGGCTCATCTATTACATCAGCCCACAGAGTTCTATCATTAGTTATAACTAAATCTATCGTTGTTCTACTATTTTTCATTATGTGAGTATAATCATTAACAATCTGTAGCATTCCCATACTCTCCACACATTTTCTTAGTCGTTTTGAATACGTATCCTTTCCATATTTCCAATCAATATTAAAATCTCCCATAATTATCACCTTAGATCCTTTAGTCACTAACTCTTCACTAAGCCCCTCAAAGAATTCCAAAAACTGAAGTCTCGAAGCACTCGGTGAACGGTAAACACCAACCAGAATAACTGACTGCCCTTTGCCACTCACTCTTACAATAAGTAACCAATAATTTCCTTCTATCGCATGTATATCAATAACCTGCCATCTCAAAGAAGAATGTACATAAAATAACACTCCGCCTGTGTATCTGCTATCAGAGTCGACTCTAATAATATTGAAATTGTCTATCTTAATTTCGCTATCTTCAATATCTTTTGTTAAGTGAGTTTCACTCAACACCACTTTGTGCATTGAACATAAAAATTTGCTTCATTAGCCCTTTCTTAGTTACTATTTGTCACTTATTATATTCTATTCTCTCTCTTTTTCGCTCAAGTTGTCGATTTAATGTTGAACAATTTTGATCGAATGCTCCATGTTTCACATCCAATTTTAAATCAAATTTTTCATTAGCTCTTGAACAATTTATGCATTTAATTTCTTCACTGGTACAATCTTTTTCTCCATGATCTTGTCCACCACACATTGAACATATTTGTTTATCACCTTCCACATTACGACACTCAACCGCCTTATGGTTGAAACCTAGGCATTTAAAACAACGCATAATGTCTACACACTCATAAACCGCACATATACACCATTTTATTTTTAGTTTGCCACAATCTATTATCTTCTGAAACACTTCCGCGTTTACCTCTATAATCGCCATAACTCCATTTTTCACCTTTCTTACTACTTTAACCTCCAATTCGCTATTATCTTCAATAATCTCTGCATTCTGTTTAATAATGCATTGTTTTAACTCCTCACTTGACAAAATTTCATCAATCCCAAAAACCTTTATTTTTGGTTTCCATTTACTTACTTCTTTCACCTCATATTTTTGTCCGAGTTTCTTTTCGACTTCATTTTTACTTTCCATACTTGCAACGCATGTATAGGAAAGTATTGGAATCGTGCAAAAATTCAAAATCGTAAAAATTCGAAAAAAACACGTTTTAGGGTCCAGGCATCCTAAATATGTGTTTTTTGAAAAATGTCTGCGGGTGGGTGGGTGGGTTGGTGCGTGCGTGGGTGCGTGCGTTATCGTCATATCTCGAAAACTACTGGGCCGATTTTCATCAAATTTGGTATGCGGGCCTATAATTACAGTACATCTATAAAATAAGCTTTTCAAAAAAATCCGGAACCGGAAACGGAAGTTAGCCATGTTTTTTTGGGCGCAGATTTTTCCTTGAAAAAAATTTCAAAATTTTACTAAGGAAATCAATACAGAATTTGAAAAGAAATCGAATAATTTTTTCCCGAAGTTTCTATGTCAAAAATTGCGCCCGCGGCAAATTTTTGAAAAGCGCAACTTTAAGGCCGATTTTACCAAAAATGCAGCAACATATTTTTATAAATCTAACGCCAAATTGTACCTCTAGCTCGGCTGATTAGAACTAGCTGAAAAAAAAATTCAAAATTTCAAAAATAAAAAGTCCGGACAGTTTGGGAAATTTTCAAATTTTCAAAAAAACTTTTCTCGGAAACGACACACACGATTTTTTTTAAATGTTCTGGGTCGATAGTAAATCAAGATGCCTTTCAAATAGCGTTGATCGCATCCCCAAAAATTTTCCCTAACGCCTTTTATGACCATTTGAAGTTTTGGACTTTAACATTTTTTTTCTCAAAAACGCATCGACATATTTTTATAAATCTAACGCCAAATTGTACCCCTACCTCTACTGATTATAATTAGCTGAAAAAATTTTTCAAAATTTCAAAAAAAAATTTCTCGGAAACGGCACATTCCAAAGAAAGAAGATAAATATCAGGGCAGGAGTCACCGTTTTAACGACGGCGGTATTTTGGTCCAGCGGTAAGAGACCAAGCTCCCACCCGCATACGGTTGAAAGGTTGGAGGTTCGAATCTGCGTGACTACAATATATATTTTTTTGTTTATATTACCCACTTTTTCAAAAAAATATTATCTTACTCTGCTCATTTATGTTGAAAATACAAATTATTTATTATAAAAGCATTATTACATATTATTTAGGATTATTATTAAATAACTTGTCGGGACTTTTTCGTTGCAAAGTCTTTAATTATGTCATCAAAATTACTGTAATATTTTGGCTATTGTAGCTGTTGCTGGATCCTAATTTAGGATTTAAAATTAACTATCCTTCCCTAAAAGAGTTACCGATTTCTAGCTTTTTTATTTTAATTATTACTTTTTTATGAATGACTGTGGCGTTATCGTCATATCTCGAAAACTACTGGGCCGATTTTCATCAAATTTGGTATGCGGGCCTATAATTACAGTACATCTGTAAAATAAACTTTTCAAAAAAATCCGGAACCGGAAACGGAAGTTAGCCATGTTTTTTTGGGCGCAGATTTTTCCTTGAAAAAAATTTCAAAATTTTACTTAGGAAATCAATAGAGAATTTGAAAAGTAATCGAATAATTTTTGCCCGAAGTTTCTATGTCATAAATTGCGTCCTGGGCGATTGTACCTCTAGCTCGGCTGATTAGAACTAGATGAAAAAAAATTCAAAATTTCAAAAATAAAAAGTATGGAAAGTCCAGCGAAGATTCTTCGCCAATTCCGCGTTTACCTCTATAATCGCCATAACTCCATTTTTCACCTTTCTTACTACTTTAACCTCCAATTCGCTATTATCTTCAATAATCTCTGCATTCTGTTTAATAATGCATTGTTTTAACTCCTCACTTGACAAAATTTCATCAATCCCAAAAACCTTTATTTTTGGTTTCCATTTACTTACTTCTTTCACCTCATATTTTTGTCCGAGTTTCTTTTCGACTTCATTTTTTAATATTTGGGCTACTTTTTGCTGAAAGGAGCCAACCATCTTAGACATAGAATTGAGAAAAATGCAGTTAAAGTTAAATCTAAATATAAAATTATTAAATCATATAGGTTTGATTGTGTTTACCAAAACAGTTAATACATACATATATAAACATTATTATTAATAATTGTTACATATAAAATCAAAGCTAACTGTGTTATGAATGATTTTGTGGGTTGGTTCTTTTATGCAAATTAAGCCATGAAGGATTCGATAGAAAAATATTTATTTTTACGAACAAAACTACTAAATACTAATACATAAACATGAAAATACCTTACAAATTAATAAACAAATTAGAAAACAAAAATTATAAAACATGTATTTATGTTTCATCTTCAATGTCAAAATTTAATGGTCCACTGAAACCGTCCACATCGTCTATTATTGCTTCATTACCACTAAGGCTGTTATAGAAGGGTCTGCAGCCTTCTGGTATTAAGTGCATAACCGATTTTATATCTTGCAGTTTTGGCAAAGAGATGCTTCGACCATTTGGCCAAGTTGGTACAAGTACATCTTTAAAAGTTGCTGGTCTTCCAGTTTGTTTTTTTCTTATGTCAATTTCAGCGTATGTTGCATCATCAAAATTTGTTTTAAGAAAAATGGAAAAAGGTTTTTCCTTATCTAAATAAATTTCACGTGTCTGTAGCCAACTTATTTTCTTATTATTTACATCAACTTTTCTATTTTTTATCAACTTTTCAAGTTCAGAAGTTCCATAGAAGTCCGTAGAAAGCATCCGGGTAACTTCAAATTTATTTTTTTTGCGACACTCTTTCATGACCATCATATAATCGTCCGGTAAGTAAAGTCGCTGTTGATGTTTTAGAGCACATTCCACGTTGGCAAAATCGGCATCATTTGGTAGAAAACTATGCCCTGAAACCAAAAATCTCATAAAAATCTTTTTTGGCAATGGGTGAGATTGTAGGATGGTCTTCATCATTAAAGTCATTTTGATGTTGCGGTTTTGTCCGCCACAAGAGTCGGACCACAAAATTAACTCCGTAACACCACGAGGTAGCTTCTCACTCAAATGTTTCGTTAAACAGGATCCAATTTCTTGGGCTCCACGACCAGCTTCATTTTCCAACCAAACATAAAAGTATCCCTTGTTCTCTGTGCCACAGTGCACGCCTAAGTTGTAAAGCCAGATTTGTCTCTTATAGAACAAAATTCCTGTAGGGAGCCGTGGTAAGGGTAACGTTTTCTCTAAGTCAAAGCTAAGGCATTCTACTTCTTGGTTTTCTTTAGCCCTTGTCATATATCTTCTTTAATTTTTTCCTTGGCACGCTGCCACAGCATAATATGATTATCGTGATCTTCTTTTACTTTCTGTTTATCAGTCTCGGTTTGGGCATTCTGATAACGCATTTGGAAGGCATCACATGAGTTGCAGGTGTCTTTTTTAAGAGGTATAAATTTTAAATTAAAATTTGCGAGAAAAATGCGTCGATATGTTTGATAACTGACCGGCGTTTCAACTTCTCCCTTGTACTTTTTGTACATTAAGGAAAGAGTAAGGTCAGGTGGCAAGAATTGGGCATCTGAACACTTCTCTCGTCGGTAATGACTTTGTTATCTTGGAATTTTATTTATTTGATCGATAACTTGCTGCTGCTTGTTGTCATCAATCTTATTATGCCCACCTTGGCTTCTTCCTCTTTTATCCGTTATACTATCAGATCGAAGTTTTTTCAATGAAGTGTCAATTCTTTTAGTAGAAATACCCAGAGTATTGATAAAAGTTTCCCGACAAACTATAACATCATTAATATGATAAACCCTAGAATACTGACCTAATCTTTCTCCTTGACCATAATTTCTTTTCTTTTTGGTTTCCTTTACAAAAGCGCCTATGATTGCAGTTTGAGAATCATAGTTTTCAAGTTCCCAATATTTCTTAAAATACTGCTCTCTTTGTTCTACAGAAATCATAGTGTAACATTTCATGGGGCACGTACATTGAAAAGTCCGATTAAACTTTTTTTCTTCAATTGTACGCCGTTTGTAATCATAATGAAGTTTATTTCCATTTCTTGCTCTTTTATTTTCTCTCCTTGTTATATTTAAAGATTTTCTTTTTCTTCCTTTCTTCGGCCTGCCTTTTGGAACAACTTCCTGGTCTTGATTTGGTAATTACTTTGATTCGGAAGTACTACTATTTTTATCTTCATATGGGATAAATTCAGGATCTTTATCGGAATCAAGGTTCTCATAAGGATCTTCTGTTGAGTCAATATCCTCCTCGTTTTCAGGCAAATCTGGTAATAAAGTTCCCTGCACCTGTCAATTTTTTCCATTAACTTTACACATTTTTGGAATCTACTTAATAACTCTAAACTTTAATTAAACATTTACCTGATCATAACCTTCTTTTGGAATACTCGTTTGTGTGGTATTATTTACAACTTCGGGAGTTTGAATTAAGACGGTTTGTTCCTACATGTCAATATTGTTAACATTAAATCCAATTAACCTAAAAGTTTCTAATTACCTGATTATAGTTATCGTTCTTTCTTGATTCTTGTTCTACGATTTTGGCTAATGCTAAAATACGTTCAATTCTTGTGTTTTGCATGGTCAGACAATAATAATAATTCAATTATCACTATCACTTTTAGGGTAAACAAAACTAATATTCTATAACCCGGGCACGTGCAAATCACAATCACTTGACAAATTAATCGCAGAAAGGAACCAACCCACTTGGATTTATTTTGCATATCTTCCAATGCTTACAATGTCGGTAAATGTGAAATGGGTTGGATCAATAGCTAATAGATGGCAATAGCTGTCAGGTACTGTGTTGGAGATCTGTCACATGACCGGAAAGTCGACGAGTCTAAACGGGGAAGTACGTCACCGTACCTGCAACTGTCAAGAAAGGGGTTGCTGGGCGACGGGGACAATATCACTTCCGGCCCGAAAAGCCTTGTCTAATTTATTTTGCGTGCATTGATTTGTAACATTTCATTTTATTGCATTTGAGTTGTTAGTAATAAAATTTGTTATCCGTTTTTAATTTGTGAATTAATAACAGTTTTAAATAACATCAGAAGTGGGATATATCTACAATGTCCACAAATTGTGCTGAACAAGGGGTCCAAAACCCTGACAAGCCCGCCATGACACCCGAGAGTTTTCTGGCCATGTTTCAAGAAATGGTTGAGATGACCAGCTCTAATGTGATTCGGAGTACAGTAGGATCTTTTCGCTCTGCCCCTACCGGTCCAGGTAATTCCGGGGATATGCAAGTTTGCCTGCAGAGTTTTGATCCCGAAGTAGATAACGTCGACGGCTGGTTTGTAGAAATTGAAGAAGCGCAAAGACGCTTTGGTTGGAATGAATGGGAAACTGTGGTAAGATCTGCCAATCATTTACAAGGTAATGCGAGAATTTGGTATAATTCGTGGCGACCTAAAGCTAATGAGCGTGTGTGGGATCGCATGAAAGCTGATTTAAGTCGAGCGTTTCCTCGTAAACGAAACAATGGTGTTTTGTTATATGAGGCTGTCAATTTTAATTCTGACAGTTCTGAGAGCTATGACAAATATGCTAGACAAAAATTATCTAAGTTGAGCAAGGTTTGTGTGGAATGGCAGGAGAATGTATTGATTGAAGTGATTATACACGGTATTACAGATTTAAATGTTCGAACTAGTGTTTATAATCAAAATTGTTTAGGCGTATCCAATTTAATTTCAACATTGTCGTCTTACGATAAGCGACGTACGTCAAATAACGATGAATCAAGGCAGCGCATACAACAAGAACGTCATTTGAAACGTAAGCCTGATTCATCATCATACGCAAATCAGCACCGACCGAGGGTCTGTTTTGGGTGTGGTAAATCTGGACATATAAAGCGCGAATGTTCAACGCGTGATTCTAATGTAAACATTGCCGAGCATACTGATAAAAAGCCAAAAATCACTATAACCTGTAAATATTGCAAAAAAGAGGGACATGTTGAAGAAAGTTGTTGGGCAAAAAGGCGTGCAATGAAAAATAATACTGACAAGCGTGTTAATTTTTGTCAATCTGTTAGAAACGAGCGGTTTCTTACTGCTGTAATAAACAACATCTCTATTGACTGTCTTCCAGACACAGGCTCTGATTGTTCTTTGATTACAGAACGTGTAGTGAAACAACTGAATTGCAATCGACTGCCTGTTTGTTTGAATTTATCTGGAATTGGCAATGGTCAATGTACTTCTACTTCTTTAGTTATGTTACTCTTAGAATTTGAAACGCTTAGTTGTGAAGTTGATTGTTACGTTGTTCCAGATCGCGTTCTTGATGTCGATCTTATAATAGGTAACGATGTGTTTACTAGACCGGGCATTGTTTTAATTAGCAACAAAGAGGGAATTTCTATTCATAATGATTGTGCCATCGATAAGTTTGTTTCCGTGCGTGCCGTTACTAAAACAGATGTTTTAGCCGATATAGTTACCGATATTTCTGGTAATGATCGGGAACATCTTCTTGAAGTTTTGCATGAATTCAGAAATATTATGAGTAGAGGTTATTGCGTGTCTACAGTCAATACTGGTAGTCTCGAAATTAGATTAACAAACGATTCGATTGTCCGTTATCAACCATATCGCCTTTCTCTATGCGAACGCGAAAAGGTACGATCCATTGTAGAAGAACTTTTAAGCAACGGTATTATCCGAGAAAGTCAGTCACCTTTCGCTAGCCCTGTACTGTTACTAAAAAAGAAAAACGGTTCCGATCGCATATGCGTAGACTTCAGGGCGCTTAATAGAATAACGGTCAAGGACCGATATCCCCTGCCCCTAATAGACGATCAAATAGATCGTTTAGGCAAGGCAAAGCTATTTACCTGTCTTGATATGGTCTCTGGATTTTTACAGATCCCTGTTCATGAAAATTCAGCTTTTGTTACGCCGGATGGGCAATATGAATACTTGCGAATGCCGTTCGGGCTTGCGAATGCACCTTCTGTCTTTCAACGGGCCATCAATAAAGCTCTACGACCCCTTATTGATGAAGGTATAGCCCTGGTGTATTTAGATGATGTTTTAATTCCATCCGTGTCTATCAAGGAAGGCTTAGAACACCTTCGGAAAGTACTTATGGCTTTGAGAACCGCTGGGTTTTCTTTAAATATTGACAAATGTACCTTTCTTATGAATAGTGTTGAATACCTCGGTCGTGAAATCTCTTCAGAGGGTATCCGCCCTGGTAAATCCAAAGTGAAAGCTCTTCTTAATTCACCAATTCCTAAAAACGTACGCGAAGTTCGACAGTTCATGGGACTTGCTACATACTTTCGTAAATTCATCCCTAACTTTTCTTCTAAAATGGCATGTATAACTAAGTTAACTAAAATCGGGGTACCTTGGGAATGGACCTCTGAACAGGAAACTGCGAGACAGTATGTCATGTCTACTCTTACTGAACGTCCCGTTTTATTTATTTTTGACCCTAATCTTTCAACTGAGCTCCATACAGATGCCAGCGTCCTTGGCTATGGCGCTATACTATTTCAGACAAAAGATAACAAGAGGTGTGTTATAGGTTATTTTAGCAAACGTACTTGTAATGCAGAGTCTCGTTATCATTCCTACGAACTCGAAACGTTGGCTATAGTGAAAGCCTTGAAATTTTTTCGCGTATATCTGCTAGGCATTCGATTCACTCTTATAACCGATTGCAATGCAGTCAAAGCCACCGAGAAAAAGAAAGATCTTATACCTAGAGTAGCTCGCTGGTGGATATATATGCAGGATTTTACATTTGATATTCAGTACCGAAAGGGATGCTTAATTTCGCACGTTGACTATTTGAGCCGTAATCATTGCACAGTAAATGTAATTACAAATCGTGACCCATGGATAGCCGTACAACAACACAATAGTCCAGAGGTTGCTGAATTAATTAAGAAATTTAACGATGGCTCTTTAGACCAAAGTAGGTATATGATAGAAAAAGATATGCTGTATCATCTAGATTATTTTGATGGCATACCAATAAAACAGTGGTATGTTCCTAAGGGAAGCCGATTGGGTCTTCTTCGTATTTTTCATGATGAACAGTGCCATATTGGGTATGATAAAACGCTTGCAAGTGTCATAAAATATTTTTGGTTTCCGGGTTTAAGGAAATTTGTGCGTAAATATTTACAACATTGTATCGGTTGCTTGACACTAAAAAGATCATACGTTGCACCTAGAGGAATGTTACATCCTATTCCGAAAGTACTAAAGCCATTTCACACGATCCACGCTGATTATTTGGGTCCTTTACCAGTTACAAAAAATAAAGAACAGTATATTTTAACTATTGTTGACGCTTATTCAAAATTCGCTCTGTTGTACCCATTGACGAGCACACCAGGTGCTGATTTTCGCGAAAGCTTTAAGAATTTCATATCGTTGTTCGGTACCCCGACACGCCTTATTGCTGATTCTGGGCCGGCGTTTGTAGACGCAACAACCAAGCAAATGTTGCGGACGTGGCAGATTGAATTACATATTATAACGCCACATGTACATAGAGCAAATGGGCAGGTAGAGCGCTACATGCGTACAATAGCCAACATGTTACGTGTAGAGACGAAAATTGAGTCAGAATGGACGAAGCGGTTGTGGAAAATACAATTGGTATTAAATTCCACTATACAACGAACCATTAAAACATCACCATTACAATTACTTCTTGACTGTGATGGTACTGTCCCAGTTGTTCGTACCCTGTTAAATGCTATGGCAATTGTTAAGAAAGAAAATAAAAGAAATAGCCGATGAAGGCATTAGGGCCAATTATGAAATTCAGAAAAGATATTTTAATAAAAATAGAAAGCTTGTGTGCAGTTTTTCTGTTGGCGATCTGGTCATTTTGAACAGAACAGCTTTGGTTAGGAAATTGCAAAGCGGGGTGCGAGGCCCTTTTAAAATAATAAACGTTTTGCCGACATGATGGACTCCGAATCCGAGTCAGGTGAGCAGTGTTCGGTGTTTGTCAGTGTATTATATGACCTGAGATACATGAAATGAGTATAGAATGTTTTATTGGTGTTTACGATGCCTGTCGTTTGGCGACCTGAAGCACGTAAACAAATACGATATTCTGTTTAGTTATATTTGCCTGTCAATTGAATTGACCTGAAGCAATATAACAGATAATTACGATGCCTGTCGTTTGGCGACCTGAAGCACGTAAACAAATACGATATTCTGCTTAGTTATATTTGCCTGTCATGTGAATTGACCTGAAGCAATATAACAGATAATTACGATGCCTGTCGTTTGGCGACCTGAAGCACGTAAACAAATACAATATTCTGCCTAGTTATATTTGCCTGTCATGTGAATTGACCTGAAGCAATATAACAGATAATTACGATGCCTGTCGTTTGGCGACCTGAAGCACGTAAACAAATACAATATTCTGCTTAGTTATATTTGCCTGTCATGTGAATTGACCTGAAGCAATATAACAGATGATTACGATGCCTGTCGTTTGGCGACCTGAAGCACGTAAACAAATACAATATTCTGTTTATTTATGTGTATTTTGCCTGTCATGAGATTTGAAATAAATGCACTGTACTATTAATTACAAGTATTACCGTCATGCTTTCAATGACAGGTGATATGTAATTTGAGGACAGATAAATAACAACATTAACGCTGTAAGTTCTCATCTGGAGAATTTGCAATGTTGACATTGCTAACAAGGTTGTGACGACTCACAAGGTCGTGCCAACTAAGTTCGCTTCTCGAATTAATAAATAACATAACATATACTAATGTTTTGTGTAAGCGCAGAGCTCGAATCGGAAAACGGTGACTCTTGCTTTTCGCCTATCCAGTCTGTTACAGAGGATTGTTTGCTGCCCGGGAGATCCACTCACACAGCCAGTGAGGTAAAAGCCGGGAAAGCACTTCGAGAACGAAGCGATTGTCAGAATGGCCGTGTTGGAGATCTGTCACATGACCGGAAAGTCGACGAGTCTAAACGGGGAAGTACGTCACCGTACCTGCAACTGTCAAGAAAGGGGTTGCTGGGCGACGGGGACAATATCACTTCCGGCCCGAAAAGCCTTGTCTAATTTATTTTGCGTGCATTGATTTGTAACATTTCATTTTATTGCATTTGAGTTGTTAGTAATAAAATTTGTTATCCGTTTTTAATTTGTGAATTAATAACAGTTTTAAATAACATACTGGCAAGGAAGTTTTAGTATATGGAAGGAGCACACGGCTGTTGGGTGTGTTACCATATATCAAAGACAAACGTCCCTTAACCTATTTTTGTTATTACACGTATTTTTGATTTGCTATCCTTGTCTTAGCCCCACACTTGCGCATTTCCGACTGTCAACTTGTTGCTAGCTTATAGGGCGCGAAAATTCAAATTAATAACTTTTACAAAAATACCATTGTCAATGTCAAATATAAAACATATTCACTCTAAATTTAAAAATAATAGTGGTAAAAAATGGGAAAAATTGTAGTAAAACAAATATGACAACAGAGGTGTTATTTATGTGTAGGTATGTGTTACAGTTAATATCAAATTTCAGTTAGTAGGTACGCATAATAGCTAAGCATTTCAGGGTATATGCATAATAACTGAAATCTCTCGTGGTTAGGTATGCATAATAATTCGTAAGGTTCAGGTATTACGCATATTACTATAAGGTTACCGTTATTATTCGTATTCCCTAAAACCAAGGAGCCTAAAACCATTCCAGTTAATACGCGAAACCGCGAAGCACATACTTCGCGCATAGTTGTTGAAATGCGTGTATGGAATAGGTTGTGTTACATATTTACTTTCTATAGTCCATAATGACGTCTACATTAGTTGTTGATAATGTAAAGTGCAAATTTATTGAAGAAGTTACAAAGCTAAAGAGCAAAACAAACTCTCTATTAAATATTCTATTAAAAGAAGAATATCATGCTCTCTTAGCCGAGGTAAATATTTGTTAGAATTCTTATACAACCGTTTTAAATCGCTGGTGCCATTAGGTCAGGGAAGTTACTTTGTGTGATGGTCCGTAATCCCCTCTATCACAAACTACACACTTTTTTCCCATTGTTTTTAATACGTGAAACACCAACCTTAGTTAAGGAATTACGAATGAAGCACAAACCACGTGTATTGTTATGTACCTATTACCAGTATTAACAGTTGTTATAACCTAAAATTCGTGACGCATCACACAGTCGCATTCACAAGACGTCACTGTCACTAACACCGAAACGAATGTACACAACAAGAAAACACTAACGTTCATACCTCTGGTGGCTACGACAGTGATAGAGTCTCAGAACGTTGTTTGTTAAAAAGAGAAAAGTATAAAAACGTACGACGAGATATTGTAACAAGAACCAACATACGTTTGTCGAGTATGCTCCTTCCATATACTAAAACTTCCTTGGGTACTGGGTTGGATCTTTTTTGCAGAACAGATACGAATATAGTTTATATAGGCCGATTCACTTTTAAAAAACCACCAACGTCGCATTCTACCTTAGAAATACAACCGGCAACAATGTTTAGTGAGAAATATTTCAGCTTGACTTTTAAAGGTTATGATCAGGTATAATGGATGTTATTTGTTCTGTCATCTTTCGCTATGACCTTTCGTTACCAGATCACGTTGTACATCAGAATTTGTAACTATTTAGTATTAAATAATATCATTATACGGTCAATTTTGCTTCATCTTGGGGTGCTGTAAAATAGTAAGTTAAAGAAATAATTCTAGTTCTTTTAAATAAACCTTTTAGATCACAGAGAAGGGACAGTATAAGAACTGAAGCGCCACACTTTAAGGACTCTATTAACGCAATCACCGAAGGGAAAATGAACTGTTTGGAATTAATCCATATCTTCAACTTCGTCAATTTCCATGTATACATCTGGATTATTTTCGGAAATTGTAAATTGTAAATATTGGAACATGATTTGTATTTACCGAAAAAATATTCTCTAATTTTTCGTGAATCTGTCTATCACTTAGGTAAGTCTGGTGCCAAATATTTTAACTCTTCAAAGCATTTGACTACCGCATTTTTCATCTTTCGATCTATTAAATTGCGTTTCTTGCGTCCCATTTTTCCAAAAAAGTTAGACAAATTGAATTTGAAATATTGAAAATTAATTCAAATCTGACAAATGATCATGCCAACCCTTTATTTAAAAAATCGCAATATTAGGGTAATTTTAATTTTGCCAACTTAATTCAACAGGTGGTGGTTTTTTAAAAGTGAAATATACTATATCATAATGTTAAAACCACCAAATTTTGTATTTTGTTGGTTGGTTCCTTTCAGCAGAAAGTGGTCCATTTGTCTATCATTGTTGTTTTTACAGCATACCTCCATTTTTTATACCTTTTAAATTTTTCTATTCCAATTCCAAGCTCTGATGGATTCACTAATTTCTTCGCCTCTATCCTTGTCTTAGTTTCGTCTTGATCCTCTTTTGCTCTTGGTCTTATAACGAGAGTTTGAGAATTCACATTCTTTAGTTTATCTGCGTATGTATCCATCGTTTTTTGTTGTTGATATTTACTTCCAATTACGGTTTTAATATCACCAACTTCTTTCGCTATCTCGTCTATTACTTCTTTCGTTGTTGAAGGACAATTGAACTTTTCTGCAAATTCCACAAATTTGGTTTCTATTTCTCCATTGATTTCGTCCTTAACATTATTCATACAATTATAAATAGCTTTCTCAACAATTTCACTAATTCTGTTCTCAAGATTTATTTTATCCACTACACCTTTCTCACATTCCGAGCACATGTAGCTCAGAACTCTGTCCTTCTTCAACTGTAGTACTCGCATTTCCGTCGCAGAGAATCTCTCACGCGAACATTTTCACATAGTGGTTTTTTACAGAAATCACATAAAAAACATTTATCTCCTACGTGTTTCGGATCAATCACCTTTTTACATTTACACTCCATACTACTACCACCACTATTAGATAGGACATAACCTATAAATCCACTATCACTTTAAATATCTGTTTTTATCACTTTAAACTCAATTTACTTTTATCCCTTCATTTGTACAAAGTCGTTATGAGTTGTTTACTAAACTTATTGTATACTTTGTTTAAATCTTTAAATATAACCTATATAATATTATCACAAACTTAAAAGAGCTGTATTTTACTCGTTCCGCACGACCTTGCAACCAAGCGGTATTGTAGTACGTTTTCATCGGCCCAAATACCGTCCTGTCCAAAGGTTGCATCTTGTGACTCGTATGGGGATGTAAAGTGAGCATAAATATCCCGTTTTTCTCACAGAAATCAATTGCATAATATTCACGTGACTATCGTGATTATCCAAAATTAAAATTACTGGAAATTCAAGTTCAGGTTTTACGTGCTTTTTGAAATGTTCAAGAAATTCCAAAAACAGCCGTTCATTGGACCAGCCTTATGGATTTGCACCACCGAAGCTACCAACTGGACAACCTTTGATCATTTGCATTTTAAAATTAACCCTTGGGAATATCATCATAGGTGGAATATGATTACCGAGTGTGTTTATGGCAGCAATAACTGTTACATTGTGACCACGTTCACCACTAGTCATTTGACCAATTTGCTTGATGCCTTTAGGCCCTATGATTTTGGGTGGAAGATGAACGGTTGCTACACCGGTTTCGTCGCAATTCCAAATTTTTTCAGGTGGAAAATTACCACGCGAAAAAATTTCTTTGTAATTTTTAAAAAAAGAGGATACATTTGCCTTATTGAACGAAGTCGATCTACCCAAACTTGTGGCCCCGGGTTTTCGAAGAGATAAATCTTGGTGCCTTCTAAGAAATTGTCTTAACCACTCCTTACCAGATGCCTTTTCTTCATTCCAAGAATTGGGATAGTTTTTCCTGTTTGCAACAGTAAACTGGTATGCCAGCTTCCGAACTTCTCTTTTTGTCAAACCATAATGGTGATGTGCGGCAGTTAGTAGATAATCTTTTAATAAAGTTTCCTCTTCTTCACTGAAGACTTGTTTAGTACTATTGTCAGCTAAATCTTGGAAGACTGAGGCTCCAGATTCTTTAAATGATTTAACGTGCCTAATCAATGTCGTTTTTGATTTATCTTACCGCTTTGCAGTATCTCTTATGGATATTTCCCCACTTATACATTTATTTGCAGCACAAATTAAATTTTCTGAGTGCACGGGTGGTCGCTTAACACCAGCTTTACTTCGTGGCATATTCAAAAATTTATCTGGAAAGATTAATGAATTTAATGATCATTAAAAAAAAAAGTTCTGTAAAGCTGTAGAGGAAGGTGTTGTACCTTGGTCCGGTCCAAGGTACAAGACCTACCAGTTACCCGAGGTACATACCAGCACCAGGTTAAACTGTTTTCGGTTCCAGAAAGTAAGGCTATGTATTTTAAAGAAAATACGTACGGAATTAGTAAGCCAAGACAACAATTTTTCACTATACATTAGTTAAAAACAATAATATTTATAACTAAACTGGATGGTAACGGATTATAGCTGAGGAGCAAGCATGCAAAACGCAATAAATCCACTTAAAGTACTTTTGAGTAAATCGCGAAAATGTTATAACTTCAGATCCGTTTAAAATAGAAATTTTTTATAAACCTGTGTTGTAGAAGCTGTTGAAGTGATATTGTTACCAAATTAAAAAAAAAAGTGGGCAGAGCCGTTTTGATTTTATATGCACAATTGTTTTCGATATATCTCACTTTGATTGAAATGGATTTATTGCAGTTTGAATGATTTCTTATTAGTACCAGTATATTAATTTCTCGTTTTAAGGCAAAATGAAAGTGATTGTTTTATAGTGTCCTTTATTATAAATAATATGTTAGAACTACATATTATCTAAGGTAGGTATAATGTGGTAGCAACAGAAGATACAAAAGGAAAATTAGATGTGAACTCCGATGTCGTCTTCTAAACAATCACATTCCTGTTGACAGTACATAAAATTTCTTGGTACCAATGCAAAGTTGGATCATTTTTCCATTCCTCTCCAAACTGTTGTGACATTAGGTGCTTCAGAGATTTTTTTTTATCCGGAATGGATCGGCCTAACTTTACTTTATTCAAACTCAAATTTTTATCAGTTTGACCCTTTTTAATAAACTATGTGGGACTTCATCAAGGCGATTATAGTTGAAGTTTTTGTAGCAGGTTATGGTTATTTTTCGATTTTTCTTTCTTGGCTGTATTTTCTTTCAGTTTATTTACACGTTTGTACTCTAATATACCAACAACTTTTTTAAAGTAAGTTTCCAAAGTCTTAATCTCATACAGTTCCCAATCTTTACCAAGCTCTTTTAACACTTCCCAATTTAGAATATAATTCTCCATATGCTTCTTTACTTAGTATTGTAGGGTGTTTTCTTAAGCATTTTTCCACGCGGCCGAATACTCTGTCTGTCGGTAAAAAACTATGGCCTCTGACAGGAAAAGTAATTCTAATTTCCAATAAATTTGGAGGCGATTTGACTTTTAGCCAATAATAGAGGGCGTGAATTACATGTTGATTCTTGTTTTGGCCTCCACAGCCATCGCAAAATAACCGTACCACTTCTATGTCCTCTTGGTCTAACGAATCTAAGTGGGTTAAAAGTGCTGAACTTATCTTTTCGGACCCTCGTCCAGCTTGGTCTTCGGACCACGTGTCGGATTTCGTGATTGCATATCGACACAACAAAAAATATAGTAACTAATCTGGTGGGAATAAAATGCGTCATTCACAGTAGTCCGTGGAAGAGGTTGTACTTGTTGCAAGTCAAAGCAAAACGTATATGAAAGTGGTGGAGTTTCCTTGGCTAGTGCATAAAATGCCTTAGCCCTTCTTTTATGTATTTTGAGATCCAACGACGCAACACGCTTCTTCTCAACATCAGTTTCCTTTTTGATAGTTATATTGAATTCGTTACTAAAAATTCTCGTAAACATGGACAAACTTGCTTTTAATTGGATTTCATTTTGCAAGTTGTATGCTTTGTGTAACTTTGCAATATTTAAATCAAAAGCTAAATAAATGCGTTTTGATTTTCTGCGGTTGTAATGACTTTCCCTTCCTTTAAGGTTACCAATGAATTCTTTTATTTTTTCTTTTTGGATTCTGTCTTATTAGAAATTCTGTCGCCTCCTCTGCATTCTTTGGGAACTTTGCCTTTATGTATTATTTTGGCTACACGACTAACCCGCCTCTTTGTAATTCCCAAAACAGCTACAAAGAAATTCAAACAAACTCTGACTGGATGTGATTTGCTTTTACTTTTTAAATAATATGTGCAGCTTATTGGTCTTGTTTTAGGGGCTTCCTTAGTAGTGCGTTTTCTACGTGATGCAACAACAGAAATAATGTGGCACAATTTAATTTCTTGGTCTATTTTACTTGCCGTATCATAGTACCGTTGTTGCAATTGTTTAACGTCACCTAACGTGATCGTATTACACATGTACGTTTTACCAGCATGATTGCAAGGTCTCTTAAAGGATTCGAGATTTTGAATTTTTTCCACATATCTAATAATAAATGAGGCCAATCAGCAAGTTTACATTATAAGCTGTAGGTTACCCTACCTTTTATTTTTCGCCAATACACGTTTTGTTGGATTCGATTTTCTAACTCTACTTCCTGTGCTACCATCTTGCACTGATATTTCCATATCTCCCATGTTCACTGACTTGTGTTGAAATCAACAAGACAAAAAGCACATGCACAAACACATAAACAAACTACACCCAACTACACTCTGTAAACATAATTATGGTAAATCTCACCACCGACATCTAGTCAGAAGTAGTAAAATTAATATATAAAACAATGGCAGAATACTGCAGCAAATGGCAACTGAGGATTTATTACGGTTTGGTTGAGTTCAACTTTACGTTTGAATTTAATGCGTTATGCTTGATTTGCTAGTTTTTAAACGGGAATTTCACTAGGATTTAACACATTTAGCTCGATTCTGACATCGCCACTGGATTTAACTCACATCTAAGATACAAAATCCGTATTTAACTCCCAAACCGTCAAAAGTGGATTTAACGCATTTTCCATGGCTGCTCCTCAATTATACAGAATACATACTTACATGATAGGTGCTGCAGAAAACACAAAAAACAGAATAAAGTCAGCATGTGCTTCTTTTCACCAAAATTGCACTCACTGCCCTCTATGGTATAATAGATGTCATTACAGTTCTACCTGAGATGAAAGAAAACTCGGACAGATTTCTGCTAAAAATTCAATGAACCCAGGTACAGACCGGTCCAAGGTACAACACCTTCCCCTTCTGTTTCCTGATGTTTGAAAAATGTCCGACTCGAGATTGATGGGATATTTAATGCAGAAGTGATTTCCTCCAAACACGCGTAACTCCCACCGGTGCATAAAATTCCTAAATGAAACAAAATTTTAATTAACGAATAACAAGAAGACATCGAAATTATGCGGTGTCCAGCCATGCTTGACGATGTTGAAGAAATTATAATATTAATTACAGCCAACGTCGGCGACCAAAATCTAGTGTAGAACTCGTTAGAAAAGTGTTATTTCTATCCACGACGTAATTAGGATCTCGGCCATCGCCTCGATCAAAAAGCTCAGGTCTAGAAGCGTAAGTTTAGAAATAAACAAAAAAATGTAAGTTGTTATTTTAAAGAAAGGTATAATTTTGTAACGAAAATAATAAAGTGTTATCCTAGTGCTTCTCTGACTTTCATTACTACCTCAACTCATCCAAGATGAACCTTGATACACCCTGTATAATCAAAATACGTTTGGGATTACAAAACATGTTCGATAATTATGTATAGTAAGATATTAATTACCTGACACTGCAGCTGATGTACAGTATGGCTATTAATTTACAGTACTGAAACGGTAGGCCTACTTTTGCTTAACTCTTTGCGGCAGGAATTTTAGTAAAATAAAACCCCATGTGGAGCACAATTTTTTTTTATTAGATTTGTTACAAAAACAAAGTACTTTATATTGGATGCTAACGAATAAACAATATTTGATAAAAAAAATGTGAACTGAATTAGCAATTAATTAATTACAGGGTGGTATACCATATATACCACCGCTCCTTATCTATGCTGAATGATACTGCTGAAAGCAAGACTTAGTTTTTCCTAAGCACAATGGTACTCTACATACGGAACATATCCATTCGGTTCTAACTTGATTTCTTTTTGTACTACATCTGGCACATCTTCTACGAGTACTACGTTCGGGTTGGTGAGCAGAAGATTCTAATCGAATTTCGACGGGCGTGAACGGTTTGAATTTTTTAATTTCCACCGTTTCAGTAGTTGTTGATTTTCTTGTTCTTGCCACGAACTTTTCTGAAACTAGGCCATCAACTACCATTCTTCGAAAATTTTTTGATGGTAGTTCTTTTAATCCCAGTTGTTTATAAATCAGGTAGGCATTCACTACCGATGCATCAAGAAAGTAGAAGAATATTCGATGCCACCATTTGTGACTTTTCCGATTAATTTTGTATGTTGCCAGATATTGATCGAATTTGTCGACAAAACCCATGTTAGTATTGTAATGTACCAGGATCTGAGGGCATGCTATCTTCTTAACTGTACCATCCTTGCATTTCCGGTTGACTTCTGTGGTTTCTTCTGGATCATGGAAATTTGAGATCAAGTGTACAGCTCTGTTATCTTTCCATTTGAAAACCGCTACTTCAGTATCGCTTGTAAACCACTGATGTTCTCCTCGTTCAAAATTTTTGTCTGGCTTAAATTTGGGCAGGTGCTTTCTATTTGGATTGACGGTTGCACAGCAATTGGCGTTTACTTTCCTTAGATCATCCATAAGTAGTACGCTAGCAAAAAAACTATCAAAATATAGACGATGGTTTTTGCCATGTAAATCGCTAGTCAGGTGTTTTACTACCCCAGCTTCTAAACCTTTTTCAGGATCTGGAGTGGCAGGCTTGCCTGTATAAAAATCAAATTTTAAGCAATATCCCTTTTAGCCGCCAAAATCCAGACCTTGTAGCCACGTTTCATTGGTTTTTTTGGTTGATACTGTTTCAAGGAGCTCCTTCCCTAAAATTCAATCATAGATTCATCAAGTGCAAGGGTTTCGTTAGGTAGAATGTATTTCTTGAACGTTTCCGATAGATGCTGTAACAATGGACGAACCTTATATAATTTATCGAAATTATTATCGCTGCGTTTCGGTTGTAAAGAATTGTCATTAACGTGCAGATAACTAAGGAGCCAACTGAATCGCTTCAAAGGCATTAGAGAACTTATATAGCTATCATTTAAATCTGGGGTACTAGACCAGTAGTCCTTATAACTAGGCAAACGTTTTATGCCCATTAATAGATTTATTCCCAAGAATGCCTGCATCTCCATTGAATTTGTTGGCCGATACTGTTTCCCAGTATTTATAGAAACCTGTTGGGCATAAAGATTTGTTTGAAATACCAGGTGATCTATAAATCCTTCAGTTATAAACAATTTAAACAATTGATAGGGTGTTGGATCCTTCATATTCGTCACAGAATCATGTAAACCTGAAGGCGATGTAAAATCTTGGGGACCATTTGGCTTGAATACATTCGACCATGTAGGAGGTTTTCCATTGGCTACAACAGCAGTAGATGGATTGTTTGCAGCTAGTCTGGCCAACGGAATGTCGTCTTCGGAGTCATACGAATCTTCCTCCTGTTCCAACACGTGCGTCTGCTCTTGTACTTGGAACTCTTCGTCAGAAGTTAATTCCTCGTCACCGATTACTGATTCGTCACCTGAAGGAAGCGGATCCGTATGAAACCCGTCAAGTTCTGCATAAAATTCGTCATTTGTCATATCTACTAAATTAAATGGTAGATCTTCTCTTCTTGAATAGCTTGCCATTATGCGATTCAAAACTTTATAAAAGAGAAAATAACGTAAAAACAACGTTGCGTTGCTAGCGGTGGTACAAAACTCATACCACTTAAAAAGTCAAGTTTTTTCATAAAAAAAATTAAATTCAATTAAATTTAATACATAATACTTACTCAGAGATACACAAGCCAACGTCACAAAACAAAATTATTCTAAAAAACCAAAAATATATCAACTTTTAACAGTCTTCACCAACAGCACGTGTAAACAACATAAAGTCCATTTTCACATGGTTTAGTTCCTACACAAACCTGAACGATGATCACAACCTTTAGCCACTGGCTCATAGATGGTGTACAGTTCTATGCAATAAAATCTAGTACAGTTGTTTTTGGGCAGAGTGATCGGGCTTTGGTATCTATAGAAACTATGTTTTTGTTAGTTAAAAGTCAAATTCAGAGATAATAACACAGTAGCCATTGTAGCCAAGAAACCCACTTTAGAATAGCAAAAAATACCAAAAATCATTCCCAAGAGTTGTACTAGATTTTATTGAATAGAACTGTACAACTGGGTGGTTCAGAATGTGTACCGCTACTACCAAAGAAAACATCAAATTATTAAGTGGTCCAAAAAATGTACCACCACCGCCAAAGCGACACTAAAATGGTGGCACAACACGAGAACCACCAAGCCTGAAAGAGTTTTAAACCTCTAAATATTGCCACAACTATGCAAGAACGATACGAACTGTGCGTCTAACGTAATGGAGGGCACTTAGAACATGTTATTCGTAAAGCTAATACTTAAGTGTTAATTTATTATTACATATTATTTTAAGTGAAAAATGTTTGAAATTTTCAGTACTATAAATTAATAGCCATACTGTAACATGAAGCTGATTTTTAGCTGGATCTTTCGTGGATAGAGTATCTAGTTTGTTACATATTTTATACTTACCAGTAAAAATTCTGCGAAAACCAAGTCTCTTTTTGTTAATAATTTCCACATCACAAAATGTACAACCAAAACCATTGTGTTTAAAAGAATGGAGAGATTTCAGTAGGTACTGGGTATCTACTATTCTTCGTCCAGTAAAATCAAACTCTTCTTGCGGTTCTTCTACTTCTATGACCAACTTTGACAATTCATGAGAAAGCGTTTCGGATACTTCGAGAAGAAGTGGTGACTTTTCATTTTCAAAAGAAGTAGTATCCACAATATTTTCGCTGACAACTTCACTGATAGAACAATCACTAACACTATGACTTGAATATTTTGAATCACTAAATACACCAACTCGTTTTTTACGTTCTGCAAGACGCGCCCGTTTTAATTGTTTCTTACGACTTTTTGGTTTGGACAAATATGCACAACGTTTGCACCCATTTTTTCTTTTAAATTGAAATGTAACAATGCAAATTATGAACAATCAAGACTGAACGAAAATTGCCAATGAAATTAGGGATCACAACTTGCGATTTTATATTACTTAGTAGGTAGGTACTTACATACCAATTGATAATTTGAGGCAGTGGCGGCTCGTGGGTCAAATAATAGGTGAAGTGCTATTGTGGTCAGGGGCGTCGTTAGCCCTTTTTTGCCCCCCCCCCCAATTGACGTTTGCGCCTCCCAAATTGTAATGCAAGAATAAATACCTAATAATATAAGGTATAATACATTAAAAAGTTTTTAGACTTTTTGGAATTTTTACTTTTTCTTTCAAGTCTTGTAACAGTAAAGGGGAACGCAGTATATATATTTTTCTATCCTCGACCGAATGATTGTAGAGCTGGTAAAACGTTTTTCCGACAAAAACATGGAGATTTTTAAATCAGATTTCAGTCATTCTTAAATGTTTATAATATAAAGCAGCGAAACTTATAGTCTGAATTCCTTGTTTGTCAAAATTATATTCAAAAATTGACGCCTAAACCAAGTGATATATCCTCACTATTTTCACATTTAGATGAAACAATGTTTCATAATTTAACGAATACAGAAAATTGCATTATCAATTCCTGTAGTTGTGAAAGATCTTTTAGTGTACTAAGACGACTAAAAACGTATATTAGAGCAACAACGGGCCAGGATAGGTTATCAAATTTAGGTATAATTAATATTAATTTTCAGTTAGATGAAATTTCTGCGGAAACAATTAAATATCGTTTTGCGCAAATTGGTAATACACGAAATGAACTTTTACTACCAAAAAATTTAAATTAATAAAGTGAGTTCGAAAAATTTCGTTATCAAAAGGGCGATATTAGATCTTATTTTACTATTACTACTTTTTTGAGCCCACTTTATTATAAAAATATAAATGAATATTGTATCATTCTGAAAAATATAAATCTTATTGAATGAATAAGTAGGTACGATTAATTTCTTTTTCTTCTGCTATTTTTTAATTTAACAAACTAATTATTAGTTTATATAGTTATAAATAGATAGTGTAGTAGATAGTAGATTATTATTATCTCAGGAACAGTAGAAACAGTAATAATTTTTAATAAATATAATAAGTTAGTCTAGTTTTTCGTAATATACCTATGTTTTAGTATAAATATTTGTGCAATAAAATTTGATATTATTTTTCTGTAGGTACGTCTCTTTTATCTATCAAATTTCATTAAAAAATACTTTTTATTTGGACTTACCTAATTTTTTACACCAAGTCAATCCTTCTGTCTTTTAGGGTAGCAAATTTGTTGGTAATATCTTCGTAAAATGGTTGGTTTTTAATTAACCCTAGTAAGAGTTCTGTTTGAATTGAAATATTCGCCAAAGACGAGAGTCTATCGTGAGATATTGTATTCCTTAGGTATATAATTTCTATAGGACTTCTTGATAAAAATGCTGCTAAAAGTTCCACTACCCTTTAAGTCCTTTTTTGCAAAAATTGTTAAAGCCTTTGTTTCATGTTTAAAAACACACACTTATTGCAAAACAAACACATAAACAACAAACAGTACAAACACCAAAACAAGACATGAGTTTCAATTATTTGAAATCAGTGATAACCGACTATTCGATAATTAGGAACTTCAGATATTTAATAAAATCACAGATATTTTAATACGTCCTTTGTACGTACGACACATATGCTTCGAGACTATATCTGGCATTTAACTGACGAATAATACTAATAAATAAAAATAAGTAGGTTAGCGTCTCTCTCTTTATTGCCCAGACGTGAGGTTTATATAAACAAGTAAAAGAAAAGGTTCACGTATCGATTCATTTTTATCCAACAATGAATTATAAAATAAACCAACACCCGACAAGCAAAACGATGTGAATGTAGTGAATCATTCGCCGATAAAAAAACTAAATACTTCACTCTAGCGATTCAAGATGTGTCAACGAGCCGCACGCCGGTATGCGGTACCATGGCAACGAGCAGAGTTGTTAAAGCAAGTCAATTCCAACTCTTCGCTTCAGGCGCGTTTTTCATTGGAATGCGGTGTAGACACGGACAAAATAGGCTAGTGGCCAGTGACGAATATTATGGTAAATAATATGCATTTATAATAAAAAAATCCTCTCAATACGCAATATTGAAGTGTCGAAAATAAAAAATAATTTGAATATAAAATAATTTGGATGCACAAATTTTAGGTGAAGAGGCTCTTCACCTACTTCACCTGGCGAGCCGCCACTGATTTGAGGAGGGGCAAAACAATTACCAGTTAAATACGTACCTGTTTTTCCAGGAACTCCTAGGATCAGACGAGACCGTTTGTAAGTCTCAAATTAAAAAAAAAAACGCATGGAATTTGCCAAAGGTGCAAAAAATTTCAACAGATCCGAAACTTCAACAGATCCATAATTTCAACAGAACGTTATAGGTGAAAGTTCCAAAAATTTCAAAATTCTCTGTATAGTAAAGATTCAACTTTTTCTAAGTATAAATTTCACCGTCGCCCAACATTTTTTAAAATGTTCAAAACTTCCCAGATTTGTGTGGAAGTCTCAATATTTTTGTCCATTAAAGGAAAATTGCCAGAATATGCCATATGTCCGTAGAAGTCTCATATAAAAGTTGCAGGTGTTCATAACAAAGAAGTGGCAACAAAACTTTACTGCAAGTTATTTGTAAAATTTTTAAAAATTCTCAAAATTAGGTAGTATTCTGCAGATGTTCTAATCTTTTTTCTATCTAAACTTTTTCTTTTTGTAGAAGAAATATTATTGGAAATTAAACAAAATCCAAAATTTCTCGGCAGTTTGCAGAAGAAATGTTTAGAAGTTTGAAATATTTTTTTCTTTATAATGCCAGAGGTTTGTATAGTTTTTAAAGAGCTAAAATGTTTTAGAAATCCCAAAATTTTACTGAAATACTGAATATTTTCACATGCTCGTTCTTCCGTTGAATATTTTACGGTGTTTTCGCATTCCTCGAAATTCCAAAACGTTTCTAATTGTTTCGATAATTGATTGTTGGTAAAGTGACACAAAGTTCGCCCACACAACCAAAATTGTCTAAAAGATAACCAAATGTTATCTTCTCAAATAATGCAAGGTTACCATTAGCAAACAAAAGTTGTGCTTTGGGTTAACTATGAGAGAAATTTTTTATCTTTAGTACAGTCTTAAAGTGTCCTAATGGTTACCATTAGTTGGATCGTTTGGGACGTTCAGTAGTTGACTTCAAAGTTTAGCTTTTGTATGGATTCAGAATATATCCAAAAGTTAACCACTGTGGATGATATTAGGTATACTACCCCAGGTTAATCTTTAACTTATCTTTTAAGGACATCTAAGAGATAACTGTGCTGACTGTCAAAAAGTTGCCTCTAAAAAGTCCTCTGAAGGAACCCCCTCAGTCTGGTTAAAAGTTAAGCACTATGGTTGTTAATGTACTATCCTAAGATACTGCCCTTTAGTTATATTTTAGGAACATTTAAAAGATAACTTGACAAGACAGTCAAAAAGTAACTTTTAAAATGTGACCTTGAGATAATTTCTCAGCATAACTAAAAGGTAACCATGTATGCTATCAAGAAATCGATATCGTAAGTGTACCTGTAGGGTTACCTAAAGAATACCACTGAAAATTAACTTAGGTCTCACTCAAACGGCTGCTAGTAAATAAAAATGCAACACATATGTAACAGATAATTAAATACGTATATTCATTACAAATTTACATTTATATAGATAATTCTTAATTACAATTGTAATTTTTTAAATCGCTCTGCTGATTTACGGAACCCCACCTTCGTTGCAGATAGAATTTCCATGTCTGTGGCATTTGGAACCATTTTTCTGACTACAACTATTTATTTTTATTAGTTAACTTACATCCTTGATTGTACGGCACTTATGAAATTATTAAAAATCTTTGACAAAATAAAAATTTAAATATCAGTAAATGCTTTTATATTCTTTTAAGATCAAATAGCAATTTGAATTATGAAAGGCCCTTGATTAAATACTGCAAACAAATTTGTACTGGTATGTTGGAAACATCAGTATTTATTACACTAACAAATATCGAAGGAATTTTGCCGAAATATTTCCCCTTACGTTAATCTACAAGTATAACCTACCGATAACAATACGATTGATACTCAATCCTTGTAACTTCACCTTTCCATGTGCGCCAATCCAGCTTAACTCATTACTAACAGCATCTGTTAGAATCAGCGACCAAACCCTTCTGTTGGCATTTCCAGCATTTAAGCCACCAACCGTAATTAACCGTTTAATCTACAAAAAATAACATGTTGTACATAAGTGTAAATAAATATACAAGGTGTATTGATTTACTTTTGTAACATAAAGCTTTACCATGCAAAATTAAGTTGTCATAAATATTGGCTCCCCTGAATGTTTGAGAGCAAAATAGTAAATAAACAACTTATTTGGTATCGAAAACTGCATTTAATGCATAAGTCAATTTTTCAAAAATCGCTACCGTTTTCATAAATTATAAAAAAAACTATTTAGAGAATAATCAAATTAATCCTGTCTGGCCATGACCTTGACAACTAGAAACGATCATGTGTATGATAACTATATGTATGTTACATATTTAATAATATTTTAATTACAGAAAACAGTTTTAAAATAAAGATTAAACATTATCGCTTGTAATTCAAAACTTAATAACAACTACACTTATATCAAATGTTCAAACAAATCGTCATTCGCAGCTGAACAATATCCCAGTCGGTTATAAAATTCTCATCTCACATTTGCTAACATGTATTGTTATATTTTGTTACAAATTCTCATTGACAAATAATTGCTATTTCTACTTTTTATATTCAAAGTCATGGTACAGACAAGATTAATTTGGTCGCTTCTAAATTAGTTTTCCTTATTTTTATGGAAAACTGCAGTCATCTTGAAAAATCTAAATTATGCATTAGGTACAGTTTTTAATGCCGAATAAATTGTAATTTACTATTTTGCTCTAAACAATATTAGGGAAGCCAATATTTACAAAAGTTTAATTTTGCATGGTAAAACCTTATGTTACAAAAGTAAATCAATAACCCCGTATTAGCATTTTATATTAAAATTGAATGTTCTTACCAAAGCTTGCTGAGGAACCTTGCTGAATTCTTCCAATAATAGAAAGTCCCCAATACTTTTGGTTGGAAGATCAGGCATATTAACGTTCGAATCTTCGTGGTTTGCTAGGGTCTGTTGATTTCGCAATATACCTTTTATTTCCTTTATGTCTTATTGCATAAAAGTAATTTGGTCTACCAATTTTTTCAAAAATAGTTGAAACACTACCTCCATATTCTACAACGAAGATAATAATATCTAGAAAATAAAAGTAGTTTGCAGACTAAGAAACTATAATTAGTAAATATTAACTTTGATGGCCAGTAAAATTAAAATTACTGTAATATTGTAGGTGTCACACCATGTCACGGTAACCTAATAATTAATAATCAACTTTGAAAAAATTTAAATTAAAATTTATTTAATAGAAGTAAAATTAAAGACTTCGTATTTTAAAATTTTCGGACTGAAAAATGTTCCACACCAGTAATTATAAAAGATACACATTATGTAAAAACTATGAAACATGCCATATGGTTTTTCAGTTGACGATGTAGATGGCTGGTTTTCAGAAAACGAGTTTGACGCTGGACTTGTTACCATATCACAAACACCAGTATTCTCTGCTGGAGTTGTGTAACATTCACCTCATCGGAATTGTTCACGTGAGCAAATTCCTTCAACGGGGTTAATGTAATGTTACAACCATCTAAAAAATATGTGAATAATTTAGATATCTATATTGTATAATATGTCAATTAAAATTATGTACATTCTGTTGAATAATTCTCAGTTATATCTTAATCCAATTCATAATCGGCGATATTGGGTGGTTGAGTGTTTTCAATGCTTCCCATGGCGATAACACCATCCTCATCAGCACTTAGGTCGGATGTTTCTTCCGCCTTTCTTAATTTATCTTCAACTAATTCCAGCGAATCTTAAACAAATAGGTAATAATATTTAGCAACTCAGTTTGTATAAAAGATCACTAAAGAAATACACTACTAAAAAGAATCTTACCGTAATATTTAACGTTGCCGTGGTGGTCACGGAAAACCTTGGCTGCAAATTTCTGCCATGTAACTTTTGGGGTAGCACCCTGTTTTATTAACGGTCTTACAAGGGAGGTCCGTGGCCAGTAACACTGATCTCCAGTAACCAGTAGCGGCTCGTGGCCGAAACGTTTGGTGAGGCAAAATTCCATAGAAGTTTAGGGTTTAGGGGGGTTTGGGGGGTACTCCGTACCCCCCAAGCAGAAGGGGGGTCCGCTCTCCCCCGGAAATTTTTTGAAAAAATTACATAAGTAAGGCTGTTTGAACTGCATTTTTTACCATATATCTCAGTATAAATCACGGCCTTTTCAGTCTTTATAATTGGATAGTTCTTTGATTAAGCAATTTTTTTAGTTTGCATAGTTTTCCACATCACCTTAGTTGTTATGTTAACTTGTATCCTTACTGAATTGATGAAATTTTATAATCGATACGAGTAAAAATTTCAACAGGAGGTACTATGCTAGACGCGTTAAACTTCTTATTTTGCATGGGAAGTTTTCGCCTGGAACTATTGACATTTCTGAGCCCTATTGTACCCATGATATTTGAATACAGAGTAACAATGTATTTACTGCAGCTACCCGTATTTTTAGGTGTTTCTGTAAGGTAGATTTTAGTAGTTTTTCAATTAATTTAGCAGTTACTCTCACATTGAATAGGAAAAATGAAATTTGTACAACTCTACTTACATTCTAAAATCGCGAATGTGTGGAAACTTAAATATAAACTTGCGTCTACCAAAAGTAACCACATCCCTAGGTACTTACATTCTAAAATCGCGAATGTGTGGAAACGTGGAAACATACAATAAAATAAAAAGGTATTCTTTTCATAAAATAAACTTCAAACAAAACAAAATATACTTTTAAATAATAGTAGATAATAATATAAAAAAACGAAATTTAAAGCTCTTTATACAGCAGTGGTATTCTTCGATTTTTATGTTGGGCAAAATAGTCGATTATTTGATCATAAAATTTTTCGTCGTCGCTAAATATTTGACAAGCTCTTTTTCGATTGAAATTTGCGACATATTGCTTAAGCGATTTTGACCAATAGTATTGCGTGTGTAAGTTTTGATCCGCTTTAAAGCCGAAAAACTTCTTTCAACAGAAGCCGACGTTACTGGTAAAATCACCGATATGCAGAGGAGTTTATAAAGTTCATACATGCAAGGTTGAAGACCGCTATCGACTACAAACTTAAGCATTTCAACGGGTGTTTTACAATTTTCTAATATCTCTCCCCCAAAAACAACAAGCAGTTCGTTCTTCAACTTATCCCGATCGAAGAAATTATATTGTACCAATAAATTATTTAATAATTCTTCAGGGAAATGTTTGACATAAAACGAAAATTTTGAAATATTGAGCAAATCAAAAAAGTGCAATTTTTCCAAATCAGGAAATCTCACATCAATTTGCATAATAACGGTATCCAAAATTTCAAAGAAAATTTGTCGAAACCGCTGTTTTTTATCCGGAATATCGACATTTTTGTGACGTTTTGTCTCTATGTCTTCAAAATTCAATTTGTTGTAAATTTGCTCAAAAAAAGCTTGGCAGCCCCTAAACTCGCGTAATTTTGATAAAAGAGATTGCAAGAGTCTTCTTGATTTAACGATATCTGAAAATTTATTTTGCAGAACAGAAAATACTACATCACTTTGTTAGAAAATCAATTTAAATGTTTCTAGCAAAAAAACGAATTTATAATCTCCTAAAGTACCTTTTAGACTTCTTGCTGCTATTATGGACAAATCATCAAAGTCGGGACTTTCAATTATGAAATCAAAAACCTGAATTAATTTTTCTCGGTTAGAACTTATTGTAAAAACGGCGCGAGAAGTGAAATTCCATCGAGTTGGAGCATTAGTAGGCAAACGACTTCCACAAATTTGATCTAGAATATTCGTACGTTTCGTAGATTTTGAAAAAAATGACGAAAACTGCAACAAGGTAGAAAAAAAAACACGCACCTCTTTATTTGAAGTGCATGCTTTTCCCATGACTAAATTTAATGCATGTGCATAACAATGTGTGGAAATTGCCTGAGGGGCTATAGATTTAATTTTAGCTTGTAGACCATTTAATTCACCTGACATTACCGCAGCGCCGTCGTAAGTCTGTGCAATCAATTTTTTTTCTAGATCATACTTCCCGAACTTAGAGGTTAATAATTCGAATAAATGTGCAGCAGTTCGTCCCGAGCTAACGTCGAAAAATCCCATAAATCTTTCCACAACTTTACCACAGTTCACGTACCGAAGAACAACTGATAATTGTGATTTGCAACTAATGTCGGTTGTTTCATCAACCTGCAGGAAATAAAGGGAGAACTTGAAATCTCTTCTTCAATTTTCTTATTCAAAACATAACTAATTGAATCTATTAGGTCGTTCTGTATAGATTTTGAAGTTCCGGCGAATACAGATTTGACATCGGTATCTTTCTCTAAAAATGTTCTCAAACTAACATCGCGTTTACTAAATAAAGCTACCAGTTCTTTGAAATTTCCACGGTTTGAGGATTCGTCGCCCTCATCGTGGCCCCTAAACGGCAATTCTTGTGAACACAAAAAAATTGAAATGTCTACCAAACTCTTTATAATTTCCCGATTTTCTCGAACTTTGGTATTAAAATGTTGTATCTCTATTTTTCGAGCGCTATCTATCACTGTAGCGATATTTTGTTTGCCTAAAAGAACAAATTTACAGGTGGAAGAGATGTGCTCCTTGCTCTTATTATGTTTTTCTAATGAACGACATATATTTTTCATATCGGAATATCCTGTTTTCCACCATACTGTTTCACTACTGTTCGAGAAAAGAATGCAGGGCCAGCAAAATATTTTTTTTATTAATTTACTTCCTGTGAGCCAGTCATACTTACGGTACCACGAATTGTTGAAAGCGCGATTTGGTTTACCGACATTAATTAAAGTTGTGCTTAAATCGGGAATAGGTCTTCCTAATTGTTTTATATATAGTTTATCGTCGTACGAAAGGTGACTAAACCGGCACGTATTTATTAGAAAATTTACAATATCAGAACAATCTCTCAAAGAAGCACCCGGTTGTTGTATTTCTGCTAAACTACACTCTGTCGCCATTTTTAAATTAACTAACACTTATGAATATGAAATCTGAAATCGCCGAAATGCCCGAAATCAAACCAAACAATCATAACTACATTAACTACATAACCCAACATTTTCAGGTTTTTTCAACTGAACGTAAAACTAGCTCGAACTGGATCCTGGTTACTGGTTATCAATTCAAATATGAAACTTGCATGCTTGCATCTTGCAGGCGGAAGTCTGTCACTGTCTAACTCACGTCTTATTCAAGCAGGACATTGCCTCACTATAGGCGTCCTTTTCTGCGTTTTTTAACTGTGACGTGAGGTATTTTATTCCAGAAATATGCTGTTGGGCTCGACGATGATTGGTTGATCAGCTTCGGCTTGAGGCATTCAGCCGAACTGTCCACTCGAATACCGTCGAAACGGCGGTAACGATTTAAATTTAAACGGAGTAGACGGAGCGTAATAATACATATTTTGTAATTTTTAATTACATACAATAAAACCGATAGTTATACACAAAAACGGTGATATAATCTGAACAAGTTATCTAAACTGAAATATTATGAGATTTTCAAGAATTAGTTCTTTTCATGAATACAATGTAATAGCCAACTATTATTGTGCAGAAAGTGGTCGCGTCGTGATAAACATAAATAAAAATGCGTTTTACCGTTTACCTCTTTTGTATGGTGAGGCACTGCCTCCCCTGCCTACCCGGACAAGCCGCCACTGGCAGTAACCCATTGCTCTGGTTCGGCCGAAACACTGTTTTCTTTGGTAAAATGCACAACTGCGTACCTAGTCATCTAAATTTAAAAATCTTATTAATACTTAGACAAATATAAAACCGAAGTTATTAAAACAAAGTATACATACGTATTACATACTTTCAAATATCAACTAAAACTTATTAGTACGCACCGTTTCAACAAAATATTGTTATATTTCGGCAAAAGCGTTGGGGCACATGAAAAATTGTGGGAATATTATTAATGTGTAATGAACAGGAAGCGCTTCAGGAATAGTAACTTTGAACTAGAAAATAAAATTTAATGCAAGAGTGGGAAAGCGGCATAAGTATCTCTTGGTATGATAGCAGTAAGAACCTTTTTGATTATATCCTTTGTGGGCCATATATTGTTAGTCTTGCTTAATTGTTGCAATATAAGAATGCCTAGTAAGTGTGATAAATATCTTACCTACAATTACTTCAGAATTGTTATAACTGCCAACAAATTCCACAAAAACGTATGATCCATCACGGACTCGAACACATTTATTTGCAACTAGGGTTACCAGGGCTTGAAATCGAAAAGCCGGTTGCAAGCAGTAAAAAATCCTGATTTCTGTAAAAAAAGTCCGGTCTTTTGCTGAAAATAAAACTCAGTAGATTATAAAGGTTATATTAACTTTAATTGAATCGCTTATTACTGAAACAACTTAAGTCACTTTTTATAACTTTTCAAGAAACGAAAAAAACGTTTCATATTAACAACTTAAGTCACTTTTTATAACTTTTCAAGAAACGAAAAAAACGTTTCATAATAACACTGTTACTTTTTAGAAAATTTTAATAATTTACAAAGCCAGGTTTGTACTTTAAGTAATATATAAGCAAAATAACGATCTTCCATTTTGTTTTAATAAACTCAAAATTCTTTGTCAAAAAAATTGACTTAAGTTGTTTCTGAAATAAATAAGTACATTTATGAATTCAAAATTTTATTTCACACAAAAGAACAAAAGTTTACATTAACATAAGATGCAGTTACTTAGTTTTGGTCTGTTTGGGCTTCGTGACCTTGGTATTTGCAATAATTTCTTCGTAAAATTGTTTATAATCGTCTTCTACCCATTGAAGCAATGTTTCTATATTTTCAAGTTTTGTTTCTAAGATTGGTAAGTTATCATTGTAAGCTGTTTGTTTTGGCAATTGTATCTGGATATTCTTTGCTCTTTTGGGATGAATCAGCGTAAAGGTGCTCCAAATGAATCCATTAATATATTCACCGGCCTTAACAACGCCAGGCTTTGCTGCTTCATGAACAAAGTGGTGAAATTTCGACACTGAAAATGGACATCTTTCATTTCTTGAACGTTTTTCAGTTTCTTCAGAAGCACATGTAGCCTTGTAGTATTGTGGCCACCAGTTTTTATAATCTATGATATCTTCTGTTGCAACTTCCTTTACAGTAAAAACGTTTTTGGCACTAGAAGTTATAATAAATTCAGTGATTGTATGTGGACATCATAAACTCCGCCAACTTTCCGTAAGCTTCTCTTAATCACTCCAAAATCTCTGTCGCAGGGCAAAAAAGAATGCCCTCGCAAGGGGTAATACTGCTGCACCTTTTGAAACCTTCTACTTTCAGTTAAAGCCATGCATGCTCTTATTATGCAGTGATTCTTATTTTGCCCTGGACAATTATCACAGAACAATCGGAGTTCTTCTACATCAGAAGAAACATACTTTTCTATAGTATACTCCATTATGAATGTAGTGACTTCATTAGGGCTTTTTGCAGCTACACCGTCATGGTAAATACTGGAGCTACTTTATATCGTTCTGGTACCTCCACTAGCATCCCATGCTGGGATGCATAGCGGAGGCACCTACGGACTTCCTCCTCCAAGGTGTTATGTACAGGGTGGCCCATTTTCGATGTTTTTAAATGGGAAGTACCCTTAATATCGGAGATAGGCAAAAACTGATGTCGGAGTCCAAGGCTCTTTTTTGATGCAGGCTCAGTTCCCGAAAACAAAATTTCGCTATCTTTTGTTATTTTTTAGTTATAGCCCAAAATTCAAAATTTGGCCATATCGAAAACTTCAAATAACTCTCTTGGTTTTGAAGATATCCAAAAACGGTAAAAACATTCTACAGGCACTTTTTCAAGTAGAATACGATAGTCAATTCAGATATCTTCTAATTTTCATTTTTTAAAAATTATGACATAAAGTTGGTATTTTTTAAATATAAGTCGTAGTTGGCCATGATACCATTAAATTGCATATTTTCTATGCTTTCCGAAAATATATAGTTTATAGGGGTTAAATGCAGTAACAATACCTTTTTTGAACAAAATCAGATTATATTATGTTGTTGTTTGTAATTAGGGTAAAACACCCAATTATTGGCACATTAAGAATGTATAGTTTTAAAAAAATCATAGAAATTACGTTTTTGCTGCTTTTTAACTTTGCTTTCAACAGTTTTGGTGCTTAAATACTCTTCTTTTTTTTTGGTATGTTGATAATTTTCTAAACATTGTATATTGTTGTGTATTTTGAGCATAAAACATTTTAAATAACACTAATACATCCATACAATAAACACAAACAAGTTTATACACTTTATGAACATTTTATTAACACAATTTTACATACACCAAGTATATAAAATTGAATACCAAGTTGATTTTTGATGTAAAATCATTTTATTAATTGTTTACGATTTATTAATACAAATTAATTACAATAAAGTAAATATTAACAACAATTAAGTTATAAAAACGATATTTAAAGTTGACAATGAAGGATCGAAATTCAAATATCCAGATATTTATTTCAATTTGCAGTACAAAGCTGATTTTTCTTAATGAAGTAGTCTTTTGGAACATTTAGATCAGTTTGTTGTGCTAGAAATAGTAAGTAAAACTAAAATCATTACGTATTTATGTAAAAAGATAAATTTCAAGGACAAATGTATGTGAAAAATAGAAAATTACAAATTTCTTATTTCAAAAGGTTGAGACAAGGTATAAAATATAACTAAAATGTTTTAGAGCATATAAGATTTAATTTTGTCAAGAATTTAAATGTTAAAAGCAATAATTATTGAAATTATCAATAAAAATGTAAAATTGAGTAAACGTCAGATTTCAAATGCAATTATCAGCCAAACTGATAATTTTAGAGAAAATTGATAAGAGACAAAATCTCATTATTTTGTCAAAATTAATATAATTACATAGTTTTTAGTTTAGTTATTAATAATTTTGTAAAATAGGTAAATCAAGTAGGGTTTTAAACCAAAAACGAAGTAAAGAAACTTTTTCTTTAAAGTTAAGTTTAAATAGGTTTAGTTTAAATAAAAATTTAAATTAAAAGTTAAGTTTAGTTAGTATAAATAATTTTCATTTAATTAATAATAAATTTTGATTGATAATTAAGCGTAAATAAGTAAGTAAAGTTAAAGATGGTTTGAAAATTGGCTAGATTTATTTATTTTAATCGGTTTTAACAAAAGAAAATACAGTCAGTTGCTCGTAAAAATCCATTGGGGATGCACGTATCTAAAACGCTCCCAAAGTTTGTTATTATGACGTAGTAGAGTTCTTTTGTTTTTATTCTAGAACAATAAGACAGATGAATATCGGGTAGCAACTGAAATGTGGTGAAACAGATATCACGTGATCTAAGAATGATTTAAATTAAAAAGTGTTAAATGAAGTGAATTAAAATAAACAAAACCAATTAAAATAAATAATAAGAAAGTACTAGTGAAATTTATTAATAATAAATAGTCGTAAAGAAAATTTGAGTGTAATAATAATAATAAAAATATTTACATTTATGTAAACGTTGATAATTAAACCAAGTGGGTTATTAAATAAATGTAATGTGAATTTTCTTCGTTGAAAATAAAATTAGTTAAATTGTTATTTGAATAAGACATCGTTTTATTTACCTACGTATTTGAAGGGTAATCCTTAATCTAAAACAAGGAACCTGGAAATTTAAACAGTGATAAAAATTATAAAGACAAGTAAAAATACAAAGACTTACCATTGAGAGTGTTGGGATTGAAATTCATGGGCTTCAACGTAGAACAGCTGGTGATGAATGCAGCTGTGCCAAACTTCGACCTTCACCAAGATTTACCCGGATTTTAAGAAGTCACCAGATAAGTCAATTAAATAATTTTCTTGTGTTTTTATAAAGTCAGTTTAGATATTGAAAATTTTATGAAGTAATTGTTAATTCGAAACTTGATGAATTTTTATTGTGAACGTGTGATTTTAAATTTATTTACTATTCAGTTATCAAAAGTTTATTTGTCAACATTAAATTATTGCAATCTTTTGAATCCTAACTACAGCTAGAACCCACGTAAAAACTTAAATTGAGCTTGTAATTGATTGTTGTTCGGTATTTGGTTTTATGTATTTACACATACACATCTGTACACAACACATAATAGGTTATTCAATATTTTGGCTGGCCCAAAGTGTAGCAAGTTCAATTATTAGTTTTTTAAAAATGTTTTGTAATCAGTAGGAATACATAACAATATATTACATAGAAATTAAAATTTTGGCATAGATGCAGTTTTCTAATTATTGGCACTAAAATCTAGTAATTGGCACATACAGTTTTCCAATTATTGGCACAGTTTTCTAGTGATTGGCACAGGGAATTTCTAATGATTGGCACGTTTCACAATTTGGATTTAGGAATACCTATTTTCGATAATATAGGAAAACACTTAGATGTTTTGATAAATGTGTATTTTTAACATAAAGAGAACCAGAGAAATACACGAGTAAGTACCTAACTAATTATAAAACGAACATTATTTCTACAAAGTCACTTTAATAGACTTTTGATGTATTTTTAACATGAAAAATATAACTTCTTATACGAATACTGGTAACTATAAAAAGAATATTATTTCTGTTTCAAGCATGTTGGACAGCAAAAGTTAGCTTTCAGTAAGTTTTTCCTAAACAAACAGGTTGTGTGGAATGTGCGCTTACATTTGCAACATCTAATTCCTACATTTGTTTTATAAATATTTTTAGTACATATATAACATAGGCCAGTATATATTTCAATATTACCCTTAATAACAACGTGTGTAGAATCTTCTAAGGCAAGAATATTTTTGACATGACTCTCATTTTTCAGTCTAATATTTTTAATATCGTCCGTAGATTCTTCTAAGGCTAAAATATTTTTTACATGAGTTTCTTTTTTCAGATGAGCATTGTTGTTTTTCATTATTGATGTATGATTAACATTGCTACTATCAACTAATATATTTGATAGTATGGTAATTTTGTTAATGCCTTTTGATTGATTTTTAGTTGCCTTTTTAATTTTTCCCGCTTTTGTTTGCTCATCATTTATTTTTTTCTTAGCTACTTTAATGGCTTGTTTTTTCTTTTTTGCTTCTTCTTTTTCGTTTTTTGCCTTTTCCTTTTCTTCGCATACGGTTTTAAAAGCTGATGAAGTTATGACGAAAGGCAATCTCGCCGATTGTCGCTTACCAGATCGCTCTGGTGTTCTCTGCCACAATAAGTAATTTTCGATCAGACTATTATTGAGAGAACTATCATTGCTCTTCTTTTCTGCTGCTTCATCAACGTTTTCAGAAATTAATATAACGGGCATGTCCATTATATCTTGGTTACTGTAACCATTAATTTCGACGTTAGAATCCTGAGAATTTTCCTTATTTACATTTTCGACATTCTCTTCATTAGTTCCAACCACGACCTCATCAGTACAGACTGAATTCTCGTTTACCTCATTATTGTCTGTATTGTTACTAGTGGAATAAAAGGCTTTAAAAACTCGTAGTAAAGCCTGAAAATCTGCAGAGGCATCACAGTTATTATTATATAAAGCTTCTTCCAATTTCGAAACCTTTGTAGATCCAACCGCTTCAGAGAATTCCTCGTAACTTATAGATGTTCTTAATACAGTGTTTACGATTTCTTGAGGTTCTTGCGTCTTCTGTCTTCCAAGACATTTTGAAAAATCAATTGCATTGACATTCCATGGAGAAAGTCCACATGCTCTGAAACCATTACTTATGGTATCAGGTTGTAAATCTTCAATAATATTTTTAAGAATTGGAGCAAAGTTGATCTTGTTTAGCTGCTGAAAGGGATTTTCTCGTCTCCACTTTAAAACTCCATTTTTCCAAGCAGATTTCATAGGTTTGAAACAAGCAACATCTGCCGGTTGAAGAATTCGGGTAGCGTTGGGGTATAATGCTATTAAGATGATTTTTAAAGTAGAGCAAAGCTTACTAATTTGATATGTCAGATGGGTCTTGTGCCCATCGACAAAAAGTACTATTGGAAATTTAACGTTTGTTCTTTGTAAATATGGGTAAAGAATATTGGCAACATATTCAAAAAAAATTTCCGACTTCATCCAACCATTATCTGACATACCTGAAAAGCAACAATTTTATCACTAATTTGGAACTGTTATAATAAAATATTAGATATTGTACCTATTCCCCATCCGGTAGGTACACTTTCGGCTATATTTGGAGGCAGTCTTTTATATGGGTATATAACCATTGGTGGCGTAATGACACCCGACGCCGAAAACGTGAACATAACTGTTAGATTAGCTTTAGCTGTGCCCTGATCAATTTCATATAGGGTAAAGTAGGGACAGATGCCGCATGTTTTGAAATAAATTCGTAGTTTTTAGATAAACATATATTTAGATAAACTTTCAGCGATTACATATAAGTTGAACTATATACTTTAACATAAATGTAAAAACAAAACAAAAGATTATATTTTAATGTCGAGAAACCCATTATTATAATATTACGATATTTGGCGTCTCTCCCTCCCTGGTAGGGAGAGATGCCACGCCAATGTGGGTGAGATGCCTCATCGATGAAACCGTTTCGTTCTTATATTTTGGCGTCCACAAGGATTACACAGCTCTTTGTACATTGTACAAGTTTCGTGCAACCATTTTTTGCACTGCCCACATTGTATCCAATCGTCGGTGCTTTTCGTTTTATAATAATTTTCCATGCACTCAATACAAACATTATCATTTTCTTCATCATTTTCGCTTCCTTCTTGTGTATTTTGCGGATTAGTCTTAACAATTTTCTTACTACGAGTATTCCATTGTGTTCTTGTTTCATTTTGATCTTCAAACTCAGAGTCAGTGTCAGTGTCTTCCATTCCTACTTTACGCTTTAATTTTAAATGTTTTCCTTTCTGTATGGATTTAGTTTTCTTTTTATCAGTGGCTGCTCTTTTGTCCCGTATATTTTCAGGAGATGTTAAAATTGTTGCCGACTGCTTGAATCTTTTATTCAATGGTGTTGGTATTACAGGAACAGGTAGGCTTTCGTGTAGTAATTTAGATGGAGTTTCTTTTGATGTTGAACTACCGGGATTGTTTACTGGCATCGTATTTGATGTTTCTGCTTCTGGTGTTGAAGATCTTTTCGATAAGTTGGAAATTGAAAAGAAATGGTCCGGTATCTCGTTTGGATTTAATGGATATATTCCAGTTGCTCTGAATCCAGAAGTAGCGTTTCCGACAGATGCTGCTTTTGACCAAGCCTTACCAATTAGATGTCCAGCCTGATATCTTGTCAAATTTCTGTTAGCATGATTTTGCATCCACGATTGTGCCTCCTGATGAAAATACATTTTTAGAGGGCCAAAAAAACTTTTGTCTAACGGTTGTAGCGCCTGAGTTGTATGGCTAGGTAAGCATAACAAAATTATATCATTTCTATCCGCAACTTCTAACATATCGATGGCATTGCTGTGAGATGTGTGCCCGTCTAATATCAATAAAACCTTGCCAGGAGGTTTTCTAGGTATGAAGTGTTGTTCCAACCACTGCAGGAATAAATCAGTGTTTATAAAAGATGATTTCCTATTCATGTAAACTTCAGAGCCGTGAGGAAGTCCATCAACGAATTCGGGTTTCTTATTAACTCCTTTCATAATTAACACAGGTGGAAGGAATGTACCCTCTGCGTTGCAACATCCTATTATCGAAACATTTTCTCCCCTCTCACGCGATGTTAACAAATGAACGTCTTTTGAGCCCTTTTTTGTTATAACTTTTGCCGGTTTATTAATTAATTGAATCCCGGATTCATCCATATTAAATACATGGCCCGGTTTGTTGAAAAAACTATGCTCAGCGAAAATAGCTTCTAAAACTCTAAAAAACTTATCAACTTCTTCTCTTGACATACCTTGAGCCCTGGCTAGCGACAACCCTTCAGATTGGCGCACTGATAGTTCAGAATTTCGTTCTAAGAACGACTGTAACCAAGCTTTTCCAGCTTTTTGGTCGCGTTCGGAAAATTTGTGCCGTATGCCTAGCTTTACAGCAAACTGGTACGCAAGGGTACGAACACTTTGTCTAGTTGGCGCAAAACCAGCTTCTGCTAACCTTAGAACATGAGCCACCAACCTCTTTTCATTCTCTGTACCAAGAGATCCTATAGAATGCAAATTTACGTGTAAGATGTCTGTAGGTAATAATAAAGAATTTACGTTAATACCTGAAGGTCCAAGGGGTCCTTTAGTAAGGTTTCCAGATTCTATCCTTCGTTTTAACGTTCTCACAGGAACACTATAATACCTTTCGGCCTCTCGAAAGTTGATTTCTCCAGCTTTCACCCTTGCGACGGCTTCGGCTAACTGTACTTCACTCCAAAGATTCCTAGGCGGAGCATTTGATTTTCTAATATATTTGCGTGGCATGTTGCTAATAAAAAAAAGTAAAGCTAGTTCAGTTAGTACGAACCAACGCGCAACGTATTCCAAAATATATTTTCACCGTTTTCTCCGTTGATCAATATTTCTAACTGCATTTCTCAATTCACACTTTATCAGATACGTAATACTTTTATAAAACATGCACGGTAGCATTACTATTAAATTTAAAGATCATAATGCAAAATATGACTGCGGCGTCTATCCTCCTTTTTTAAGCGGCATCTCTCCTAAACCGTAGGGACAGACGCCGCAGCTGATGAAAAACAGCGTAGCAAAATTACCGGTACAAAACCTAACCTATATCTTTAGGAACATCACAGAAACACGTTAAAACACCACCAACTGCGAAAATTTCATTTCAAAACCACTTTCCAGCAAAAGTTGGTCGTATGTGGATTATTTCAAGCTTAAATTTCTAACTCACCTTTATACTTATGGTTCTAATTTCAATATTAACACGGTTTTGAAGGAACTTGCACGTAACTCCACCCGTAAGCAACCAGTTTAACATCCTGACAAGCCGCGAGCGACATCTCTCTAAATATGCCAAAGTTACAGCCGCTGCGGCATCTCTCCCAGTGCGGCATCTCACCCTACTTTACCCTACGTTTTTACTACCTCTGGGTGCTAAAACTTTTCCAGTATTTGGGCACAGCTGAAAGCAAGTTTCATCACCATTGAAAACCCGAGATGAGTCTTCCAATATGTCAAAGTAATTTTTTTCTTGTAAGTAGTTTTCTATACCTTGAAACCATTTGCGAATATCTGCTTCCGCAACATTCCCACTAGCAGTTGTAACTGCTTCAGGAGTTCGAATGGTAAGCTGTTGATGACGGTTTAGGAAACTTTTGAGCCAATGGTTACCTGGTCTATTGTTTTTAAAAGGAGTTGTCCTAGGGTTTTCATCTAGAAATTTTTTTACCGATGCATAAATATCATCCTTTCTCCTTGGAAATCCTTTTCTATGACTGTCTACCAGCCAACTTACTAGTGTTTCTTCTTCACTTTTACTTAAATAAGTATTTGGGCCAGGTCGAGTTTTAATAAACTTTGATCCTAATCGAAATTGTAAAGTAGAACGAGGAATCCCAAATTTACTAGCTACGGTTTTCTTTGGCATTCCTTTTCTAATTTCGGATAGAGCCTTTTGAAGGGTATCCTCATCATACGTATTTCTAACTTTCGGCATCTGAAAGTGAGAAATTGTATTCGAGATATGTAACAGTGCCAATAATTAGTATAAAGTCAAATAACGCGCGGAAACCAATTATTGACAGTAGTGCCAATAATTAGATTTTACCGTATTCTGATTCCAATAATTGGCACCCGGGAATTTTACGTTGGCGCCAAAAATTGTAAGGTTATGAACATTATACATTACATTTAAAGCCTTTGGGATGCAGCTGTTTAAATAAAACTTTTACGCTACTAAAAAATACAGCAGAAAGTCAGCTTTTCTTGCATGCATCCGCTACCAAAATGGAGAATTTCCTACCTTTTTTGGCGAAAAAAAACACACCACACTTTCACACTTAGATTTGACAATAAGCACTGCACGTCAATGTCGGTAAAGTAGACAATCTGTTAAATTAGGTATCTAGCTTGAATATACCATATCTAACTTCACAGTAACCCTGATTAAACTAATAAAAATAAATAAAATTAAAATGGTGCCAATAGCTGGTGTAGTGCCAACAATAGGGTGCTTTACCCTAGTAGGCCATGGTTCATGATAGCAAAACAAAAAGTAGTAGAGTGGTTGCATGTGACGTCACTAGGTCATCAGCTGAACTCTTGTAGGGTAAACAAAGGGTAGATTTGTATGCATCGGTATACTAATTTTACCAAAAAGGAAATACTACATATTACAATATCAAACCGAATAAAGATGTGTTTAACCAGATGAGGGATGGTTTAACCTACATAATTTTGAAATTTTCAGTTACTTAAAATTTTCCCCACGGTCAGTTGATACGAACGTAATTGAAAATTTTATCGTGAATTAAAAAGAGTATTAGGGAACGTGATATTTCCCAGAGAAAGCAGTTAGAGAAAAGCTCTGGAAAACAAGAAACTAAAAATTTTGCCAGGTTATACGTAGAAACTTGTAAAATCTCCATATGTCAAGATAATTAAAAGCTGCTAAAGATAACGCGAGATTTTCTACAAAATATTAAAGTAATTATTTAGTTTTGTTAACTTACAAAACTGTCGTTCATTTTCAATCGGGCGCGTTATTGTGTGCCTGGTGACATCACATGCACCCGCTCTGTTAGCCTTTGTTTATTGCTATCATGAACCATGGCCCACTAATAGCTAACAACATCATATAATCCGATTTTGTTCAAAAAAGGCATTGTTACTACATTTAAACCCTATAAACTATATATTTTCGGAAAGCAGAAAAAATATGCAATTTAATGGTATCATGGCCAACTACGACTTATATTTAAAAAATGCCAACTTTATGTCATAACTCTTAAAACATGAAAATTAGAAGATATCTGGATTGACTATCGTATTCTACTTGAAAAAGTGCCTGTAGAATATTTTTGCCATTTTTGGATATCTTCAAAACCAAGACAGTTATTTGAAGTTTTCGATATGGCCAAATTCTGAATTTTGGGCTATAACTAAAAAATAACAAAAGATAGCGGAATTTTGTTTTCGGGACTTGAACTTGCATCAAAAAAGGGCCCTGGACTCCGACACCAGTTTTTGCCTATCCCCGATATTAAGGGTACTTCCCATTTAAAAACATCGAAAATGGGCCACCCTGTACACCTAACACTTCTAGGCGGGCTTGCCTAATACTATTTGTGTCACAACATCATTAACATTGCAACCATGGTGTTTCTTACTAGTTTGGACTGACAGAATGACATATCTCAGTAATGGCGGTGGCTGCACATGTAGCCTTGTAGTATTTTGGCCACCAGTTTTTATAATCTATGATATCTTCTGTTGCAACTTCCTTTACAGTAAAAACGTTTTTGGCACTAGAAGTTATAATAAGTCCAGTGAATGTATGGACATATAAACTCGGTCAACTTTCCGTAAGCTTCTCTTAATCACTCCAAAATCTCTGTCGCAGGGCAAAAAAGAATGCCGTTGCAAGGGGTAATACTGCTGCACCTTTTGAAACCTTCTACTTTCAGTTAAAGCCATGCATTCACTTATTATGCAGTGATTCTTGTTTTGCCCTGAACAATTATCACAGAACAATCGGAGTTCTTCTACATCAGAAGAAACATACTTTTCTATATTATACTCCATTATGAATGTAGTGACTTCATTAGGGCTTTTTGCAGCTACACCCTCATGGTAAATATAAAAAAAAGATTTGTTTGTCTTTAAGTCGTGAATGCAGAACACACTTACATTTAATTCAGATAGGTAAAAGAGATCTTGTACAGGGATCCTCGGCAGTTGTAAATTCTGCATGTAATCAAATGCAATAGCTGCAAGATCTCGTCGTTCTTTACATTCTTCTACAGTCGTTTTTGAAGCATTGTAGAACTTCTTCGCTCGTCTTTCATGAATAAGCTTTTCAGCAACAGCGGCCCTTTTTGCATTATCTCTTAGAGATGGACTCTTGATTTTGAGGGCGAATTCCTCACACTTGTTGCATGTGTCAACTTGGGGACGGCCTAAAATGCAATTTAAAATTTTCATGAAAGAACTTAATGTAGTAACAGTATTTAATCTTTGTGCCTGGAAATGTTTTAAGAAACAACTTGTACATTGTTTTTACATTAAGCCGTGCATCTAGATACTTAAACTCCTTTCCTGCATAATGAGCTTCTTTAACTGGAAATGACAAGATATGAGTTCTAACAAGTTCTCTATCACTTTCTTCAGTGCCATTTCCTTTAATATTTGTACCCCGTTTATCACAAGGAACTTCATCATTCACAAGTAAACGCTTAATTCTTTTAATTCGTTCACAGCTAATACCATGAATACTTGCAAATGCCCCTTGACAAACCTTTATTCTTGTTTCATCGATATTAACAAAATGTAGAAACGATCTATTCCTATCCTTACCATTTTCCTTGCGTTGTCGTCTTTTGGCTACAGTTGTAGTTTGTAGGAGCCCTTGCAGATAAATGTCTTGCTCAGTTTTTGTTTTCTTACTATAAAATTTTGTAAAAATTAACTTCTTCCGTTCATCGTTTTTAACGTCAAAGCATTTCATTGGACAACTAAAAATAATAAGATTGTAGCGAATGTGTTAATACTAAAATAACATTCAAAAATAGCTCTCAAATAGTACCTACTTACTTGCATCTAGCTCCAATACACTTTGCATTTACAACTTTCTTCTTGTAATTAATGTATTCTACTCCGGCGACACGAGCATTCCTTATAAAATTTCTCTGATAATTAATACTATTTCTAACACCTTTACGACGCTTTTTTGCAGGCTCTATAGCTTCTTCTTTCTCTGCAGCTTCTATAGGTATATTTTCTTTGTCACGAGAACAACTTGCTTTATTCCCGTTTATAATAATAATTAACTTTGACAAACGATAAATAGCGCGAACTTATTTTTAGGTAAGTTTGAGCACGGCACGCCTGATCATCGTTTGTAACAGAAACAACCTAAGTCGGCGATTTATGTTGTTTCAGCAGTAAACGGCTGTGGCGACATGGCTGTAATTCGGTAACCGTTATCAGGACTTACGTTCTTTCAGCACCAAACAACGGGGAATGGTCGAAACTGTATGTTTACATGTATAACTCAAAATGGCCAAAAAGTGACTTAGGTTGTTTCAGCAATAAGCGATTCAATTATATTTTTTGCACATTATATTTTTGCCCACAGGCAACAGCTTTCAAAAAGTTTGTTTTTGAAGAAATTTCACTGTGAAATTCGGCACATGTCATATGTTTGAAGTTGTATTGTGTGAGTAGTATTGCTCTTATTGACTCAACTGTCAATCTGTTCCTTTCCTTCGTCCACTGCGAATTCATAAGTGAAAAAATTCGTTCCACATTTGCATTGTGTGGCATAATACAAAAAAAATACTGACAAATCTTCAGTAATTCGGTAAAACGAGTGCTATCATTGCACGTATTGAAGAAAATTACCCACTGCTTTTCAGATAGCTCGTCATAAAAATCACTTTGCTTTGTGTTAAGAAAATTTTTTAATAGGCAAAATTCTTCAAATAGTTTATCATCGTCAATGATGATTCCTTTGTTTCTCAGAAATACAATACAGTCTGTGATATTATCGAATTGTAGCTCCAGATTTTGCTGTAATACCAACCATTCAAAGCACTTAAACGAGTCTAAAGGTTTTGTCCAAATATTTATGTCGTCTATGCATTCTTGATACATGCGTTTTATTTCAGTATTTATCTTGTTGCGTTCGTCTTCGTTAATTTTATATTTTTCGAAGAGATCTCGTACTTTTAAAGGAACGAAGTTGTGTTCGATTCTTTGACTTAGTGACTCTATCGTTCCTTTCAAAGAACGAAGCACTTCGACGATTGAATTTTTCTCCTTTTCCAGAGAAGCTATTCTTGAATGAAATATAGCCATCAATGAATGAAGATAGAACAAATATATTTCGCTGGTATCGCTCTCAAAAAACTTTTTGATGAGAATTGGAGATTTCTCTGTTGTTAAAAAGAATACTTTTAAAGCCATGTATAATTTTAAGGGCCCCTGACACGTTCGTGATTCGTTCCTATTTTACCCGTACCGTCTAATAACGCACGGGTAAAACAGAATGTGTATGCGCAATTCACGCGTGAAAAATTGAAACGAGCACGGCACGAGCAAAATCCAAAATAATTTGATTTTCACTGTGTGACGTCACACCGTTCGGGTAAAATTGAGTAAAAACCGAACGTGTATTTGTATGACCAGGTGTTCACTGTTCATGCAGACTGCAGACCAATTCTGATTGATAAGCGTATTTGTGAGGTTGAATTTAATTTATACAAGTTAAATAACTGCGAACGGACACGTTTCTTCCTTTGGAGCAATAATATAGCAATACTAACAGCACAAATTTTGTGTTTTAGCTTCATCTTGTATTTGGTATACTAGCTGTACAACAAGCCTGTTCATTCAAAATTGTCCCTTAACATCGAATAAAACAACGAACGTGTAAATGCGCCTTTCCGGTTCGAGTAAAATCGTCCGTTTCAATCCTGAGCGGGTAAAATTGGAACGAAGCACGAGCGTGTCAGGGGCCCTTTACGATTCTTTCAATAGCTGGAAAAAGGCTAAGCCACCTCGTCTTACTATGATACAGCAATTTTTCATAGTTAATTTCAACATAATTGCACAATTCTTTCGGATTTTCAGTTCATACAGTATAAACTGAAAAATGATTGAAAATTTTCATCACTAAAGATTCTACATCGAACTCCAACAAATCAGTAGCATGACGTATTGCATTATGAAGAATATGAGCTGGACAACCGACACCCACAATCTCTTGATCCAAGCTTTGATTCAGATGCGAGATTACATTGTTACCCACATATCGTCGTACACCTCCGAAATTAACATTTGCGTTATCACCGGTGAAAGAGATGCATTTTTCTTTTAAATTGTACTTTTCAAGAGTCTGCAGTAAATGATTGGCAATGGTTAGCGAAGTTTCGTTTTCCAAAGCTGACAACTCCAGCAATTTACTCTGCATCCCGGTTTTCCAATCAAAATATTGAATAATTATGGGAAATATTTTGTCAGCGTTGTGATTGCTGGCAACAGTCCACAACCCCAAAAATACAACATCTTGTAGGTTTTGTAGAAGCATTTCAATAGTATAAGGTGCGATGACATTATTAATAATTGCCTCAGATTTCGTCCTCGCACAAGCTAAGTTTCTGGCTAATTCGGAATCAGAAAATGGTTTTTTCAATAACGGCGAAGTGCGGTCCATGCTTTTATATGATTGATGGTGTTTTACCACGTGAAACGCAAGAGTGGCATCAACTGCGCTACTTTTATTATTCCCTTGCTTAGAAACAAAACTATCCAACTTACTTGTCGATGCACACAATCTGTTGTGTTTTTTATGCTTTTCTGTATTTATATGTTTTTCTATGTCAGCAGCACCTTTGTACCCAATCGATACAAAAGAATCACAAATAGTACACTTAACTTCTTGTTCATTTCGTCCTTCTATAAACGACGGATATTTTGCTCTTAGTATATCAGTGAATTTACAGCGTTTTTTGCTCGAAGATGCCATTGTATTGTATGTAATATGTAATGTAATGTATAATTATTACGCACCAAAGTAATCAACGCATTACGCAACAATACTTGAAGACAATCGGCGAACGACTGAACGAGTGAGACTAGAGATGGTACGAAAGAACTGGACCTGTTTTTTCGGAACAGGTATGAGCGGAACAGTTCTCAGATTTAAAATATACCAGTTCCGATTCCAAGCGGCACGGCCACGGAGCGCATAAAAATTCGAACTTTGTGACCTGGGCAGCCAGAACAGTACCTAATCCCGGCAGTCTGCTCTCCGCTGTATCATTCCGTTCTGCTGGTTTCCAGATCATAACCAATCGCCGTACTGGACCTCTGGAGCTGGACCACAACCGCACCTAGCCACCTACTAGCTTGACTGCTTGACTCCCTTGGTCTAGCGTCTAGCCATCTACACTGTGACCTGATGTGCTCTGTTGCTGTTCCAACTTTCATATCTGATCGCCTTCTAATTGTGAATTCTGAGCTTCTGACTTCCGATTTCAGCTATATCAGTATCAGTTGTTTTTGGGATTGATTGCCAGCAATCTAATTTCTAATAAACATCAAACTCTAAGGAACAGGAATAGGAAAAATTACATTTTTAATGGAAAAAACTGTATTTGTATAAAATATTAATTACACATTTACGTCATTAAAATAAAACTATAAAATAATTGATAATAAAAAAAAAAAATATAAGTATGTTAAAAATAATAAAAGGTAGGTAACTTTTAATAAAATGCTTTCACAAAAACAAAAAAATATTAATAGAAAATAGAAACAAAATTCTTAAACAATTACTCAACTTTCCTTTGGTGATACATATTAGGGTGGGCCGAAAATACACATTATTTTTTTTATCGATCGCTATACCCCGGAAAAGTTGCCCATTGCATAGATAAGCAAAATTAAAAAAAAAAAATTCAAATTAAAAAAATATCTTCCGTTCGCGCATCTCATTCAATGTTTTGAAAAATGGCGAAATTTTGTTGTTTTTCGTCAATTTTTTATAATTACTAAGCTCACTATTGTCAAAACGCTATAGGTCCTAATGTGAAGTTTGCGGTATGAGCAACACGAAAAAAAAATTAAAACCTGGAATTTCAAAATATTTATTGTTCGCGCACAAAGCTCAAAAAACATAATTTTTCTTAAAAATGGCGATATTTCGAAATTTCTTTTAATTTCACTGTTTCATCTTAAGTAAACAAACCTTTATACAGGGTGCCCGTTTTTCGGCCTCAAGCATGGGGATCTCTGTTATTATAACAGATGCGAGATCGGTTAAATTAGGGCAAAGTTGCTCATTATTATGGTGATCAATTATCTGAAAGAAAATTTGATCTGTCATTTTTAGTTTTTGAATTATTGGAGAAAAATGGAAAATTGTGATTTTTGTTTTAATTTTTTTAAACGAAAACCAATAAAACTAGACATTTTTAACTAAGACATTGTGAAGGCACTTTTTTACAAGGAATCTGAATCTGGCATCGTGTTTTCCAAGGCATCCTAGATGCAAGAGTTACAACACTTAATTTTTTTTTCTTATGGGCGCCATATTTGATTTTTGCATTTTCGAATAGAGCTCTTTTTTCTGATTACGACTATGTATCACATGATATGGTCAAGCTTTACATTTTGATTAGAATTTAAGAAAAATGTTTTTGCGAAGAATGCTTTGGAAACAGTAACATCTACTTTTGTCTAACAAACAAATTTTTGACAATTCTATTAAATTTAGAGTTGCACGTTCACATTTCTTCCCAATTTGCCTACAAAATTGAAGTTTTAAATTAAGAACAGGATAAGGCAGAATTTTTGTATTTAAATTGGAACAAAATTAAAAATAATACAACCGAATAGTGAAATTTAATTGAATTGTCAAAAATTTGTATTTTAGACAAAAGTAGATGTTGTTGTTTCCAAAGCATTCTTCGCAAAAACATTTTTCTTAAATTCTAATCAAAATGTAAAGCTTGACCATATCATGTGATACATAGTCGTAATCAGAAAAAAGAGCTCTATTCGAAAATGCAAAAATCAAATATGGCGCCCATAAGAAAAAAAAAATTAAGTGTTATAACTCTTGCATCTAGGATGCCTTGGAAAACACGATGCCAGATTCAGATTCCTTGTAAAAAAGTGCATTCACAATGTCTTAGTTAAAAATGTCTAGTTTTATTTGTTTTCGTTTAAAAAAATTAAAACAAAAATCACAATTTTCCATTTTTCTCCAATAATTCAAAAACTAAAAATGACAGATCAAATTTTCTTTCAGATAATTGATCACCATAAAAATGCGCAACTTTGCCCTAATTTAACCGATCTCGCATCTGTTATAATAACAGAGATCCCCATGCTTGAGGTCGAAAAACGGGCACCCTGTATATGGTGAACATATTTTTCATTTTCAATTTTTTATTCAAAAGAATGCACTTTAAAGTCAGATTTTTGGGAAAAGTTGGGCATAATAGAATGCAGAGTCAATCTGTTAAGGAAACACTCCGTGGCCTGTACTTTGATGGCCGAAAAGACGATACGATGGCGATTAAAGAAATTAATTCAAAGCATTTTCGCAGAACTGAAAAAGAGGGCCATTATTCCCTTATACAAGAATCCGGTTCAAAATATATCGTCCATGTTTCTCCCTCTACAGGACTTTCTAAAGATATAGCTTCGACCATAATTTCCCATTTGACTACACTTGAGATTTCCCTTAAAGAACTTGGTGTGATTGGGAGCGATGGAACTGTAATTAATACTGGCTGGAAAAAAAGTGTTCTCCATCAGATCGAATTGCGCGTTGGGAGACCAATGCAGTGAGCTATACAGGGTGAGTATAAAGTATGGAGTCGCCAATTTTCTGTCGTTAATATTTATTTTAGAAAAAAAATTCAACACAAAAGGTGCCATAAATACAGGTACAATTTCAGAATATTTGGCAGCACGTGATCCTGGTCCGCTTTCACACTCTAGAATTCTAGATGGTTGACGACGGCAAATGTTACATGCCTCTCTGTTTTAAAATTAAAACCAGCAAAAATTTCACAGACGATCCAACGATAGTTTTTGAAGCCAGTAATAGAGCGAAACGCTTTCTTTGCTGACCCCGAAAATTTGATTCTTGCAATGATTGTGGATGAACGAAGACATATCAGAGGGACTGGGGCTCCGCCGAGTGTTGAAAGCTCGATCACTTTGAGTGCGATGCGCGAACGTAAGATATTTTATGATTTGAACATTTTTTTTTCATTTTGCTTATCTATGCAGTAGACAACTTTTCCGGGGTATAGCGATCGATAAAAAAAATAATGTGTATTTTCGGCCCTGCCTAATACATATCTATTTAACTCACAAAAATATGTTTGTTTTATAACAATAAACTAAATGCAATAAATCGAAATTAAACATGTTACTTAAAAAAATATAAACAAATAATAGAATATGATGTAGTAATATTAAATATTACTTGGTATATTTACAGTTCATGTTTAGAAATAAAAGTTGTTGAACTTTTTTTGAACTTAGGCGAGTGCGGCGTTCATTTAAAATATTGCCAGCTTTTGAAAATAGGCTTTCACAAGGCACTGAAGTGGCTAAGGCGCAACATTTAAGTTTTGCCAACGTACTTAAATATGGATAGATATATTTGTGGCAATTCCACCATTGTAATGGATCTTTATTTCTATCCAATACATCATCCTCCAAGTATCTCTGCACTTCCATTATGGCTTTGGAACTTGCGGTTCTAGTGGATATTTTATTACCCTCGCGACTAACAGTTTTGTCTAAGGAAGCCCATATTGAAAATTCTGGTTCTAGTTTATCGTTCTCTTTCGGTTCATTAACGTTTTTATCATTTTTGTCACTCTCTTTTGGTTTATCTTCGCCGTCTTTATCGGAAATTATTTTAGTTAGAGCAGCGATTACGTTTTTTCTGACTCTTTCAGTTGCATCATTGTTTTTAAATGGGTAGGTTTTAAAACGGGGATCCAAAAACGTACACATCGCAAGAGTATTACTGTACTCCACGTTTCCAAGTCTGTCTCGAAGACCATTTTGTAATGCTTGTAAAACAAGTTTTGATTCTTCGGTTAAATCTAATTTTGAAATCTTAAAACATACATCTGATAGTCCTTCAGTAATTACTATTACAAATGATGCGGTCATGTAAGTTTGCCCACTCACTGCCCTGGTTGCGTTTTCAAAGGGCTCTAAAATTCGTTTAAGTTCTTTTAATACTCTCCATTCTTGGAGAGATAATTGGGGCAAAGTTGTATTTAATAATCCAACTGTAGAGCGGACTGCATTTTCTAATTCTACAAATCTCTCTATCATAAAAAATGTGGAATTCCACCTGGTCACAACATCTTGCAAAAGCTTTTTTGGGGATTTTTCGCCAGAATTTTTTTGAAATGTTATTAATTGTGCGGTCGCTCTTGAACTTCTTTTAAAGTGAGAAACTATAGTTTTTACTTTATGTATGACTTGTTTCACTACGTTGATACTGAGTGCATCACGGACTGTAAGATTTAAAGTGTGTGCGTAGCACCCGAAAAACTTCCATCGCAACTTATTTACAATCGCGCCTTTTATATTAGCCGCGTTGTCTGATACAGCCAACAGAATTTTTTTTCCAAACTCCATTCGTTAGTAATTTTCTTCAACTCTTGCGCCAAGTTATCACTGGTATGATTTTTATCGAAAACAGCACAATTTAGAAGCACCGACTGCATTTTAAAATCGTCGTTAATAAAGTGGATAGTAACCCCCACGAAACTATCATTATTTATGGAAGTCCAGCAATCGGTAGTTAAACAAACTTCTGATGTTTGCTTTACTAACTCCTTTGAATTTGATAAACATTGTTCATACATACTTGGTATGTAACTTCTTGAAATTACCTGCTGATTTGGAATTTCATACGAAGGATTTAATGCCTTTACGAAATCGCGAAAACCTTCGTCGTCCACCACTCTAAACGGCTGATAGTCGCAATAAAATAATTTCATTAATTATTGTCCATCTATTCGTTTCTTAGCGCTAAGTTATTTTTTTGGGTATGTAAGACGAGATTTCGATTTGTAGTTGCCGTTTTTGGCATCTTGAATTTGAATGGAGACTAGAAACTGTTGCAGCTTTTGAAGTAGACGGTAATGAATCGGCAGATTCTGAATTGCACTGTAAATAAATAACATTTTCAAAAAGTATTCGCGGAATTTTGTGACTAAAAAATATATAGGTAATGCCCAATATTATAAGGATTTTTGGATAAGATGTTATTGTGTTATTGTGTAACACGAAACGTAAACTAAAAATTAAGTTACCTGCTCCTGTTGTGAATTCCCAATTTTAGCAATTTCTCCAACTTCAGTTTCAGTGTCACCTTCTGGTCCTGTATTTTTTGAGTTTCTTACACCGCCTAGTTCTGGTAATTTAACAGTGGGATGTTTTCGAATCAAATATCTTTTTAAGTTTGTAACTGAAGACTTATAAGATAAAACTTGTTTACATATATCGCATATTGCAGTTTGTATTTTACTATCTTTTACTGAAAAGAAATTCCAAATAATACTACTACGCCCACTCATTTTTTTTTTTTGAAAACTTAAAATTCAATTATTTGTATTGTAGAAACTATATGTAAAAAACGGTGTCCGTTCTTTAATTTTGTTTATCAGACGGCTAGCACCTACATGCCGGACGGCTGCCGGAGCAAGAGTGTATTGTTCTATTGTTATTTGTTATTATTACAGTTTACAGTACATGAACAGGTCGCGTCGAAGGCTGAACCGGGTCAACCGGACGGATATCGATATGCTCAGTCAGACTGTTAGAGTCAGATATCAGTCCCGCAGGTGGCAGACATAAACATAACCCCCTTATGAGGGAAGGGATAATTGATTTCATGTGTTCGGTTCGGCGGATTTCGCCAGAGGAGAAGAATACCGAATAGCGGACTTTTCGGAACAGGTCGGAACGGGAACAGGTATTTTGAACAGGTATACGTTTACACCTGGAACAGATCATCCCTGTTCCGGAAAAATGTTGTTCAGTACCATCTCTAAGTGAAACGAGTTGAAACTTGAACCGCGCACACACCCCGCTACACCGCGCCATTCACGCATTTGTTTCAAGACAAAAAATCCGGTCTTGAATAAAATCCCGGCGGAGTCCGGTTTAAACTCTTAAAACCCGGTCTCGACCGGATTTATCCGGTCAGATGGTAACCCTATTTGCAACCGAATTGACTTTAACAACATATCCTTTTATAATTAACATTTTATGGGTGTTCGTAAAATTTTCAATATCATGCTGTACAGTAATAAGGTATTTCATTGTTGCTGAATCCAGTGTAGATTCATTTGCACTTTTCATTTTGTAATTTAATTCATGATTCCTTTTTGCAATTTGTTGCAACGGTTTCTCTGCTTTTCTCAGAAGTTTCTTTATAGTTTGCATATAATTTTCACACGAGAATGCAAAAAGAATCAATTACACCAAAGGTGTCAACATCTTTTGCCAAATGTATAACATTGTGCACATTATAAGAAATTTGATCTCGTCCATATAACAATGCAAATTGTTCTACAAAGTAAACTAATAGGGCTTTTGCCTATTTTCTGTATATCTGAAGACAATTCGAGGTTAGAATAGTGATTGCACTATGTAAGCAAATAAAATGGTTATAATAATTATCTGGTAAGACGCCTTTTAAAACAATAGGCCCTGAATACAGCAGAAATTGTCGGAATTCAGTAGCCTTCCATCTATTAAGAAATCTAGGTTTTCTACAAAATTCCATAGGGACAAACCTTTTAACATTTTCTAAATTGGCAGATACAATTTCAATTTTTCGTGAATGCCAACGAAATTTAAGACTACCCTTTAACCATAATTTTAACATCTTTTTCATTACACCCAAGCAAATTAGATGCATATAATCTAACGGAAAATTTGTAATCATGCCTAAGGGCGTGATCACTAAAAATTGGCACAAATGATTTTAATTTTATTTACAACGTTACAAATTTTATAATGATAACATATTAATAATACTAGTTACTACTATATTTAGAGAACACAATCTGCTCCGAAGTCGGCTGCTTTTCGAACTTTTGTTTTTGTAGAAGCCATTAAATTAGCAAACACTGATTTTGGCGTTTTGCGCAATTTAGATTTAATTTGTGCAATTAAATCGGCATGTGAATTTGCAGTCAAACCGCCTTCATACGTTTTTTGTTTTAATTAATGCCAAAATCTTTCAATTGCACGAAGTTGGGGCACATTTGGAACGTTTTCTTCGCGAGAAATATAAGGAATATGGCACCTCTCGAAAATGCTCGTTGTCAGTGCTGCATAATGTGAGCTCGCCATGTCGGGCCACAAGATATATTGGCCATCAGAATGAAACTTTTGCAAGAAAGGCACCAAACGTTTCTTCACACACTCATACTGTATATTTCAGCGTTTACAGAATTTCCAGAAGGAACAATATACGGTGCTGATCTTCCTTTCTCTGAAATCGCAAGCCACACCAAAACCTTCTTTGGGAACTTTGTATGACGTTTGAAACGTACTTCTACTTCTAGCGGAATATTTTCTTTACTATAATAATGTTTATTTCCCGCGCAATCACTTCCATCTACTGTAAAATAGGACTCATCATCCATTACAATCGAAAGACCATTTGATGGTTTGAAAACACCACTTCGTAGTTTGCGCAGTTTCGTTTGCTGTTGTTCCAATTATTTTTCGGTGTAGAGAGGAGCAGAAATCCGTTTTTTAACTTTTATATTTCTTTCTTTCAGTATTTTATTTACATATGCCTGACTTATCTTATATTTTCTAGCTATTTTTCTCTGAGTTTGCCCAAGAACTCCAACCACGTCATTTTCCAAAGCATCTTTTTTCTTTATCGGCATTTTTCGGGCTTTTCGACCAGATCCTGGCTTACGACTAAGCTGTTTACAATCTTCTACTCTTGAAATAATATTATAGATAGTTCGCCGTGGAATTTCCATCTTCACAAAATGGTTGTATAACTTTTGGGCTTACTTCTATTAGCAACGTAGAATTGGCCAATGATATTTCTTTTATCATATTCGTTTAATCCGTCCATCGTACAAACAACTGCAACTATAGTAGCAGCAGATATCTTTGTTTGACGTTTGATATGTCAGAAACAAATGCTGAACAAACGAATACCGTGGAATATGCACAGCCTGCTAGATTCAACAGTTTAACTGTGTGCCAATTTTTAGTGATCACACCCTTATACCTAACTCTGTTAGAATTGATGTACCTTTATGATGTTCTTCTTGGATTTTATTTAAAAAATCTTCATTTGTGCATAATTTAGCTTGCGTTTCTAAGTAAACTATTCTATGATTTACATATTTTCCTTCTTGATCACATTTACCGCAACCAAAATCGGCATTGTACCCTTTAGTCATTGTTATAAAAGCTTTTGCAGGAGCGTCACATATAAATGCTCGTATTTTTACATTGCACAATGTGTTATTCCCAATTAGTATGCCATTATTCAATAATAATTTTGCTTCTTCAACGAATTCTTTTAAATAGTCATTGACGTACTGAGGTTTGGTGCATCCATGATAAATGCCAACAATAAAATGTGAATTTTTAATTTCTTGTAAATTTGCTAAAATTGATCATAATTGAGCATTTGTACTTTTAGTTAAAGGCAGTCCATTAACATTTAGATTTACAGATACACTATCAGGAATTGCACGTACTTGACTTAAAATTCGCTTAATATTTTCTTTAAATCGAAAGTGAACATAATTGCCTGGATTAACTTGTTTAACCTCTACTACTCTTGGTGTATCCAAAAGGGCCCTAGCATCCTGCGGCAATGAGCCAGAAAAACATTGGTGCTTGTTTAAAATTTTTAACAAGCTAGACACAGCATTCTGATTTATATTAAAATCAAGGGACGAACGTCTGATCATGTCCTTTATATCTACATTTATGGGTGATTCTTCAATACTAGTGCTACTATTCTCTGAACTGTAACTAATAGTATATTCTGGAGATTCGTCGCTATTCATCGTTATTGAATTAGTTTCGCGATTAATATTAATAATTTCAGCTACTGTCACTACAGGAGAGGATTTTGGGGAAAAAGATTGCCGAGTAACGTGAGTGGATTCGATTGGATCATTGTTATCACCGTTACTTAAAATTCTCGATTTAGTCCGCTTAATAAGCCGAAAACTTCTGAAATATTTACGGTACATCTACAATACAACAATTGCCACCTAAGAAACTGCGTTCAAATAAAAAAATAAAAATGTTGGCTTACCTTGCTTATTAACGATCACGGCGCACTGTTAACTAAAAAAAAAAACAAAATTCTGATAAACTAGTAATGCTGAAACCTTCAAGATTTTTAGGAGACGGGCACCAAAAAACGAATAAGTAAACGCGTAAGCGGTAGTTCCCACTTGAGCTACAGATCTAAGCAAAACTCTCCCACCCTTCGACCAGTATACCAGGGGGTGGAACAGCACTAAAAATCAGCAATTATAATATTATATCCACATCAAATATGCAGAAATAAATTTAACGACATAAAATTTACAATATCCTTTAAAATACTTTGTTCAATAGGTCATGAAAAATAATTAATTATGCCATTTTATAGAAGAATTAAACAACTATTTCCTCTGACTTTTTCTCGTATTTCTAATAATAAACGAGATATGAACTTGTTGTTTTTGATTTTTGTGTATTATTTGTTATTTGTTTATTTACATAAATATTAATGCTGCAGTAGTTTTCAGGCAATGCCTAGCAACCTAAATTTAAAGGCACCATGATTTTTATTCTAAAATGCATAGTTTATTCACGTCGTTAAGGAAAGTATGGATAAAATGTTTATAGCAACCGTGTCGTCAAAGAAAGTGTGGATAAAATGTTTATAGCAACACTTTATCCATCCTTCACGTTAAAATGTTACTTTAATAACTAGATTTGACACATTAAAATGCCTCTTTATGTGTAAGAATTGGAAAAAGATAATTTATCACACGCCTATAGATACAAACATCACTTTTTGCTCTTGTTATACATATCCAATAGCTATTCTTTGTTAGCACTAATATTCTTATTATTATCATCGACGTCATTATTCTTAATTTTTAGTGAAATTACCAATAGCTCAAAAAAGTAATATCAAAAAAGTTAATTTAAAGCAGAACGTGAATAAACAGTTTCAAAATTTTAAGCACATCCATTTTGTTTACTATAATGTAATTTGTCCACTGATTTATTTAAATTAAACTATTCTAAGTGAAGTCTTCTGATTTAAAGATTTTTCCGACAGAGAAGTTTGAAGGAACTGTAAATGTTGCCAACGTTCAAAATCACTCAGGCAAGTCAGCAGGCAAGCCGTCCTTCTAAGAATTTTGTTATTAGATAGCTTTCATGTTCTCTGAATGTATAGACGTTTCACATTAAGTGAAGAGCCACCACGCGGCAGTTTATGTAATTACTGATGGTAGGATATTTTTAATGGTGGTTTCGAAATTTCACTTAGAATATCTTTGCTTGTCCGTAATTATGAGTGGAAAAAAAGTGTAATGTTTGCTGTTGTGTATATGGATGCCATACAAAAAAAGGTAGAGAAAGACATTTAAGTTTCCATCGATTTCCAACCGTAAAATCAGGTTGTGTGTCTATAACCAATAAATTTGGATTCAAAGAAAACTTATCTAAAAGGAAGGCATGGGAAATAGTTTTATTGATGGGAAAGCCTGCAACATCTGCTATGAGAGTGTGTTCTGTACATTTTGTAAAAGAAGATTATATATTACCAGGTAAATAACCCCAATGTTGATCTAACAGTATAACATCAATAAACATTATTTATTCATTTAGATTTCCCCCATAAAAGCCCACGCTTAAAGAGAGATGCAGTACCTTCCCAGAATATGCCCAGAAAGAGTATCGTAACTCCAAAACCCAGCACCAGCCGTTGCAACAGACCAAAAACCAGCCGAACTGCTGTAGAGCGCAGTGAAAACTTAGAAACTCCTGATCGGCTTTTAACACCAACATCAGAGCAAAACTTTGAAAATTTAAATGAAGCAGAAAAAGTAGCAGTTTCTGGTATGCTTCAACTTATTAATGCACCTTCGAAAACTACAACAGAAGAAAAGTGCACCCAGGTTACCAGCGGCGACATATTAGTACCATTCATAAATGCTATCGATACGGATAGTAAATTAAATTCATTAACAGGATTGAATTCCTTTAAATTATTATTAGCTATACTACCAGTGTTTGACAGTCATTTTCCTGAAGTGCGAGTGAAAAAATTAACAGCGAAGGAACAAATAATGTTAACGTTTATGAAACTTAAAACTGGCCTTCGTTATGTAGTCTGCTGCTTTATTTGGTGTTATCAGTATATATAAAGGTTATCAAACCATTAAATTTATGAGGGGAGTGACTCCGGCTGGTCTAATAAGTTTTGTAAGTAGAGCATATGGAGGACGGGCATCTGACAAAGCCATCTTTGAGCAAAGTGGCCTTACTAATAAGTTAGATATGGGCCAGGATGCTGTAATGGTAGATAAGGGTTTTTATATTGAAGACATTCTTGGAACACATTTTATAAAGCTTATTAGACCTCCTTTTCTGAAGAAACGAAAACAGCTTTCGGAACAAGAATCCACAAGGAATGTAGAAATTGCCAAGGCACGAGTACATATTGAAAGAACCAATCAACGGATAAAAATGTTTGAAATTTTTTGTTAACCACTGCCGTGAGCACTTGTTCCAAAAATTGAAGACATATTCACTGTCATATGTGCAATTGTAAATTTATCTGCACCTATTTTAAGTAGAAATAAATTTTTAGATTAAATACTTCTGGATATTTTAGGGACTAGGCATTTAAAAAATAAAATAAAACGTGTTACGATATACATAACGTTATCTACTTTCTACATTACTCGAGAATTTTAAAGAACTCGCTCCTAACGTCCCTCGTTCTTTCAAACTATTCTCTCATAATGTAAAAAGCCTGATAACGTTACTTATATCTTAAATTACTATTATATTTTTCTGATATTAATTTACTATTGTGCTTTATTTTCTATATTTGAAATACAAACATCATGCAACATATTGGAAAAATAATTCTGATGTAATTTTTCAATTAAATTGCTACTGTAGGGAGTAATGATAGGCATTAAATCATCGGTTACATTATCCTACAAATAAAAATTGAAAACAAATTCGACTATACATTTTTAAAAACTTGCCCAAACCGGAAGTCCATCAAGAGAAACATTTAACAAAACTGGATTCGGCCATTTCCAAAGGGTGATCGATTTAACTGGAGAAATGAGTTTTTCTGGGAAACGGCCGAGAAAAATAAATTATTTTAAAAAGTATTACATTTTTACTTACTTTTACTAGAAGGTAGGGTAGAAATACAGAAATTATCTTTACGACGCTAGGCGTCGCGACGCTTCAAAAAATTTTCTTTCAGCAACATACATTTTTTATTATGTCACTGCAAAGATCCCTTAATTTTGAACATTTTTTCTATATAACATTTTGTTATGTTTACATTATTTAGAAAGTTATGGGCAATTCCTAAATCGTTACATTGGTAATAAGACACCATCTTAAAAAAATACGTAAACCTATTAAATGACTCTATAATTTAAAAGCTTTGCGGTAATCCTCCAATGCAACGAAAAAATGAAAAACAATTGCCAAATTTTTATCTGTTGTGATAGTTTTTTGCCTCACATTTCTAATAAATTTGTAGTAAATTCTATTCGTCGAACTTTATTATTTTTCTAATAAATGCAAGCAGGCTGGGCAAAAAGCAATATTTGTTTTGATATGACATGAGAAGTGTCAGAATATTGGAAATTGTAATAATCATTATAGAGTTTAATTTTGTAAGTGTTGTGATCGTCCATTAGTCGTAGTTACTGAAAAGTAGCAGTAGTAAAATGTTTTCCCACAACGAAAAAGTGGATATGCTGTTAATTTACGGAGAAGCCCGGAAAAATGCATTACGAGCAAGAAGATTATACGCACTGAGATATCCCGAAATCACCAAATATTTTCCAAATTGGAGAATGTTCTTCGTCAGAATAGGACATCATTTGTATTTAACAGGGTGAGACAAAGAACTGTAACTACTGATGAAAATGTGGCACGTATATTAAACTATTTTCAAAATCATCCTGAAGTGTCGATTAGAGAAGCCTCGAGAGAGTTAAATTTGACATATAATGCAATACTTTTAAAAATTAACAAATTTCACGATTATAAAATACAGAATGTGCAAGAGTTACGTCCTGGAGATTTTGAACGGCGAGAAAATTTTATTACTCAGTTCTTAGTTGCATTACATGATGATCCTAATTTGTATAATCATATTTTGTGGACAGACGAAAGTCATTTTATTAGTCATGGCATTGCAAACCGGAAAAATACTCATCATTGGTCGGACGAAAACCCATATAATACAAGAGAAGTTCAGAGGCAGGGTCACTTTTGTGTCAATGTATGGTGTGGAATTGTAGGGCGCCACTTAATAGGTCCATATTTTTATGATGGTGTCATGACGGGGCAAAGATATTGCAATTTTCTTGCAAATGAAATTCCCATTCTTCTACAAAATGTGCGTCTTCAAATTAGGAGACACCTGTGGTTTCAACAGGACGGAGCGCCTTACCATAATGCTGCAGTTGTTCAAAACTATTTAAATCTGCATTTTCAAAATAAATGGCTAGGGACTAATGGCCCGTTACAGTTTCCTCCGAGATCACCAGATCTAACCCCTCTTGATGTTTTCTTGTGGGGAGCCCTAAAAAATAAGGTGTATAAAACTAAAACAAACAGTATTGACCATTTGAAGCAAAAGATCACTGTTGCTTGTGCTGAAATACGTGGCAATATTTTAGTAAAAGTAACGTCCAATGAACTGAGAAAACGTTACGAATTGTGTTTAAATAACAATGGTGCTCACATTGAACACTTATTAAATCATTAAGTTTTGAGTTTATTTATTCTTGTTATTCCTTTTATTTACTTGTTCCCTTTCTGTTTACTTATTTCAGTTGACATTTTTATATTGTTGTGGGGGCGGCATGGTCGTGCTGTGCACGAGATATAAATATTGTTTTTTGGGTTACTATGTAACGTGTTGTTAGTTACGAGAAAAAATGTAAACAAAATGACAAGCAATAAATTTTAATATTCATTGTAATTCAATATTTTGGAAGTACAGTAAAAACACAAAAATCAAATATAAAATGAGGTACTTCGCTATCTCAACATTATGTAATTCTTACAAATTAATCTTATTTGTTGTATAAACAGTTGTGTTATTGTATAGTTTATAAGGAATACACTTTTTATAGAACCACAGTAATTGATCCTACATTGAACTAACAAGAGTATTGCAAAAGATCTATATAGGTGACTAATGTCGTTGCAATAATTACGATGAGATAGATAAATTCACCAGGGAATTGCCCATAACTTTCTAAATAATGTAAACATAACAAAATGTTATATAGAAAAAATGTTCAAAATTAAGGGATCTTTGCAGCGACATAATAAAAAATGTATGTTGCTGAAAGAAAATTTTTTGAAGCGTCGCGACGCCTAGCGTCTTAAAGATAATTTCTGTATTTCTACCCTGCCTTCTAGTAAAAGTAAGTAAAAATGTAATACTTTTTAAAATAATTTATTTTTCTCGACCGTTTCCCAGAAAAACTTATTTCTCCAGTTAAATCGATCACCCCTGAATTTAAACAAAAATTAACAATCAAGACACCCAACGAATATTTTCGAATTTGATCCGGAAACCTAATATTCGAATATTTCCGATTAAGATTCAGATTTTTTCTGAACAAAAATTAATTCTCAAATTATTTGCAAATCCAAAAACTCAAAAAACTCAAAAAACGACATTGTCTAATTTTTTCAGAAACTTGTTTCCGGTTTGGGTTCAGGGTCCGGTTCCGCTTCCGCGGCCGGTTCCGGTTCCGCGGCCGGTTCAGGTGCAGGTGCTTCCGGTAACGGATCAAAGTTAACTGCCGCGTGTACGGCCTCATTAGCTGGCATTACCTCCATCACCCCGAGTAAGTCCCTCAGCTTTTCTACAGTTTTCTTTTCAACGTGGTAGGTGTGTGACTGGACTTGTAGGGCAGTTACGTGAACCCCTGTCATATTACTAATATGGTGGGCGATGTCCTCATAACTACACTCCTCAAAGGGCCGTCCGCGGAAGGCTTCCGCGTAGGCGGCGTTTAATTCGGGGGTCCAAGTCATTCTGACCATGATGAATTTGATTAGGTACCTTAACCTGGAGGGTCAGGTTGTTTTCAAGATTGTCTTCCCCTAGCCTTAGGTGTGCCAACACCTACTGCAAGGTAGCAGCTTTGCTGTATCCTGGCAGACGCCCTTACAGGGTGCTATCAAAAAACTCAAAAAACGACATTGTCTAATTTTTTCAGAAACTTGGTTCCGGTTTGGGTTCCGGGTCCGGTTCCGCTTCCGCGGCTGGTTCCGGTTCCGCGGCCGGTTCAGGTGCAGGTGCTTCCGGTAACGGATCAAAGTTAACTGCCGCGTGTACGGCCTCATTAGCTGGCATTACCTCCCCGGTTCCGCTTCCGGTTCCGCGGCCGGTTCAGGTGCAGGTGCTTCCGGTAACGGATCAAAGTTAACTGCCGCGTGTACGGCCTCATTAGCTGGCATTACCTCCATCACCCCGAGTAAGTCCCTCAGCTTTTCTACAGCTTTCTTTTCAACTTGGTAGGTGTGTGACTGGACTTGTAGGGCAGTTACGTGAACCCCTGTCGTATTACTAATATGGTGGGCGATGTCCTCATAACTACACTCTTCAAAGCGCCGTCCGCGGAAGGCTTCCGCGTAGGCGGCGTTTAATTCGGGGGTCCAAGTCATTCTGACCATGATGAATTTGATTAGGTACCTTAACACGTTCGCGGACACAGTGGTAAAAATGGTCGGCCTCAGTGGCACACTATCATAACTTTTGAACCGGTTACCCTATCTTGCTCATATTTTGGGAGATGTTTTTATTTATTGTTTATAACATTTTGAAAAATAAAAAAAGGTGGACTACAATTGCAGACGTGTCCCATGACAACAAAATGTTTTGTGTGCTGGGACACGTCTGCAAATACAGACGTCATTGTTTTCAGTCTATTTGCAATTAAAACCATATTTATTGGAAATAAACATTTATTTTGGATACACATTAACAAACAATAAGATCACATTCTTAATTATTACAAAAATTTGAAAATAAAACATTTTATTTATGATGAAAATTTTCAAAACAAGCACCAGCGCATAAAGGGGGGTGATCCTTACAATCCTTACATCTCCAGGAGGTGTTTGATCGTTTTTTATTTTTCGAGCACCATCGGCAGCGCAGGAAATAGCTTTTGCGTTTATAATCTTCAGGCAAAGGTATCTTTTCTATGAAATGTTGATTGATATCACCGTCTGAAGCAACGCTCTTACGAGAAGTTAGTCTAGAACCACCCTTTACCTTTACATATTCCCTTCCATCTTTAATATCAGGATTCAATTTTAATAGTGCTCTGATGAGTTTGTCACGATAGTCTATAAGACTCATCTGCGAGTTACGATGATTTGTAAAGATTAGGTACGAGTTCACAAGAGCTATATCTAGTAAATGGAATATAACCTTTTTATACCATTTTATGGTTTTCCGAGGGCAAGAGTAGTAGGAAATTAATTGGTCAGATCTGTCAATCCCTGACATATTTTCGTTATAGTCCACGACATGTACAGGTTTCATTTTCTTTTGTCCATATCGATTGGGGGCCTCTATCAGTTTAGGATGATGCTTCGTAGTTATGGAGAGTACGTCCCTCTTATCTTTCCATTTGGATACGTATACTTTTCCTTGACGTTGCCAAAAATGATCGCCTTTATTTAGTTTTTTACTTACTAATTCTTTCGGGTTACCCTTACGATTCTTGCGCAGGGTGCCGGTTGTATGTGTTTTAAGGGTTAATAGTTTGTTTGACAATGTAACGCTATTGTAAAAATTGTCCTGTATCAAATGATGGCCTTTGTTTAGGTAGGAAGACATTAATCTTAATACCAGAGCAGTAAGTTTTGGCATAGTTTCATTATTTTCATGCTTTCCTTTATAGATTTCTAGATTAAATACGTATCCATTGGGTGCGCAGAGTTTATAAAATTTGATGCCGTATTTTGCTTTCTTGTTTTTAATATACTGACGAAAGCTTAGCCTTCCACGGTGATGCAACAGCGATTCATCTAAAGCTAAATGCTCACCTGGAGAGTACACTTTTTGGAAGTTTTCTAATACCATTTTTACTAAGACGTTTACTTTGCCAAGCCTATCTTTATCATCTCTATCGACTGTACAGTTCAAACATCGAAGTATTGTCTCAAATCGCCTTCCAGACATTATTGCAGAAAAAAGTGGGTGATAATAAAGCGGATCCGATGCAAACATTTTTCGCAATGTCGGAAAACCAATTTGGCCCCTCAGAAGACAAAGCCCTAGAAATTTTTCTAATTTATCCTTACTTATATCTACAAACTTTGTTGCTCTGCTGTATTTGGGACAATTTTTAGTAGTTAGTGTGTTGCCGTAATCATTACTACACATCACTAATATGTCAATTATTTCATCAGTCCAAAACCTTCTAAAAATTTCTATGGGAGACGCATATCCATCTATAGTAATTTTTATGCCCTCTGAAGTATGATCAAAATTAAAATCTGGTATAGCTGAGAGGGTCTCTGACCACTTGCCATCACTAACATCACTATCAGTGTCGCGTACTAGATTCAAATCTGGCGCCGCAATATCTTCTTGATTATCTGCTGCTTCTTCTTCGGAATCTGAAGACTCGGCGTCTTCACTTTCAGAAATGTAGGGATTATCCCCACGGAATTCACCGGCGTCGTCACTATATGGATCACCCTCAGACTCAGACTCACTAATAGCATATCCATCCGAATCTACTTCATCATGCAACTTTAGAAGACGTGCTTGTTCCTCAGAATCCATTATATAATCTAAACCATTATAACTAGCTGTTACAGAACTAAACCATTCTTTCAAAAGCACTTTCCAGCACAAACAGCCTTTGCTAATCCAATATCTTCTATGACCACAAAACAACGTAATAATAACGCAAAAATAATTCTCACAGCACTACTAAACGTCAGATATGCCACTTCATGCCGGCAGAACATAACCACACAAAAACATGTGATAATTGCTGTAGTGGGGCAACGCACATGAAACCATGATGGTGTACGGTGACACATAATATGTACCGCCATATAACTTAACCTACCAGGCGTCTGCAGCTGCAGACGTGTCCCCGGCTCATCAAAAAAGTTGGACTGCATATGCAGACGTGTCCCATCACATCGCGCTGCAATTACAGACGTGTCCGTGAACGTGTTAACCTGGAGGGTCAGGTTGTTTTCAAGATTGTCTTCCCCTAGCCTTAGGTGTGCCAACACCTACTGCAAGGTAGCAGCTTTGCTGTATCCTGGCAGACGCCCTTACAGGGTGCTATCAAAAAACGACATTGTCTAATTTTTTCAGAAACTTGGTTCCGGTTTGGGTTCCGGGTCCGGTTCCGCTTCCGCGGCCGGTTCCGGTTCCGCGGCCGGTTCAGGTGCAGGTGCTTCCGGTAACGGACCAAAGTTAACTGCCGCGTGTATGGCCTCATTAGCTGGCGTTACCTCCATCACCCCGAGTAAGTCCCTCAGCTTTTCTACAGTTTTCTTTTCAACGTGGTAGGTATGTGACTGGACTTGTAGGGCAGTTACGTGAACCCCTGTCGTATTACTAATATGGTGGGCGATGTCCTCATAACTACACTCCTCAAAGGGCCGTCCGCGGAAGGCTTCCGCGTAAGCGGCGTTTAATTCGGGGGTCCAAGTCATTCTGACCATGATGAATTTGATTAGGTACCTTAACCTGGAGGGTCAGGTTGTTTTCAAGATTGTCTTCCCCTAGCCTTAGGTGTGCCAACACCTACTGCAAGGTAGCAGCTTTGCTGTATCCTGGCAGACGCCCTTACAGGGTGCTATCAAAAAACTCAAAAAACGACATTGTCTAATTTTTTCAGAAACTTGGTTCCGGTTTGGGTTCCGGGTCCGGTTCCGCTTCCGCGGCCAGTTCCGGTTCCGCGGCCGGTTCAGGTGCAGGTGCTTCCGGTAACGGATCAAAGTTAACTGCCGCGTGTACGGCCTCATTAGCTGGCATTACCTCCATCACCCCGAGTAAGTCCCTCAGCTTTTCTACAGTTTTCTTTTCAACGTGGTAGGTGTGTGACTGGACTTGTAGGGCAGTTACGTGAACCCCGTCGTATTACTAATATGGTGGGCGATGTCCTCATAACTACACTCCTCAAAGGGCCGTCCGCGGAAGGCTTCCGCGTAGGCGACGTTTAATTCGGGGGTCCAAGTCATTCTGACCATGATGAATTTGATTAGTTACCTTAACCTGGAGGGTCAGGTTGTTTTCAAGATTGTCTAGCCTTAGGTGTGCCAACACCTACTGCAAGGTAGCAGCTTTGCTGTATCCTGGCAGACGCCCTTACAGGGTGCTATCAAAAAACTCAAAAAACGACATTGTCTAATTTTTTCAGAAACTTGGTTCCGGTTTGGGTTCCGGGTCCGGTTCCGCTTCCGCGGCCGGTTCAGGTGCAGGTGCTTCCGGTAACGGATCAAAGTTAACTGCCGCGTGTACGGCCTCATTAGCTGGCATTACCTCCATCACCCCGAGTAAGTCCCTCAGCTTTTCTACAGTTTTCTTTTCAACGTGGTAGGTGTGTGACTGGACTTGTAGGGCAGTTACGTGAACCCCTGTCGTATTACTAATATGGTGGGCGATGTCCTCATAACTACACTCCTCAAAGGGCCGCCCGCGGAAGGCTTCCGCGTAGGCGGCGTTTAATTCGGGGGTCCAACTCATTCTGACCATGATGATTTTGATTAGGTACCTTAACCTGGAGGGTCAGGTTGTTTTCAAGATTGTCTTCCCCTAGCCTTAGGTGTGCCAACACCTACTGCAAGGTAGCAGCTTTGCTCTATCCTGGCAGACGCCCTTACAGGGTGCACTCAAAAAACGACATTGTCTAATTTTTTCAGAAACTTGGTTCCGGTTTGGGTTCCGGGTCCGGTTCCGCTTCCGCGGCCAGTTCCGGTTCCGCTTCCGCGGCCAGTTCCGGTTCCGCGGCCGGTTCAGGTGCAGGTGCTTCCGGTAACGGATCAAAGTTAACTGCCGCGTGTACGGCCTCATTAGCTGGCATTACCTCCATCACCCCGAGTAAGTCCCTCAGCTTTTCTACAGTTTTCTTTTCAACGTGGTAGGTGTGTGACTGGACTTGTAGGGCAGTTACGTGAACCCCGTCGTATTACTAATATGGTGGGCGATGTCCTCATAACTACACTCCTCAAAGGGCCGTCCGCGGAAGGCTTCCGCGTAGGCGACGTTTAATTCGGGGGTCCAAGTCATTCTGACCATGATGAATTTGATTAGTTACCTTAACCTGGAGGGTCAGGTTGTTTTCAAGATTGTCTAGCCTTAGGTGTGCCAACACCTACTGCAAGGTAGCAGCTTTGCTGTATCCTGGCAGACGCCCTTACAGGGTGCTATCAAAAAACTCAAAAAACGACATTGTCTAATTTTTTCAGAAACTTGGTTCCGGTTTGGGTTCCGGGTCCGGTTCCGCTTCCGCGGCCGGTTCAGGTGCAGGTGCTTCCGGTAACGGATCAAAGTTAACTGCCGCGTGTACGGCCTCATTAGCTGGCATTACCTCCATCACCCCGAGTAAGTCCCTCAGCTTTTCTACAGTTTTCTTTTCAACGTGGTAGGTGTGTGACTGGACTTGTAGGGCAGTTACGTGAACCCCTGTCGTATTACTAATATGGTGGGCGATGTCCTCATAACTACACTCCTCAAAGGGCCGCCCGCGGAAGGCTTCCGCGTAGGCGGCGTTTAATTCGGGGGTCCAACTCATTCTGACCATGATGATTTTGATTAGGTACCTTAACCTGGAGGGTCAGGTTGTTTTCAAGATTGTCTTCCCCTAGCCTTAGGTGTGCCAACACCTACTGCAAGGTAGCAGCTTTGCTCTATCCTGGCAGACGCCCTTACAGGGTGCACTCAAAAAACGACATTGTCTAATTTTTTCAGAAACTTGGTTCCGGTTTGGGTTCCGGGTCCGGTTCCGCTTCCGCGGCCAGTTCCGGTTCCGCTTCCGCGGCCAGTTCCGGTTCCGCGGCCGGTTCAGGTGCAGGTGCTTCCGGTAACGGATCAAAGTTAACTGCCGCGTGTACGGCCTCATTAGCTGGCATTACCTCCATCACCCCGAGTAAGTCCCTCAGCTTTTCTACAGTTTTCTTTTCAACGTGGTAGGTGTGTGACTGGACTTGTAGGGCAGTTACGTGAACCACTGTCGTATTACTAATATGGTGGGCGATGTCCTCATAACTACACTCCTCAAAGGGCCGTCCGCGGAAGGCTTCCGCGTAGGCGGCGTTTAATTCGGGGGTCCAAGTCATTCTGACCATGATGAATTTGATTAGGTACCTTAACCTGGAGGGTCAGGTTGTTTTCAAGATTGTCTTCCCCTAGCCTTAGGTGTGCCAACACCTACTGCAAGGTAGCAGCTTTGCTGTATGCTGGCAGACGCCCTTACAGGGTGCTATCCTTCACCCTTTCGTCAAATTTCTTGAATTTTGCAAACTTTTGACCTCTTGATACGAAGAAATACAAAGAAATCGGTGAGCACGTGTAGGAGTTTCCAACATCGCGACGAATTCCTCGATATCAAGAGGTCAAAAGTTTGCAAAATTCAAGAAATTTGACGACCCAGTGACAAGCAAATTTTATGGAGTTCCACAAACAAGCATCAACGGCTTCAGCAAGGTTGGCGTAAGGGTTTATTTAGTTAACAAGCCTCCAGCTGTGATAGTGAAAAACATTTAATTAGATATTTGAAATGGCGCCAGATACGTTGGAAAAGCTTCTCAATAAACGGCGTTTAATTTCAGATCGCGTAAGTAGATTTCAAACATTTTTAAACAATTTAGACAAGGAAAACGTCGACGCGCATCAGTTAGGTACACGCCTAGAAAAATTTAAACTTTGTTGGGATGAGTTTGAAAAGGTGCAATCAGAAATAGACATTAAAAGTGATTTCGAACCATCTTCCGAAATTTGGGACGAATTTGAAGAGTCATACGCGAAATGTGTGGCGAATTCAGAAGGCTTAATTCTAAAATTTACTACGCCAAAACAGCAACCACAATCGGTAACCTTAGAACCACAGATCAAATTGCCTACAATTAATTTGCCTACGTTCAATGGTGCGCATGATCAATGGACTCACTTTCATGATACTTTCGATTCATTAATTAATCAAAATCGCTCGTTGACTAACGTACAAAAATTTCACTATTTAAGATCATCCTTAAAGAACGAAGCTGCGCAAGTCATTCAAGCCCTATAGTCAGGGGCCGTTGGGATTTTCGCTTTTTTTCTGTGCTAAAAGCAAAAAACCCTTACAGTCAAAAAGTAGGTGTCTTAGACATTAGATTCTACCAGGTTTACATTTTCGAAAACGCCTCGTTTATTAAATATGGCGAAAACAAAATGGCGTCGCATCGCTTTCTGTAAATCTGAATTGTGACGTTATTTTTTATCACATTTTTAAAAACAAGGTGTAGAAATGCTGGTATAGGATTAAACTTCATTAGTAGAGGACAAAATAACACAGTAATGTATATTTACTATCAGAATATGCCGAAATTAGATTTTTTTTACTTTCAAAGTTTATTTTCACATGCGTATATTTCGATGAAAATGTTATTTTATGACATTTTTGTTTGAATGAAAGAGGTGTAAAATTTAATAACGATTCCAATGGTACCAAATAAGTGTATAGTAGCTAGTACTACACAGAAGTTATTGTAAGAAATATACGCGAGTTCGAGTTCTTCGTCGCAAGCAGGATATGTCGTGGACGGAGGGGTGCGCCGCGCGATGCATTTAATATTCTTTATTTGTGTTTAGGTATTATTTATGCTTGGTTTAGAACTAGGGCCGTCTTAACAAATTTGAGCGCCCTGGTCTAAAAAAAAAAAATTGGCGCCTTCATCGAATTGGATTCAACAATAATTAAATAATACGTATAATTAACGCGAGAATAATTAACGAGAATAGGTGCCACCGCAAAGCGCACACTTTACTAATTAATTTAGTTTTGTACAATTAGCAAACAAATTTTTCCAATTTTTCTACGATCTCTTCACACACAACCACCAGCTAATATTTTGGATACAGTTGCTGCTCCGTACATTCCTACTTCAACCCAAGCTTGGTCTATTCCGCTTCCTAATGCAGCTAATGACCAAAACACAATATGTAGTTCACCTGGTCTAAAAAGAAATTCTCTTCGTATGCGCTGATCGGATCCCCAAAATCTCATTGCCATATCATTTATCATATAATTGAATGTCAAATGTTATAACTGTAATAGCTTTTCTATCCATGGCCAAAAAGTTAACCGCCAGTGCTTGCTTAATTGCTTCAAAAAGTATACTCTGTAATTTGTTGGCGGCGATCGAATCAAGGGTGCCAATAATGATACATTAAATTGCTGTGCTTCCTTTGAAATGAGGGAATTAAATCCTGACCATGTCCCGGCCGTTTTTTCCGATGAACCCAAAATTGTCGCAATAATCCAACACAAATCTTTCTTATTCGCATCATCTAAATCGTAACATAAACATTCAGAAACATTATCTAATTTTAAAGCAGGTGGGTTGGGCTTGACACAATATTCTCCAGTGAATTCATTTTGAACATTTGGAGATTTAAGTGAACGATCTATTTCTAATGGCGACAATATTTCCTTCTTATCGTCAGATTTTTTCTGGAACACCGCAATAGCCGTTCCATGTAGACTGTCCATACCACTAGGTGTAGACTCAAGAAAATCTATATTATCGATTGAAACCCAAACAGATTCTTCTTTCACTGACCAGCTTGGAAAACAAACGCTCATATTTAATTTCTCCAGACGATTGTATATACCATTTTGCATACAATTTTCCATTTGCAATAGCTTTTTGTAGCTAATGGAGAGTCCAAGCTTCTCTAATTTGTTTATCATATGTTTGGATCTCAAATTTTTGTGAATGTCTAAAGCCAATCCAACAGTTAATGGCGTTTCTTGTTTATTGTGAATGGATGATTTGCTGTTTAGCGTACTTATTTGTTTTCGACTTTTGAATGCTTGTATGGCATGTTGACAAACAGCAGAAATGTGTGCGTGTGTACTGTCGTCATCGTCTTTATTGGCATCTTCATTGGGTGTTTCGTGGCTGATTTGTCTAGTCAATTAGTAATGCTTTACATAACTGATATAACATCACAGGTGTCTCAAAATCTTGGAACGAACCTGTTAATTTCCATTTAGGCATATATTCAATTTTCCGGCGAAGAATCTTGGCAGCTGCAATCAGAGTATTTATATTTTCAGTCTTGTTTGCAGTTATGCCTATTGATGCCATCTGGTGTCAAGTTTCATTTAATAGTACTTGTTCAGGCTCATTTCGCTTAGAGGGTTTTTTGAAAATAACGTATGTAACTAAAGTTTTGGGAAAATTTTTCGTATGGTCGAATTGTCGAGCCAGGTAATGCACGTCATCAATAAATTTTATGACATCATAACTTGGTACGTCTACATGAAGTTTCAAACGATTTACAAATTATATAACCTAAATTTTCGGTTGACATTTTCTATTCTATCGCAATGACAATGACATACAACACGATCTGTCAAAAATTTAGAAGTGAAATAATATAAACATGCCAAAAATAATACAAACTTTACAAAAAATAAATATGAGCTAAATTAGAAAATAAAAACCCGATTTCGTTCTTATTTTTAAAAATTTATAGACCTTGTGATTAAACACGGCCTGCCCAATCTTAGAAAACTGCAAAAATACTTTATATTTAGCAATTACATTTTGTATTTTTTTCTCGCGCATTATTGGTAACGCCGACCGTTGATCATGTGATTGATGACGCGCATTACCTGAATCGTCAATTCGACTATATGATTGTTTTCACATTAAAATTAAAGCAATCACGTTACCATTGGATATGAAATCCATGGCCCTTTAGCTGCTATGTGATACATTATAATTATCGTTAAACCTTCACTGAATAGTTTTCTGTAGTATAAATTTAAGTAAAACAATTATAGTTTGAACATTTTTCCCAAAACTTTAGTTACATACGTTAATGTTATCAATATGCTGAGACAATTTTTTTTAAAATAAGCTTTGTAATTATGGTTAGGTATACTTTTAATGCCAAAATCTTTTAAAATATTAAGATAAGTACTCTGGATTACATTCATGTTTAGAATTTTATTATTTTCTTCCGAGAATGCATTTTTCACCGTGTTGACTAATGCTGGTAATATTGGTACTTTCACCATTTAGAGCAGTTATTTTTTTAGTTCTTTCGTACTTTCTAAAACAAGCGGTGTGGTATTTGACTTCAAGTGCGACTGCTATCAGTGGATCATCAGATGCAAGTACATAACCCACTAAGCCTGTTCCTTATCACATCATCTTTGGTTTTTAAAAATATCTTTAAATTTTTTGCCCATGTTAGCTGATGTGACGTCATGCACGTTTTCTTTGGAATTTTCTTGGCACAAAATGCACCTCGTATTATCTAAATTTGACCTGATTCTTATAGGAATATTACTTGCAAGTTCTTTAGTTGAAGAAGAAGAAGAAGAAGAAGGAACACTTAATGTAGTTTCTCTTTCCTTTAATCTTTCAGTCATAATTTTGTTGTTCATATCACAATAGCATTTTTTGTGAAACAACGCACTTCCCGTTAACAATTGCGATTTAGAATATTTTGATAATATATCTCAACATCGAAATGTATAGAGGTCAACGATTACGATACGATACTTTTAACATATTTTAACGTAGGATTTTCGTCGCCCAGAGAAATTCTCTCGTTTTGCCTCACTTATTTTGTCGATAGAGTAAAGAGTAGCATTATTAATTTTTTCTGAACTTTTATTGCGGGTTTGGCATATTATGCACAGCCTGGCAATTATATTTAACATCCATATTTATTATTTATTGATTAAGATATCTAGAAATATGCTTAAAGTAAAATATTTTATTTCTTAAAACAATAAATATCACGTAAAATAAGTTAATAATAACTACCACCAACACATGCATACGAATGACTGGGAATGGCTAGCTAGCAATCGTTTTTACTATAGCAGCGCGCACACCTCGCGATACATACAGGCAGACACGCGACAAGTTGATACGCGCTTCTGGACATTTACATAGCGAAAACTATTTTATTACGATATCAAATGCAGGAGTATTTGGTATCGTTGGAATCGTTATGAAATAATGTACATCTTTTATTTGAGAGAAAAATTCGGATAAACATTTTTATTGAAACTGTGGACGATGAAAGAAAACGTACGAATTTCAAAAAAACAAATTTTGATATATTTTAATTAAAATTAATTAAATATATACAGTTTCTGTGCATTATTTATGTAGTCCAAACCTTCAACAATATTTTAACGATTAGTTTTTGAAAATGTGTTAAAAAATAACGTCGTAATTAAATTTGTAAGTGAGCTATGCGTCGCCATTTTGTTTTCTCCATATTTTTTTAATCGGTCGTTTCCGAAGATGTAAACCTGGTAAAATGCAATGCCTAAGCTATCTATTTAGTAATTATAAAGGTTGTTTGCTTTTAGCACAATATAAAAGCGAAACGCGTTTTTTGGCCGAACGGCACCGGACTACTAGAAATATCCGCCGCAAATTATGAAATCGCTTGGGATCTTTTAAGGGAAAGATTTGAAAATTACATCAAATCATGTTTAACATTTATGCAGATGTAGTTTTTGTCATATGGGGAATATAGTACAAAATCACATTCTGTGATATTTAACATAGTCATTCCCAGCTGTATTTGGGCATAATACATATGCTTTTTCTTAAGTGCCAAGGATCCATCATCACCTGGTTGTAGATATTTACAGTCTGTTATAAAACTGGTCGCTGGCAAGTTCTTTCCTGTAGAACAAATAAATTAGTACAAAACATAATTTAATTTTTTTTGCTCTTACCACTATAAGGACATTTTATTTCAAGCAGTTTTGAGGGTTTTCCTCCATGAAAAATAATCGGGGGTATATGCTAGCCATGGTTGTTTTTGACTTATTATAAGTCCCGTTTCAAAAACCTCTTGACGAGTTTGTGCTTTATAAGCTTCTCTTGCAGCACCTTCATACTGTACTCCATATTCTGTGTATTTACTTTTGAATGATTTTGGCCAAAAGTATTTCAGAGATTTATTTTCCCAGTCACCAAGTCCGTAAGTATATATGGAATAACATCGGGAACCAGTAATGCGAAACTGGCGCTCTTTATACCACCACTGTTTACTGTTGACTGTTATATTTGCAATGTGAGTGATGTCTACATTGACCAGCTTACTGTAAAATTCTTGGCAATAGTTTTCAAGTAAAGGGATTACTAAAGAGTCCAATAAATTGGGTTTCGCACAGTTTTGGATAACCGCTTTTATTTCTTCACTGCTCTCTAAGTAACTTACATTTGCTTCTGTCTGCTGTATGATTTTTCGACGTCCATTTCTGAAAATGATTATCATTAAGCACACATTTATGTATTTATGTATACGTTACGGCTAGAAGCCGAAGTGCGGCTACAACTAGGTCTAGCCGGCCAGTACTAAGCAAACTTAACACTACCCTAACCTAACCTTGTGACGGGCTGCACCCAGTTCTAGCCGGCTAGGCCTAGTTGTAGGCGCACTTAGGCTTTTACCCGTAACGTATATACAGGGTGGGGCACGGGAACCAAGTATTTTTGGAAAGGCTAGTACTCGGCTATTAGGAGAGGGAGGGTCGTGCGGCAGGTGGCATTCCAGTCCTTGGCTCATAGCATTTCACTTTCAGTTGCCATTTATTCTCCTTGGTTGCCATCATGGAGCCATGAACACTAGAACACCGCACGTTCGCATATGATTGTTTTGTTAGGAGTGGCGAGTCGGTGACCGCGGTTCAGCGTGAGTTTCGCCGCAGAGACATTCAGCTGTACTTCGAATCAGCAATCGTACTGTACCAGACGGATTTTGCGTGGAGAATTACGTTTTCACCCATACAAGTTAGCGACTGTGCAGAAATTGAATGTAAGGGATTACCCCCAACGATTGAATTTTGCACAGGAAATGCTTGCACTTTATGAGCAGAATGAAAACATAATGGTGGCAATGAGTGATGAAGCCCATTTCCACCTTAATGGCGCCGTCAACAAACAAAATTGTTGGTATTGGGCTGCTGAAAATTCGCGACAACTGTATGAAAAACCGCTGCATGCAGTGTTCTAGCGTCCACGGCTACATGATGGAAACTGAAAGTGAAATGGTATGAGCCAAGGAATGGAATGCCACCTGCCGCACTACCCTCTCCCTCCTAATGGCCGACTACTAGCCTTTCCAAAAACACTTGGTTCCCGTGCCCCACCTTGTATTTATCTGTGAAAATTCTTAAAAACCGTACTACACAGAAAAACTGATTTTTTACTTACCTATGGAGACTATATGCAGAATCAGGCCATAACGTTCCATACACCTCTAAAATTTCACTGCACATGTCCTCTGACAAAGACTTTTTACATGGTGATAGCTTCTTTGAAATACATTCTTGCTGCAATAAAGGTGCCGGAGTGTACTGCCGTTCCGCTGTACGAGATGTCCAATAGCAATGTAAATCGGTAGATGATAATTTAGGTAGTGCCAACAAATTATCTTTGAAATAACATTAAAATTACTTAAAATAAATTGTTTTTTGGAGGAACATTGTATTATATTTTATTAAATATTAAAATTACTTTAACTTTTATCTGACAACATAACCTATATAATTTACCTGGAACATAACAGCAAAACAGCAGCGATATGTTTGCAGCGGCCTGAATTTCCAGCCTTACAGCTGCATAACAATTTATTAATTGTTACGACAGTATTATTAATAAGCAGCGTTCCCTTAATTTCATGCGGTCGTTCCTTCAAGTGGCTCGTTTGCAAGGACAAAGCAAAAATATCAACTTCTTGACCCCTTCTTTCGGTTTGCCCACATGCAATTATATACTTGGCATTTAATACCTCTTGTCCCTCATTTATACAGCGCGAACTCGGCGTGGCATCCAAATAATGGAACAAATGTTCCAAAGTTAGAAATGCAGATGCTTCCATAACTGCAGCAATAAAATTTAAGCTATTTTTAGTATAACATAATTCCATAATTATTGTCTAAAGCTAAATAGCTTACCTTTTCAATGTGCTGTTTTGCAGCTACTAATAAATGAAATTTTATTAAGTTTTGGGAAACTGCAAAAGAACATATTTTTCTTTATAACATACCTTCTTCATCTCGGATTTCTAAAATTTTTTACCTAAACATTGTTCATGTTGTAGGTAATGTTCTCTGTTATAAAACGTTGATATCAACTGAGCACTATTGTTAATAATAGCGTTTTTTATTTTGGATATAGAACAAAAATTACACTTTCCGTATATTTAGGAAAAACTAATGGATATAGCACATTTTTCTAACATGAACTTGTTCTATATCCTTTATTTCTGTTTTAAGTACGTAATATTAATTTATAACCCACGTAAGTAATTATATTAATTTTCAAAAAAAAAGGTAAACTTTCTAATTTAAAACTTTATTGGGCACAGAAAATAACAGACAATTCAAAAAATTCAAAACATCAACTCAAAAAGAAAATTCTATGCATATCAAATTATTATAAAAAAAAAATGAAAATGCAAAATAAACTATTTTATTTTTCTGGTGGATTTTGTTGGTTTTTCTTTGGTATTTTCTTCTTTTGATTTCTTGTTTTTAGTGTTATTCCTCTTCACTGAACTCTTGGTATTTCTGGCAACTTTACCTGCAGTAACAATACGTGTGTTTTTCTTTTTCTCTGTGGTTATTTTCTTCGGAGTGTTTTTTTATCTCTAACAATGTTTCATAAAAGATTCTTTCCGTATCATCATGAATATATGACTTCATTTCAGTTAAGTGCTGTCGTTTTAAATCAGATATATTAATTTCCAAATCAGCCAATGGTACATCACTTGAAAAATTATATAAGTCACATAATATATCCCTTCGCCTTGTTGTTTCAACACACAAATTTTGGTTTTATGCATATCACCCTCAAAGATTTCTTTATATTCTACATTATTGACATCTTTTTTTGTATAAATAATATGTTTCACTCTAGTGTATGGTATTGTGTCATAACTGAGTAGTTTACTAATTTTCTGAAAATTGAAATAGTCGGTCTCTTTCATTTGCAATACTTTGAATTTAAGTTTCCATGATGAAGGAATAGACAATAGGGCTCTGACTAAAGATAAGGGACTCCATATTTCTAAATTTCGAATGTGTTTTTCTATGCAACTATGTGCAGAATCTATTTCCTGGACATTACCATTTTTGTTCAACAATTTCAAGACCTTTACTGTCTTTGGACTTTAAGAAATTCTGTATAGCAAAAGTCATCACGGAATTTCTATTTTGTGGCACGCAACTATCGGACCACAAAATAAGTCTTTTTAGTTTGGATTGTCTACCATTACTTGTTTTAAAATTCGAAATATTCCACTGGCGATATGAATGCCAGCACGTCCAGCAATAAACTGGTGCCAGATTGCATTATAAACAATTTTAGTTTTATCCAAATAAGCAGTTAAATTATAGCAAGAGAGCTTAGTAGAAATTTGATACATTGGCCTTAGGCAATGAAAAAGTATTTTGTAAATCAAAAGTTATTACCCCAACCGTGTCATCCTCAATAATTTTTTTTCTGTCTCTGTCCCTTTCTTGTTTTCCAATATTTTTGCGTTTTATGTGTTCTTCCTGTTTTGCGATTTCTTCTTCAGTTGGCTCCTTTAGTATCTTGAACAGTTCGCACTTGTCGCAAAGATCCTTTTTACGCTTGAAGAAGCTTATATTAAATTCCGTGTTAAATATCTCTGAGTACATATGGAATTTAACAGGATTTTCCGTTAAAGATCTGTATAAATCATACATTTTACGTAAGGTTATACCACGCTCTAAATATTTTTTTTTAGTCAGAGTTCTACAGTAATGGGAGTCAATTGATGGAAATGATTTAATATGTGATCTTACTTCATCTTTTGTTGCAACTGGTATGAATTTTTTCTTGTGTTTACCTTGGATGGGGGAGTTTGGTACATCCTCCTTTTTATTTTTCTTAAAAAAGTAATCCACCCGGTTTTTGCTTATGTTTAGAGTATTTAAGAAATACTCTTGACACACCCGAATCTTCACTCACTGAGACTACAAAATGGTATTCGTAACTGTATTTCTTTTTGCTCGATTCCTCTTTGGTTCTCGTTCTTAAAGGTGTGACACGTTTTATATGTTTTGAGTAGAAATGTACTTTTGTTTCATCGTTCAGTTTCCAGAATTGTCTATGAATGTGGCCTCTTTCTTCATTGGTAATGGCTTGTGAACATTTAAATCCACACTTTTCTGAATGGCATGTTTCATTTTTAACTTTCTTGGGTGGTTTTAAAGTACCTTTAGTATCCAAATAGGCTTCTTCTTTTTGTCGCTTAGCATTTCTAATATTTTGTTTCCATTTGGTTGGATTTTTGTTTCGCTTGCGGGTTAAAACTTTGTCTGGACCGTTTTGTTTTTCTTCGGCAATAATTACTTGCTCTTCATTTCCAGATAACTTTTCACTTTCACTATTTTCTTCAGGAACATAATCGGGATCGGTCTGTACATTATTTGGTAGTATTTCTTGAACAGTTTCTGAAATGAAATAAGAGTTAATAGTATCTGGAGAAGAGTCTATGTTAACAATGCCAAAACCTGTAACTGCCATAACCTGTCCATCTTCATTAACATCAGTTATTTCTAATATTACTTGTTCAGTATTACAGGGATAGTCGTTTTCGTCAATAACGTTGTTGATTATTACAGCCAACTCACTGAAAAAGTTAAGTACGTTAGATTAATTCAAAAGTTTGAGGTTATGTACAAACACATTTCAATTTAGGGATTATTTCAAAATGTTACTTACTTCCAGGCCTCCGAAGGGCATTCAGAAGGTTTGCTACGGGGAATAGAACTAAATTCACTGTCCATTATTAGGTCAGAGTAAATTAAAACTGTAGAACAACTTAACTAAACAATGAATGCTGTGCGTATGGATATAGAACAAAACATTACTAATAAAGGTTTCAAATGGATATAGAACAAAATGAGGCTGTATGGTTTATAGAACATAATAATTCTTAAGGAATGAAAGGAACAAGATAATTCTATAACATACCCGAAATTTTAAGGATATAGCCCAATTATTTACTGAAAACTTTGTTATAGACCAGGATAATACTGTTATTTCAACGGATAAAGAACAAGAAAATTTTGTTAAAATTTTTCTTGCATTTGGTTGTATAAAGTCCAAAAATGGACATAGAACAAGATAACACTGGGGTGACGAATAGTCACAAAAAGTACAAATTTAAATATCACTCCACTTAAAACACGCGTAAAAACACGAGGACGACAAAACACGCAAAAAAATACGTAACGTCTTGTAAAAATATCCTACCAACCGCCACCATATTGGAAGAAACAACAGCGCCACCACCGGTGATCTGAATCGCCTATAACTATAAAGTTGCCGCCAACGAAAATTGTTAAAGCTACATGAGATTTACATCTATAACCTGTTGTAAAACCAATGGATTGTCGGCGTAGACCATATTGTTAAATTTTAGTGTAGCAATTATAAGCATATTTCATCTGTTTACAATTTCCCTTCTTTTAAATATAATCTTTAAGTGCGGTTCACGCTTTCGGTAGGTTTTACAAGGGGTTATAGATGTAAATCTCGTAGTTGTAACCATTTTTGTTGGCGGCAACTTATAAACGATCCTCTTTTAAGAAGCAATTTGAGCCCCAAATTTTCATTCCTACTCTCGCTCTGTATCTTCATATTTAGAATAATGCAGCAGATATTTTGACTTTCTGGAAAACATTGTTAAAAGATGTGTAGCAGTGTATCATTTTTAAGAGTTTACAAAATTATGAAACCTAAAGGTAAGTGTACCAGTGGTTGACACTATAAGAGATAATTTGCATAAAAAATTCGCAAACGAAAAATTTACTAGCAATATAAGATAATGGACAATTTAGTAGGACTTATTTATGATTTGGAAAGTAATTTTTGCCCGAAAGCAGCGGAGATGGAGCGCTCTCCAACTATAGAAAAAAAAAATAAAAAGATACTTTTTTGTCCCAATAGTTGACATGGTAAAAATAGCGATGTTCCAGTGGTTGACAATGACATGAACCAGAAATTGACATTTACCTATCAACAGCATTAACATGTATATTACATGTGATATTAAATGCATATATTCAAAACAAAAGTAATATACAATATACGATATATTTTTTACATAAATTCTGTGAAATTTTTCATTTCTGGTACATCAAACAACCCACGATTGTTCTTCAACTGAGGCTCATCTATTTTTCTAATAATGTCTACTTTTGGATACCACATAATATCTTCGTTTTCAGGCCATCTCCAGTGTAATAATCCACTCTTCGTCATGGTTGTGATAGAATACTCTGAGTTGTCACTACCGATAATTTTACCTATAAATGTAGAATTCATAAATAGCAACTTTAAATACATGATTGAATACAAAATATACCTGGATAATACTGATTAATATATCTTACGATGACATATTCTCCAATATCAAAGTCATTACTGAGATCCTCGTCATCTTCATCTTCAGATTCGAGCAATACACTAACCGACGAACCTGAGGAAATCTCAAATTTTTTGTTTAATTTCATCTTTTTGCTTTTGCTTTTCTTCTCTGCTTTTAGTCTCTCTGCTTCGTTTTTCTTTTCCTCCCTCAATTTCTTTCTATTCGCTTTTTCAAGTTCGGCCTTTTCTCTTTTTTCATGCTTTTTACGATGGTACTCCATCCAGCTGTCAGATGTGGCAACAGATGGAACCTTTTCCTTGATGCGTCTTGGCTTTAGAGTTAATGATGTTTTTGGCCAGAAACATGCGTTCTTAAATGAAGTTGGAACGTTGCTTAACTCAACACAGTTGCTAGTACTAGGTTGTTCTGTAATTACCGAACAACTTTTCGCCTTTTCTGCATTCGTCATATTAGTTCTGTGGCATGTTGGTGGTTCTTCGGTAATCATTTGCTGGGAATTACTATTCTCAAGATTCGTACTTCCGTTGTCATTTTTTTCGGGAGTAGTTTCATTCCTATTGGCGATTTCATTAATGTAGTCATTAAGCAAGGATCCTAAAACAGTATAGGATTGCTCATACGCAATCGGACGGGCTCGGTTTTGTTCGCGGGTGACGTATACTGCTGACCGTGGTCAACAGATCGTAAGCATTCTTATTAAGGATTACCTACTTAATGAAAATATTTAAGTAACAAATGTGAAATGCACTTTAAAGAATGGATGAGATACAAACAAATTAAGTTGTTAATATACTAATCTAAAAATAATTAAAATCAAAACTTGTCAAAAGTTAAACGAATATATTGTATTGATAAAATGTATGTACGAGGAATGCCTTTTATGTTTTGTCGTTTGAGAAAAAAATAAACGACTAGAACCTTATATACATTTTATTGTTTTTCAAAGTATTCACCACGATATTTTATGCACTTTACCATACCCTCGAACCAGTTTTTGAAACATTTATTCCACTCCGAAGTAGGGGTACTCAAAATCGCCGATTTGAAAGCTTCGACTGCTTCTTCACTAGGCTGGAACCGTTGACCACGAAGATTTTTCTTAATTTTGGGAAAAGTAGAAAAATCGTTAGGACTTAAGTCAGGACTATACGGAGGGTGGTCCAGAATTTCTACGTTTTGCTGCTCCAAATTGTTTGGCGAGCGGTGTGCGAGCTTGCGTTGTCATGGTGCAGGATGATGCGTCGATTTGGGTTGGTTTTCCGAAGCTCGGTGATAACTTGTGGTAAACAGACTGTGGTATACCACTCTGCATTAACCGTCCTACGATCCTCTAGTTCAATCGTCGCAACGTGACCTGTTTTCGCTACGAACGTGGCAACCATTTTCTTTGAAGTGCTTCGGGAGCGAACAACTTTCGTCGGTTTTGGCTCATCTTGGAAGACCCAGACGGTCGATTGCTGTTTAGAATCAGGATCATAGGCATAACTCCAAGATTCATCACCACTGATGATGCCGTAGACGTGATTTGACTCTCCTCGGTTGAATCGTTGAAGAGTTTTCCTACACCATCTAACACGAGCCGCCTTGTGATCGTCAGAAAGCAAATGCGGAATCCAACGGGAGACCAGCTTTCTCACACCAAGCGCTTCATGCAGGATCTTTTGAATTGTTGTCCCTGAAATGCCTAATGATGTTTCAATCTCACGATATGTCACATGACGGTCTTCGATGATTAGTTGTCTCACAGCAACGATGTTATCTTCAGTAAAGGCGGTTTTTGGACGTCCTTCACGAGATTTGTCACTAGGGCTGGTATATCCACGCTGGAATTCTAAATACCAGCGTTCGGCGGTTCTAAGACATGGGGCTTCATCATTGAACACTGAAGTCAGCTCCTCGAAACATTGAAGTCGGGTTAGTCCTCTTCTAAAGTTGTAGAAGATTATTGCACGAACATTTTCCTTGGAGAAATTTATTTTCGTATGCGACTTGACAACTTTGAAATGACGCTGTGACTAAACAATCTCACTAATCCTATATCTTTCAATTGTTTTGAGCTTCTAGATTTAAAGAGATTCGAACGGTGTACGGTTCTATATTCGAAATTGGCGGTAAATATGTAAACGACAAAACTTAAAAGGCATGCCTCGTACATAAATTTTAAATAGTAATTTTCCGGTATTTCTTTTTAGTTCTTCTTAGTTCGTCACTACATTGGCGTTTTACTGGGTATTCTGTTTTTTTATTCACTAATTTATAATTTAAGTAATTAAGTTTTATTTTAGTACGTAACTTAACAAAATCGATTATAAGCTCTTCTGCAATGCAATATTTATTTTTAATTCTGTTAACTATGTTCGTTACTGACCGTTTTTTCTTGACAATTGGTTTATGATATAGATTGAAAAATTCTTCCATTTTATTAATGTCAATCATCCATTTCGCAGTTGGTTCTATTAAACCGCCGTAAGACAAATTGCTGACCCAAGATGGTAAGCTGTAAGTTTTCCGGTATGTATAGTCTCCTAAATTTGGATATTTTTTCTTGTATTTTTTTGCTAAGTAGCCTGCAATGTAAGTTAGAGCGTCACCGGCTGTTTCCCCATAATCATCCTTATTGATACCTTTTACTGCAATATTTTCCGGCGCTACATTGGAGGCAATACTACTGCTATCATCGCTACTATAATTTGGTGACGTAGTTGTTGAAGTCGGATAATTTAAATCAATTTTGGCGGTATTTACCACTTTTCCCAAAATATATTCGTCGGGCAATTTGTCCTACGTGTTAACTTCTGTGTTTAGAATTCCCGGATTTTTCCCCAGCATTATTAATCGAATCCTGTATAAAGCTTCCATTGGAGATGGATGGTCGTTTAATCCACCACGTACTCGTACTTGAAAAAAAAAGTTTTCCAGGGAATCTTGATTTAGTCTGTGAGTCAAGATGTATTTTATATCGTATCGGTTAGACATACAGGGAAATTTTCTTTTTAGTATACATATCCCGTATGTATACTTTTATAATAAACGCAAATAGGCAACCCACTATACACTATAAACGTCACGTCACGTGGTGCGTAAAGGTTATGTTTCATGTTTGTAAATAAAAAATAAATCAAAATTATTGGAATATCAACATAATTTTAATTCAACGATTATTCTAAAACATAAAATATCAACAATACAAAACAGAAAGGAAAATAAAAACAGCAACAGTTAAAGACTAATTTTTTGACATTAATTTAATTTGATGATTTTTGCCACAGCATGCTAATTTTTTAACGTTTATGGTGTATAGTGGGTTGCCTATTTGCGTTTATTATAAAAGTATACATAGGGTATATGTATACTAAAAAGAAAATTTCCCTGTATCTAGGAAAGGGAGTTGTAGCGATCTTATAGACATTAAAATGCCTTTCTGAAATGTATATAATGCATTCTTGTCTATAATTCTCATATTCTTTATAGTTTGATACATTTCATTTAGTATTTTATCTTGTTTTTCGATACAAATTCCATATCCCGATTTGTAATTTAAAAATGAAACCATTATCAATAAACCAGTTCCTTAGAAGCTTTAACAAATGGGGTACGTCAGCAAACATATAAATGTCATTATTTGTTATAGAATGTTTAAACGTAACGTTGTCAAGTTCTGTATTAATTGATAACTCTTTCCAAAGACCCACGCTTCCTCCACCACAGTCACTTACACAGCCAACTACATCAAAGTTGATTGTATGTAATTTTATAATTATGTCAGTTAATATTTGTTTTGTCATTTTTTGGTCGAATTCGATGTAGATGGGTTGTTTCCACTTACCAAATAAACCACGGGCCATGACTACTTGCATATAATTGTGTGGTCCAATTATTTCATCCTCTACCCCATCATATTCATAAGTAGCTTTTACTTTTATTTCATCAAACTGTAAAATAGTACATCTATCTTTTGGATGCATAGTTTGACCTTCCATAAATCTCAAAACATCAGACAAAATACCATGTCGTAAATCGATTTGTTTTGCCCATCGTCTTAAAGTAGAAAGTCCAGGTAATGGATAATGTAATTTTGTTCTCAAATAAGTATAACATTTTTTAGAAAAATATCGCAAAGTAAAAGCTATTCCTATTTCATCACTAGTCCATTTCACTTTCTTCTTTTTACTTAAGATTACGTCAATCTGGTTTTTCGTAAGTATTTTCTTTAATATAGTATATACTTGCTTATGAATACTATCAGACATTTTTCTCTTTTTGGCGTAGTAAACGACTTGTCTTTTTAATAATTTTATTTTATTTTTATTAACTTTATCTTCATTTATGTGCTTTTCAATAATGATTTTCTGGTTTTTGTTTTCTTCTAAAACTGCTTCGTATTTTTTCTTTAACATGTCATATTCTGAATTTAATTCTAATTTGACTGTTTCTACATTTAATGAATCTTCAGTTACAGATTCAACTACATTTGAATCTTCCAAAATCTCTTCAATCATTATTTTCTGTTTTCGTTTTTCCATTCTTTGGTTCCGAGTGGTATTACCTGGTACTTCTATTCTGGCAAGACCTAAATTTTTAGAAGGCACTGCAGTCTTTTTCAGGCGTCTTGCTGTTGGTAATTCTAAAACAATAAATTCGTAATTTTGAAAGTAAAACGTACATTTTTTAAATGATCTTGCATTTATTCATATGTTGTTAAGATATTGCGCAGATATTTATTTACCTAATAGTTCAGATTTTAAATTTCGAATATAGTCCTCTTCTGTAAAATGTAGGGAACATATTGTACAAGAGTCTGGATTCCAAGAGCCATCTCTTCTACATTTACTCATCCAGAGTTTCCTAATTTCAGAGTCTTTGGGAAACCTGTGAAACGTAATACCTTGTCCTTTGGTATTTTGGTAGCTATTGTTACAAACTGCAACATTACATCGTGCACCCGGCATCCTTTAAAGAGCGTATAAAAATATTAAATGTAGCTAAAATATTATTTATGAAAATAAAGCTTACAGCACTCATATTTTAGAATAATATTCTTACTTATTTTGCTTTTCCTAAACTTATAAATTTGCACGTTTATTCAAATATTAAACTTACTTATCTGTTCAATATTTCCTCGAAAATATAACAAACACCTTTAAAATACTTGTCTACACTAAACTAAGTTAACAAGGGGCTATTGAAATGCGTCTAAGCTCGGCACCGGCGGTCAGCGACCTACGTCATCATGTCGTTGCCCGTGCATTCGGCTCTTACCACATTGGGCTTATGGGAATGAGCAGTCCTATAGAGTTTACGGTCCTTGGTCATTAAGGTCATTGGTGTTCTCCGGGTCACGTGTGGGACTATTTGGCAAACTTTCATTTTCTCCTTGAAGGTTGTCTTCATTTTCCGGTTCGCTTTGTTCTGGTCTCACCCTCAGTTCATTCTGGATGTCTTTCCACAACATGAACAAATTTGTGTCTTCAATATTTCCAGTCCACTCATCAGCCTGTTTAAAAATGTTTAATTTTTCTTGACCTAGTTTTGCTTCCGGATAGTCAAGACATTCTTTTTTTACTTTGTATTCTACATTTGACTTGGTGCCTTCAGCAGTCTTTCTAGGGTTCTCACCTTTAAACTATTTAGCATAATTAATGCCGTTTGGATCAAACGGGAATAATCCGCATGTTCTAAATCCTGATTTGATCATGTAATTGCTTTTTCGATAACCTTCTCAAGAACTGGAGCAAAATATTCTCGTTTAAGCTTTTGACCGTCATTCTCTAATTTATAATTGTGTACACCGGTCTTCCAAGCATTTTTTAATGGGTGGAATATTGCCACATCCATGAGCTGTAATACATGAGTTGCATTTGTATACAAAGCAACTAATATGATTTCGTTTTTGATGCAAAATCTGCTCAACTCCATTGTTAAATGTGAAGCATGGCCATCAAGAAAAAAAATTGCAGGCTTGGGTATTTCATTTTCTAATAGTCAGGGAATAAATATATTAGCGACAAATTCGTAAAAGGTCTGGCCGGTCATCCAGCCAGACTCAGATTTGCCTATAGCCCATTTTTTTGGCATCATGTTTATTATGTTAGATGGAAGTAGCTCATAACTGTAAATTACCATTGGTGGCAATACGTCTCCTGATGCATTTGCAGTTATCAGACACGTTAAACACTCCTTCTCATCATTTCCAATAAAATTATAAGCGGTCTTGTCACCATTCCGAATTAAACATTTCGCTCCTTTCGGAGCTAGAAAAAAAGCGGTCTCGTCTGCGTTAAAAATTCTTCTAGGGTCTTTTGCTACATCTAGAAGATTATTTAGTGCCAAATAGGCATTGATCTCTTCAAACCAACTTCGAATTTTATCCTCCGTCAGGTTACTTCTGCATTTTGTTAAATTTTGCGTTAACCTTTCAGAAATTTCTGCATGCCTGGACAAAAATCCTTGATACCATTTTCGTCCGGGCCTCCCATTTTTGAAATTATTGGGGCGCTCTAGATTTTTTATTAATATTTGAACAGAGTCCAACAGCTGTTGTTTGGTGGCTGGGAAACCTACTTCGGCTATTTTGAGCAGCCAGTTCACCAGATGTAGCTCTTCTTCTGCCGTTAAAACAGTCTCAGGTCCCATTCGCACATTCACAGGATATTTTCCTTTAGACTTATATAAGAGTGTTATCCTAGGTACGCCAAATTGCCGGCTCGCGGCTGCTACTGAAACCCCTTCCCCCCTTCTGACAGCAGCAAGAGCTTTCTCCATGTCCTGGATTGAATATTTTCTAATTTTCTTCTCAGATGGCATGCTGAAATTTAAAAATACTATTTCTTAAGACCCTGGCGAAAACTTCGTAAAACTGAAAATAATTGTTCCTAAAGTTGACATTTACTTAGTACCAATGGTTGACACCCTGTCAATTATTGGTTACTTGGTAAATTTTGGTCCCAAATTTACAGCAGAAGTCAATAACACATTTGTCAACTGGATAATGATGATAATTCAATAAAAATAACAAAACAGAAATGCTCCTTTAGTTGACAGGATGTCAACTATAGGCAAACCATATATCAGAGGATATCAGTAGTTGACATACCCCCTATATAACCTACAAATGACATTTTTGATTTGTTTGTTGGAGTATTATCATATTTTAATTCTTATACATACCTTAAATATATAGGATCACTAGAACTTTGCACTGTAAACACAATTTCTATAAATATCAGATGCTTAATGAAATTCGCAAGCAAAACCACGTGTTTGATAGCTGTTTTGTTTTTCACTAAAAATGACAGCAATAAAGTTTCACATGTACTCTGCAGATGGCTGCTAGTGAACATTTTCTATGCAACAGGCATCTAGCTGTACTGTTTGCACCTATGTTTGACATTTCAAATACAGATGGCACTAAAATTGCCGGATTTTTGAAAAATGTCAACTATAGGGGATATGTCAACAATTGGGACAGTTGCATATAAAAATATCTAAATTTTGAAAATACAGTAATAACCAGCCACATATATTTCTGCTCGAAATGGTTGTGGATAAATTCAATTAAGAAGGTATTGGATTTTAAAACTAACAAACTGTAATTTCAAATGTTAACTAATTATTAACGCTTGTAGTTATTTTAGAGTAATGCAGATTAGTTAACTTTTAATCGACGTATCGGAACAGTCTTTGGATAGCTATCAAGGGTGTTCGAAACATAACCGTAAATTTTAACTAAACATTAACGCTTCTGGTTATTTTACAGCAATACAAATTGGTTAACCTTTTATGGACTTGTTAGAACAGTCTTTGAACAGCTGTCCAAAAGTTAACCCTTGTGGATAGCTTTTAAGGCTCATGCACGAACTGTACCCCTAAATGTTAACTACATGTTAACTCTTATGGTCATTTTTAAGTAATACATAGCGGTTAACTTTTGATGGACTTCTCGGGATTGTTTTTGAAAACGCGTCCAAAAGTTGACCACTGTGGACGGCTTTTAAAGCACACGTACAAACTGTAGTCTTAAAAGTTGAGTAAAACTTAATCTCTGCGGTTATAAAAGAGCAATCTTTTAACCACAGCTTTTTCCTTTAAATAAGTTAAATCCTAAGGACACTCTGCCGCAATTATCTGCACAGAATATGTAAAAGACAGTCAAAAGATACCTCATCTAGGTTATCTTTGAAGGTTAGGAATTGATTAGTTCGAAAACAGTCGGGGTTAACTTTTGTTATGTGGGATTCGAGTGTTACTATGTGAGTGCATTAAATTTCCAGCAATAATCTGACCTAACCTTGTCCTTTGTAAGGTTAGCTTTTGATGATCTAATTTAATCCTTTCGGTACACAGTAAGTACTAAAATATATTTGCTCCTAACAGCATGTCGATTTTTTTCGGCGCATGGAAGTTGTTATCGGCTAATTGAATAAGGAATGTTCGCGAAAGAAAGTGCACACTCTATAAACATTTACAACAAAATCTATAACGAGAAAAGAAACTATTTTTATTGAAACTGATTTTACATTGTAAAATTATACAAAATACGTTAAGCTTAAATCCAAATTACACGTTCCTGAAAAATTTTCTAATTTTTCCTCGGAGACTATTCATTAGGGTGGAACGAAAATTTGAAAGTTGGAATTAGTTAGTGCAGGAAAGCTGTCTTTGGATCTAAAATGAATCTGTACCATTTTTTGTTTTAGTTGAATGACGTCTTTAGGTTCCATATTTCGTTTGAATTTTACTTTTTCAGATGTAATTTTTTGAAAATTTTTTTTCCATATTTCGATTATTTTTACTACTTAAAATTAAAAACTAGGCAATAGGCGTTAGCAGAAGGTAACTGCACTTCAAATTTATATTGAAATAAACTTATTTATATAAATATGTTAATTAAATAGATAACTTACTATCCTCGTATACGTTTACATTGAATATAAGTATGTATTTTATTTTTTACATATTAAATTTCACATATTAAGCTTACAATTTGTAATCGGTTTTAGTGTTAAAGAAAGGCATAATATTTTGTGACTATAATTTTGATCGGATAAAACCATCCCTGGATTCCGGACCACAACTGCAGTAGACTCTTCAGTTACTAATTTAACAGCTCTTTCTATAGATTGTGTATGCCAAGGACAATTTAGCACCTCTATGTTGCTATGATCACCAGTAGTAATCAGCTCTTCTAAATCTTTGTGAGAAATATATTTTAGTAAAGGAGGAGAGGTATTAACAAAACGTCTTCCGGATTGGAGGAGAGGTAACAATACAATCACTCCACGCAATCAATCCGGTATACTCTGTAGTACAGAAATTGAATGGTGGTATTGTGAATGGTCTCTCTTCTTTTTGATTTCTTCTGGCTTTAAGTATTCTGCGTAATCCCAATTCTCGGATATGTCTTCGGTCGTCATTGAGCATACATAGCAATATATTTTCAGGGTGGCCAAAATAGCCATTACGCTGAATAACAGCATCGACAATTTTTCTTTCCTTTTCTGGCAAATATCGCGAATATTGAATCATTCGTAATAGATGTTTTGAACCACTTGTGCAATATGGTTCTAATTTAATAGAGAACCAAACTGGAGCATACACTATTTACATGAATTCTACCAAAGTAATAAGTTGGATACTAGGCCGTTCAGTTGCTACATACAATCTTAGCAATCGATTGGCAACTGTTAGCCACCTTGCATGGGACATCTTTCCTGGCTTTCTTAAAGCCATTTGGACTTTCTCCAGTAGCTACCGCTTGGCATATTTGGTATAAATACCTTTGATCGCTGTTAAGATCGGTTGCCAATAATACTGATAAATTGTTTTCTATGGCAGCAAAGTCGATCACGTTCATTTCTTCACAGTGTTGTAACATTTTTGTATTGGACCAGAAAATCCATGAGGTCCAGTGGTACGTCCATTAGCTCTTGTAACAAATGGCGTAGAGGCAGTTCATTAGAATGAAACATACATATTAGCCACTGTAATGGTCTGCCATACTCTTCTTCTAGCTTACAACACCTCCTTGCATACCAGTGTTTAGTGCGGTTCCATCGCAACCAACTGTGTTGTATCAATATTATTTTTTAGGGCAAACTCTTTCATTCTCTTTATAATATTTGCAGCAGATCCCGATGCAAGAGAAACATGTCCTATGTATTTTGATCCGGGTTTTTCGATTATCGTGATGTGTTCCTCTGTTACTACCCGGCGATAAAACGTATTCCCTTTTTTCTGCTGCAAGACGGTCTTGTCTTTTCGTCCATCAAAAAATAAGCTTTGGAGAGATAATGTTTCTTTCTGCGTTTGCAAAATACGTCGATGCCAAGCACGATGTCTTCTTACTTTCGTTCGATCAATTACTTTTGATTTATCAGATGTAGTTATAAGTCCTACATCTTTTAAAACTGCCGATGCTATAAGAAATGCACAAATTTTACGACACCTGGTGTGTTATTAGACGAAATTGGAAGGCCGCTTGATGCAGTATGGCGCTATTATGAATTATGGAACCTCTAGATATTATTTGATTCTAAAATATTTTTGCACAGATTGTTCTTAGCTCAAATAGTCACTTATTAGCAATAACCCTTCCATTTTTTTAAACGTCACGTATTATCAAATTTCAAAAACACTATGGAACCTCTAGAAATCTTTTGATTTTAAAATGTTTTTGCACATATGTATTATTATTTTAAGCCCTAATGACAACTTTTGTTGGATAGCCACTTTAATTTTTAGAAAAAAAAGTTTTTTTCACATTTTCGTTCCAGCCTACTATTCATTAACTTCTGCACACCAGTTTCCGTAACTTTATTAGCAGCTTTTTTCCACACTTTTTTTAAATTGGTCCAAGTTTTCGGCGACTTGGCCATCTTTTCTCAAGTGTCTTTTAATAATGGCCCAATATCTTTCTATCGGGCGTATTTCAGGGCAGTTAAGGGGGTTAATATCATTTTCAACAAAAAGAACGTTATTTAATCTCAGTAGATTTAAAGTATCTTTTGCGTGGTGCGCGCTGGCCAAATCAGGCCAGAATAATGACGGAAGTTCATGTTGTCTGTACAGTTGGAATAACCGCTTTTGAAGACATTCCCTGCTAAACACTAAGAGCCATATTCATAAACAGTGTTTAAAGTTAGATGTTACTAATTGCTATAGAAACATATATTAATTATATTGGTTTAGTAGCTACTAAACCCGTACTAACTTTAAATACTGTTTACGAATATGGCTCTAATTGTTTTATCTGCTTCCATTATATCTTCTCCTTCAGCAACGGTATAAAACTGTGCGCCGGAAACATTCACTGATTTTGCTAATTGCCGAATTGATATTCCATCTTCACTGCATCATTTGTGCACAACTTTTTACGTTTTTATTTACTAATTCGTGGAATTTTGAATAAAAGTACGACAAACAGAAAAGTAAAAATTGTTTTAAAAGTGACAGATAGTGACAAATGTTATCATAGCTTCCGCGATCCGACTTGAGCTTGTATTTATAGCAAAAAAATAAAATCAAACTCTGCACTTTCTTTCGCGTACATTCCTTATTATCCGGTATTTTTAGGTCACTAACGTTAATTATTTCTAATGGCAAATTCTCGGATATTCTCGGTATAGAAACTTGAGTAGAAACGATGAAATGGATTGAATCTAGATTGAATTACTGCTTAAGTTTTATGGGAAATGTTGGTAATTGTGTTACTAATACCCCCCACGGGTATGTTAATTGTAAAACTGTTTAATTCTAACTTATCGCTAAATTCCTTAGATAGAAAATTAGACTGCGAACCCGAATCCAATAAAATTCGACATTACTGTGTGCGTCCGTATTTGTCAAAAACGTAAATGATAGCTGTCTATAATAATACTTGTAATGGCGGTGCCAACCATAGTAAGACCTTTTTCAAGTAATATCATCCAACTCGCAGGATGTAAATTATCTATTATCTATTGTTACATTCCTATTTGTACGATAAATGGTTTCACACAATGAAAGGGCGTAGTGTGTTAGTAATGAATAGGAATTCAGCTTATTTTGTTTTCCAATATAGGGGAAACATGCCTATGATGGCATACTTAACTTTGACACCTTACTATAATCTTATCTGTAACTTTAAGAAATACTGTGAAGGCAATTTAAATAAACAATTACATTAACATTGATATTAAGTAGGTATTCAAAATTTCCATATAACATACCTTTTTGGAAAAAAATTACAAAAGAAATAAAGCTAACTGTGCCATTATAGGCAGTGCTGTTCCTATGACGGCACACCTTAAATATTCACGTGATTTTGAGGGAATTATTAAAGGTAACAAAAATGTCATTGGCAAAGCACAAATATATAGGGTTTTTCAAGAGTAAGTCGTATTTTGAAATACTGATATTTTTATCAATCATTGAGCAATTTGAAAATTAAAAATGCCTGTATATGCAGAAAGAAATGGGATTTATTAAAAATATTACATTTATCGCAAATGTTGTATGTGGCCGCCATTTTCTTCTTGAATAAGAAGTAACCTTTCTTTAATACTATAAACCGCAGCTCCGAGTAGGTCTGCTGGAATAGCTGCTATGTTTTGTATAATGGATTCCTTCAATTGATCGATTTAATTAGGTTTGGTTAAAAACACCCTTTCTTTTAGATATCCCCATAACCAAAAATCAGCAGGGTTAAGATCTGGCGATCTTGCGTACCAAATTACAGGAAATTGCCTACTGATAATACGGTCTCCAAAAGTGTTCCTTAAAATCTGTTTTACTGGGTTAAAGATGTGCGGAGGTGCACCATCCTGCATAAATATGATATTTTCAATGTCATGCTCTCGTAATAATGGTATTGCATAATCACGAAGCATATTTAAATAACGTTGCCCATTTACTGTAACTGGGTTTGTTCGTCCATCCACAATCTGTTCAAAAAAATACGGACCTATGATAAATCGTGATGTAAAGCCGCACCAAACGGTAACTCTTGAAACGTGAAGTCGTTGTTGAATGACCGAATGCGGATTATTTAATGACCAAATTCGACATTTATGTGTGTTCACACCACCATTAAGTTGAAAGTGTGCCTCGTCAGTCCAAAAAACATTATCCGCTATTGTTTGCAGGCCAAAATCAGTTCGTACAGCTTTATCAGCTTCCTTAAGTTCGAACAAAACTTGCATTTTATATGGATACATTTTAAGTTGCCTTCGAAGGATGCGCCATACTGTGGTGTTACCCATCTCCAGACGTCCTGCTATTTTATTGACACTAGATGTTCCATATTCGTAAAAATTCAGCAGCTACATCTGTTGCCACAGGGGTCATCCTGATTTCTTTTTGTCCATAACAGAACTACTTTCTTCAAATTTTGCTACCAGCTTTTGAAAAGCTCTCAAAGTGCATGGGCCAGCTCTTAGACCGTTACGAGTACGAAACCGTCGAAAGCCTGCCGAGAAACTCCGTCCACATTCGTAATAACATTGGACAAGTCCAATACGAGTTTGCAGAGGCAAAACCATTTCTTTTCACAAAATATGTGAAAAACCTGTGATGACACTTGCATACAATGTTATTTTTCATTCAATTGTTTTTAAACAAATTTGTTGCTATGACGACCAGAAGGTGAATATAAAAAAATCCCGTTTTCCCTGTGATCTGATACTATCCTTATTTTCAAAAATGCATAAAAATCAGCCACGATACTAGTAGTTTAAAATACTACTTACTTTTGAGGAACCCTATAAATAACTTTCCTCGTTTGTCGACACCTGCGCACTCACAATGACACCACAAACGGCACTTCTGACATGAAATCCATGCCTCTTTTGCTTTCGACTGGGTGTACAATTCGTTGCAGTACAAACAAGCAGCTTCATCATCATCATCAAAGTCTTCTGTCTCTCATGGTCACTCACAGAATCAATTTCTTCTTCAATCAAAATCTTCTTTTTTTACTTTTCTTGATAATTTTTCTCTCTTATTTCTAGTCTTTCCTTCTAGGGACACCTGGGGTAAGTGTGGGTGGAAAAATGATAGTTTTAACTGTAACTCTGAACAAAATCGTTATAGTTTGATGTAAAAATTAAAACAAAAAACAAAAACATAGGTGTATAATAAATTATGTTCATTTGCACAAATTGGATATTTAATTCTGTTTGCTCACAACAATTTATTACAACAATTTTTAAAAAAATGTATGAGCAGCTGCCACACTTACCCACTTGGGTAAGAGTGCCATTAAATGAATTATCCACTCTTTTCTGCATTCTCAGGAATGGGTAAGTGTGGAATAATAAACAACACCTTTTCTATTGAAAAATGAAAAAAAAAAATTATTTAAAAAACTCAAATAGGTAACTAGTTTTCGAACACCTCGTTTACAGAATTACGGAAAACATATCGAAGTCTATCTCCATGCATTACTATTTCAGGTGTTGGTAATACACAATTAATACGAGGGCTGTTCTGTATATTGTTAGTAGCAGGCCATGGATGCGAAGAAAAACAAAAACATTTGCATCAATCGAAAGCTTATTCTTTTGATAGTTTCCAGTTGCAATTTTGCAAGGTTGAAGTTAAAGCATGTAGAGATCCTAATTTTTGATTGTTATAATTCGTTTGATTATTACTAAGCATTATGGAAGTGCCGCGGAATGCTTTTCGGGCTATGATTTTCTACGATTATAAACGAGGCTTAACATACGACCAAAGTCACCAAAATTTAATGGCAGCTTATGGCGACAATAGTCCATCATTATCTACAATTAGTTACTGGTTCCGTGAATTTAAACGTGGAAGGAGTACGTTAGAAGATGAACCAAGACCTGGACGACCTGCAGTAGCTGTTTGTGCTGAAAACATTATTGCAACCGAAAAGCTGAATAAGGAAAAACGGAATATCACTCATAGAGAGATTCAAGACGAACTAGGCATTGGATCATCTGCAGTAGATATCATTTTACATAAACATCTGGGTGTAAGAAAGCTGGCAAGTCGGTGGATTCCACATTTGTTAACCGACGAACAAAAACAAGCACGGGTAGACTGGTGCAGGTTTACGTTAGAAAAGTTCGATGAAGGATCTTCAAAGCAGGTATTTAGTATCGTTACGGGGGATGAATCGTGGATATATAATTATGATCCCGAGACAAAACAACAATCAACTGTTTGGGTGTTTGAAAAGGAGGAAATGCCAACAAAAGTTATTCGCGGTAAAAGTGCAAACAAAAAAATGATTGCCGTTTTCTTCAGATACAGTGGTCCAGTTGCAGTAATTCCTCTTGAAGTTCGTAAAACTGTAACTGCTGATTGGTATACAGAAGTTTGCCTTCCTCAAGTCTTCGAGAAATTGTGTAGTGATCGCCCAAGATCTGGTTTGCGTGGAATTTTGTTACAGCACGATAACGCAACTCCGCATACGGCCGCAAAAACTTTAAATTTTTTACACGAATCCGGAGTCCAACTGGTCACTCATCCACCATACAGTCCAGATCTTGCCCCTAACGATTTCTTTTTGCTTCCGCTGATTAAAAAACTCATGCGTGGTAAGAGATTTCCTGACGCCAATGCGGCTGTTGCTGAATTTCAGCGAATTCTTGACGACCTTCCAAAAAAAGAGTTTTCAGCGTGTTTCGAGAAGTGGTTTCAAAGATTGAAGAAGTGTATTATGTCTAAGGGGGAATACTTTGAAAAACAATAAAATTATTTTCTTTACAAATTCCGTAGTTTTCTTCTAACTAACAATTTACAGAACAGCCCTCGTATCTTCAAAACAAACACATCGTTAGGATTTGTGACAAAAACTTTTTTTGAGTCATCAATACAATTTAAAGTCACAACAATATCGTCAAAATCATCAAGACGTTGTACTGTGCATACATAAAAATATTTAATTGAGTTTCTCTTACCTCTTCCTAGAAACTTAACCAGAACAAGTGCTCCGTTTTGTATGTTTTCTACTGTAGGAGTTTCTACAACAAGTTCTTCTTTTTCAATTTGTTCTTCTCATGATGAACTTTCACCTGCAGTTATTTCGGATTCGTCTTCACGTTCGGAAAGCTTTCTTGGCCTCTTCGGTTTCTTCTTCACTACTGTAGCTGTCTGAATTTGGTTTTCTATATTTGCCGGTATTTTTTTAATATCTTTTTTGCCCTTTTTACTTGAATCTTGTGTGGTCTTTCCTTTAAACTTTTGTTTATCTTGTTTGGATTTTAAATTTTCTAAATAATCCTTCTCAGTAATGACCTCTGAAATTTCAATTCTTTTATTTTTTTTTTCTCAGAAGGAGTTTGTTTAAGTGTGGAAAGCAAAATTCTTTGAAAGGTCTTGCTCCGTGATTCAGGTTCGTCTTGTGAGGTGATATGTGAAGGTAATGGTTCTTTCATGGCGTAATCACATACAGATGATGGCATTTGAGGAGAAGATGCAGAAGTTGGCACTTTATTCTGAGGTCGGCCACTAAAAATTGTGGAAAAACTATCAACTTCTGATGTCTGAATTTCACAGGCAGATGCAGAACTTGAAGCTTGGAGTCAAAGTTTCATGAAAAATCGTAGTTGAAGCAGATGTAGCTTTTGACGTCAAATTTTCATCATCTTTTAAATCTTTTTCGTATCGTTTTAGTTTTTCTTGATCAAAAGCTGTTCTAGGTATCACTTTATTGTTGAAAGGGTAAATACCTGTTTTTCTGAAACCATTCAATATGCATTGAGGTTCAACGTCGGTACATACTTTTCCCACTAAATTCACAAATTCAGTTTTGCTGAAATGTTGCCCATAGTAATGTTTGCACCAGCTACTTAATAACGTATCCCACTTACTCTTTACGCCCTTATCGCAACATCAACAGGTTGCAAGATATGGGAAGTATGTGGTGGTAATTTTTGTATAATGATATTATTTTCAATAGCTAATTTGACGAGTTCAACACTTATGTGGGATAAATGCCCGTCATATATTAGCAGTGTAGGTTTTTCAACGTTTGGTATAAAAACTTTTTTAAACCATGATTTGAAGACGTCTTCAGTCGTCCATCCATTGTCAGACACTTGGTATGATGTACCAGGATATGTTGTTTTTCCTATCATTGTATCCCATTTTCTCTTGCCTTTGTGGACAATTTATTAATGGTGGTAGCTTAGTACCTGCTGCATTAACGCAAAATAATACTATAGTCGATTCCCGATCAGTTCCAAAAGTCACTCCTTTGGTTGCTTTGCCAACACGAGAAAGAATTTTAGTGGAACTTGGATCACTGGTACATCCCGTTTCATCGCAGTTATGCCGGGTGTGAATGAAACCTGGGGCACCTCTATTTTTTAAATTATATTTTAAGATATCAAATTGAAATGTGGTATATTATGTGATATAGGTGTTGTTATTAAGATATGGTGTCTCCACTCCTTCGATTGTTTGTGAACTGTATTCTTTGACAAGTCACGTACTAGTTTCAACAATTGCTGTAAGATGGGGCTAATGGCAGTTGAATGTTGACACCAAGAACTGCCAAAATATTTAATTTTGAATGTTATCGCAACTCTTGGGAACACAAAGTATTATGTTTCGCCCGTGCTTTGTACCTGATTTTCGAAAATGTCCAGAAAAACATTTGGGAGAACAATTTATGAAAATGCTTATGTTTGCAGCATTGCAGCAAACCTTTTGGGAAGAAATATTTAATTCAAAGAAAAAATCTATGTGTTCTTAAAGCTGCAGCGTTTATATTATATTTATGTGTTCTTGTGTATCTTCTGTGAAAAGTGCAAAATTTATAAATATACGTTGCTTTATAATAGGTTATGATTATGAAAATATCAAATTTTGTGCCGTCATCTAGCGGCAAATATCCGAACTAGTACGCGAACTGTCAAACTATGCAGTAGAAAAGTTTTATATGGAAAATAGTGGGAGTACGAATACCATATTAATAACATCACCGTAATATACTCTTTAAACGGCATTTTTTGACATTTTTGAAATTTCCATTTAATTCTACGTATGTTATATTAAGTTTGAAACATTACCTGGTGCACAGTCATAACTTGAGGAATAGAAGTTATCTTGTAAGATGAAGGTATCTTTTTCTTCATTTCCATTATTTCCCCTTCTGTAACTTCCCACAATTCTGCTGCAACAATGTCCTTTAATTTTTTAACGAATACATTTGCTGAAGGCATATCATTTTCCATCAATGTCAAACGGTCTGCGGTGCACTTCAAGACACCTCCTAGCCCATCCATTGGGCCTTTTCCGTGCCCACTTGTACTGAAGTTCCATGACATGGTATTTGTCTAATAGTCCGGGAGGCCACCGCAGAAAACCTTACGTCATCTAACACAAGAATAAAATGTTTAGAAAAATGAAGTTTGTACCTTCATTTAACTAAATTTCATGGGTTGCCATGTTTCATATGGCCGCAACTCTAGGCAACCCCACTTTAAGGGTGTAAGAAGCGTATATGGGTTTTCCATGAGGACTGGGAAACAGACCAACAGTAGATTCGTGAGGCCAAAATATTACGATTTACCTAAAACTACCTTAGTCCAAAAGTTAATATTTAGGGAGATACAGGGTGTTAAAGTCGAAATCTTAATTTTAATTTTCTTCTGTAATTTCTAACGTTTTCGCAATATTTTTATGAAAATTGGTCAAACTAGCTTTTTTGAGACGAGAAACAATAATCCGTCCTCAATTGGAATGTAGCACTTAAAATAACCTTATTTTTGCTATACCTAATAACTTAAAAGTACGTCAACTTTTTTATACTTAAAGTTATGGCAAATTTAATTGAAACAAACAATTGCCCCATCATTTTTATACGAAAAAGGTATACTTTTCAAATGTCACTAAAGTTAACCGTTTCCAAGATATTTGCTATTGAAGTAAGTGATGCTACATCTTATTCATTTTTTACATATTCTGTGACGCAGTAGGCTTGCATTTAAAACAAAAAATTGACATATTCTTGTCAAAAACAAGTAATAGATAGATACTTTGTCCCTTCTATCAAAGATGCTGAACGGTTTAATGGACAAGCAATTGATAGACCATATGAAATAATAGGACCGTCACAAACAAGACCGAGTGATTTGATAAAAAGTTTAAGAAATAAAAAATTTAAAGAGGCTCTAGTTAAATTTTTATCCGAACAATGGCAAAGTGACACATTAACATCAACATTACGTCACAAAAAGGTTTTAATTACAGTCCAAGAAGAATGTTTTTCATTTGTTGTAGACGAAAATATTATGAAAAGAACTGAAGAACTAGAATTTGAATGTTTTCACGAGGAAGCCGATACTCGTATCATGTATCACATTAATAAATGTAAAATAAATAGTAAAATAGTAATAAACGCAACAGACACCGATATTCTTGTAATATTGTTAGGTAATATATCTAAATTTATCGATTATGAAATTTGGTTGTGTTCAAGTAATAAGTCTAATATTGATATTAGTTATATCAATTGTACAGATTTGGCAAAAAAACTTGGGAATGAACTTTGCCTTTCTTTACCAGCTTTCCATGCCTTTACGGGCTGTGATTACACAGCAAGTTTTTATCGAAAAGGGAAAATTAAAGGCTTTAAATTGCTTCAAAATTCAAAAAGCGTACAAAATGTGTTCATATTAAGATGAACATTTTACAGACTTTTACTTGTCAATTGTATGGCATTCCTAGATGTTCTGATGTAAACTTAGCGCGATTGTTGATATTCCAAGATAAATTTGCAAAAAAATTAATGAGAAGCAATTTTTAAACAACATTAAAAGCTTTGATTCTGGTCAGATACCACCCTGTTGGAAATCCTTAAAACAAAAAATATTAAGAACAATTTACATCACATCTACAGGGTGGTGACTCGAACACCCGAACATAGGGATTTAACATGTAAAATCATATTTTCGTAATTTCCTGCTCCCCTAATTATTTTAGGTAAAAAAGCTTCAAATAAAAGTTGTAGAGCATAAAATCCTGCATCTGAATCAAACAAAATTAATTTTGTGTGCCTTGTAACCTCAGAAATTAGGTATGAAAATGACGTAAATCACCCCAACAATAGCGATAGCCTTGGAATTCAAACAAACATTAACAAATGTTACCGTTTATCTGTCAAATTTCATGGTGGACGGAAAATTTAAAAGATTTAAATTTGTGTTCTTTTAATATTTTTAGGACCGTGGTGTGGTGCAAACCTAATCCAGATCCAATTTCTCTGAGGCTCACATTTGGATTATTTGATACCGCAGCTAATACTTACATTGATTTCGTTAACGTTATGATCTTCAGCTTCAATATTTATTTGTTTTTTAGTACAACTCTTGCAAGGGACGAACACTGACCCATATTTTGTTTGATTATTGATGATGGTATGGATTGTTGATGTATGATTGGTATATGACGATATAAATTCGCAAATAGATCTCGCACTTGTCTTATACTGTTACCACTGTAAAATAACTTTAAAAATTGATTTTTTTCACTTATTGTTAAATTGTTGGCCACATTTTCACTTCAACAGTAATTACAAGTAATAATAAAAATAAACTAACGCAGCGTAACTTGACAGATAAACCGTTAACATTTGTTAATTTTTGTTTGAATTCCATGGCTATCGCTATTTTTGGGGTGATTTACGTTATTTTCATACCTAATTTCTGAGGTTACAAGGCATGCAAAATTAATTTTGTTTATTGATTCAGATGCAGAATTTTATGCTCTAAAACTTTTATTTGAAGCTTTTTTACCTAAAATAATTAGGGGAGCAGGAAATTATGAAAATATGATTTTACATGTTAAATCCCTATGTTCGGGTGTTCGAGTCACCACCCTGTATGTGGCAACATGCAACAGATGAGAGATGTATCAGATTTGATGTGGAGCAATGTGGTTGGATCCGTAAAGACGATGGGATAGAACCGCGTTGGTTTGAAGGACATTCTAGCCCATTGTCAGTAGATGAAATTGCCTATAACAATGATACTGATAATGTCGATGACAATTTAGAACTGTCTGATGCAGATACCGACGATGATGAAGACTGTTAATTATCATTGTAAATATTTATTATATTATGTTTTATTGGTCATCGTAGTGAGTAGACGTGTATAGCGAGCTCATATACAAACTGTAAAAATAAATCTTATCGAAAAAATTAACCTGTCCAAAATGCCGTTTACTAGAGATCAACTTGATGATATTCAGAAAATTATAAGTGAGACTACCAAAAAGTTGTTACAAGATGAAAATATTCTCAGCAAGTTTACCGAGATTGTGCCTAAAACTGTGATGGACAAATTACAAAGCAAAATTTGAAGAACATGAGAAGGAAATATAAATAGTAACAGACCTGTTACAATTAACTATGTTTACTACCATTATTACTCTATTTATTATCTCTACTTTGTTATAGTTATTATTTTTTTTGTATTGTAATTACTGTTAGAAAAATTGATTGTTACTTCAAAATTTTTGTATTATGGATCAGTATATTACACATTTTTCTTATAATTAACTAAAAACCATATAATTCAAAGAAAAACAAAAATGATGCAAATTTTTATATCTTTCACACACATTAATATACGTAGTATGTATCAATAAAAATATAGATAAAACATTGGTACTACTACATAAACTGGCGTATAATTTTGACTGCATTGTGTTTACAGAAACTGGAAAATTATAGATAAAAACTATTTTTTTATACCTGGTTTTTTTAATTTAATATACACCGTGTTTCAAATTAACTCGGCACTATTACTATCTTTGTTATTACTGATTTTACAAAGTAGGTTAAATTAGCAAACTAGTAGTGTTTTTAGCGCTGATTAATATGCAATTAATAAAAAAACAATTGAATAACACATTTTCGAGGAAATTACAAATTTAATATTTGTGTTAATGGAACACCCTGTATATTTTTATTGTAAACGAAAGAGAAATGAATTCTCGACAAAAATTCTTATACACTCTTACATTAAAATACTTAAGATAAAGTAGATATTGACGACTATGAATTTAATCAAGGTAGCCGTGATTTCTGAATACACTTCATTTATTATACTAGGAGCGTTCATAGGAGAGCTTTAATGTGCATTCAAGGAAATGGTGGTATTTTTGGACATTGAATGTAATTTTGAACCGTTAAATAATTGTATTAGAAAGTCACGGCTACCTTGATTAAATAATACAATTGTCAATATCTACTTTATCTTAAGTATTTTGATGTAAAAGTGTATAAGAATTTTGGTCAAGAATTCATTTCTCTTTCGTTACTAAACACTCCAACTGTAGTTTTACATAATATGTTAGATACAAAAGAATTAGCATTTTTTTGTATCTAACGTATTTTGTAAAACCTTGTCCCTTTTCTTTATCTTTCTCGTATTACACAATGCACATCACAATTATACAAGTTCTAATATAACCAAAACTTCTGGGAGTTAAGTTTTGTTATATTCTGAACGTTCAGTTTTTTTAGTATGTAATTCTTAAAATTAGCTAAGAATAATTAATTAATTATAATATGAAAAAATATGAATTATTTTTATTTTATTGTATAAACATGTGTTCTGAATAAAAATTATTTTTATTATTATTATGTTTTTGTTTTTGTTTTTGTTTCACCTTTTCGGGATGTTTCTTCTTTTTAAATGCGAGTATTTTTTTAAATTTTTCTATACATTTTATCCATGTGTTAGATGACGTAATATTTCTTGCGGTAACCCCTTGCTCACTTGTTTTTGACAAGAATATGCCAATTTTTTGTTTTAAATCCAAGCTTACTGCGTTAGAAAATGTTTAAAACAGAATAAGATGTAGCATCACTTACTTCAATAGCAAATATCTTGAAAACGGTTAACTTTAGTGACATTTGAAAAGTATACCTTTTTCGTATAAAAATGATGGGGCAATTGTTTGTTTTAATTAAATTTGCCGTAACTTTAAGTATAAAAAAGTTGAAGTACTTTTAAGGTATTAGGTATAGCAAAAATAAGGTTATTTTAAGTGCTACATTAAAATTGAGGACGGATTATTGTTTCTCGTCCTAAAACAGTTAGTTTCACCAATTTTCATAAAAATATTGCGAAAACGCTAGAAATTACAGAAGAAAATTAAAATTAAGATTTCGACTTTGACACCCTGTATCTCCCTAAATATTAACTTTTGGACTAAGGTAATTTTAGGTAAATCGTAATATTTTGGCCTCACGAATCTACTGTTGGTCTGTTTCCCAGTCCTCATGGAAAACCCATATACGCTTCTTACACCCTTAAAGTGGGGTTGCCTAGAGTTGCGGCCATATGAAACATGGCAACCCATGAAATTTAGTTAAATGAAGGTACAAACTTCATTTTTCTAAACATTTTATTCTTGTGTTAGATGACGTAAGGTTTTCTGCGGTGGCCTCCCGCTCTATAAGCAGGAAATAAAAGTTTGATCTGTTTTTATATTGTGATGTTGGGCTATCGGAGAAGAAATGAATGGTTTCTATATTTGGATTGTTTGAGGATAGTTTTTCTAGGAGTTTCTTCAGGTGGACCCAAACTGCTTATGCTTGATGGTCCAACCCTCAACAAGACCAGTACTCTGATTTTTAATATAGTAAACACCCGTGCCTGCCAGGCTACAAGTTTTTCATTCCACTTACTTTTGAATGATTTAAATACAGCCAAATCAGTGGCTGGAGGAGGTGCGAAGTGTGCGGGGAAGTTTGAGTATGCTAATACTGTTGTCCTTAGCGACTTTAATTACCCTCTGTTCCACATGCGTGCTGTGCCCATCATAAATAAGTAAAATGGGAGTATTATCACCAACTACCGAGAGAAATGTATTCAGTATATACTTTAAAAGAATGTCGGCCTTCATCCAGTCATTTGCACTGGCTGCTTAAGCTAGATTAAGGCAGTCCTCGTTTTCGGCGATCCATTGGTCCCAGACGTATTTTCCCTTGAAAGAATTGTTACATTTTCTCTGCCTGGGCCACTCGTGCTACGCGAACAAGCAATACCTTTTCCTCTTACTACTTTGGTCCTTGACGGATCAGTAGCGAGACTTATTTCGTCTAGGTTCAAAATATTGGAAGTTAGTGAGTGTAAATCTAATTCATCAAGCGTTTTCTTCAACAATTCGAAATACGTTCCAGTTACAAAAGGATATCTTCTTGCGTGCATATTCTACAGCTTGCGGTACTTTAATTGATAATAATTTGTGACGTTGCTTAAAGTCAATAAACCAATCTGCCCCTGGTACTTGATTTTTGAACGGAATTTCGAGTTTGTTCTGAGTAACAAATTGAGACACCACACCGCTCGAGTGTTCGTAGGCCATCCGCTAAAGTTAACTCTTGGTTAGCTTGTATAGTAAAACTACGACCTAGAGGCCGGCTCTTATTTCCAGTCTTGCCGGATATATGTATGATCATGAAGGGTGTTTTTTGGTATTCCATATTTCCTTGCTGCACTATAAAGCGTCATTACACCTCTCTTTACTTCATCCATTGCCATGTGCAAATCATCCTTTGAATAATTTGTGGCTCTGCCTGACTTTCTTTTGTACACACGTGCCATATCTTTTATTAACTGAAAAGAAGAGAGGATAATTTTAATATTGTAACGAAGTCCTTTTTGATTTATTTACTAATGATGGTAGAGACTTGTAGGAACTTCATTACGAGTGTTAAATGCTTAGCTTGTGCAAGAGGTGTTCAGTAAAATACACGATCAACTAACAACAAATATATAATTATATTTTTAGTTACAAACATTATTTAAACTGATTTACAACTCGTGATCCAAATACATAACTTGGTCTAAGTCTGAATGACTCAATACGGTATACAAAACATTAGCATTACATTTTAATAATAAGCACTATTCTTACGTGAACATCTTTAAGAACACCCATCTTGGAAATAACTTTGAAGATGACGTTTTAATCCAACTCCTGGTTTACTACCCGAGTTGGTCCTGTTAAAAGTCTATTACCTAGGTCTCTATCTGCCTACTCTCAGGTTTCGTCGTCAGACTTCCACAGGGAAGACTGAAGACTGAATGTCCAGCATCTTATATTTATACTTCTGAGATGCGTTCGTTCTCTCTCATAATTAAACATCTGATCATGTTAATACAAAGATTTCATTCATCACTTACATTGTATGAATATAGGTCAGATGTACAACCCACATAAAGTTAGTATAAACACATGCAACATTGTAACACAATGGAATGATTGCGCAACATCACCAGCTGCATATCTGACTCATATTTATACAAGTGCATCTTTATTAGTAAACAGAATTAACGACTATTACAATGTAGTGATTGCGAAACCTCATGCAACTTTCATATCAAACCACACCCAAATACTAACTTATTAAATACATTTCTTATGGAAATGTTTCATATTATTTATTACTTAATCCACTATACTACAATATACTTATGGGATCATAAAATATATGGAGTTACATCGGACTTATATTTATTATATAGGTTCGATCTTCCCCCAGCTGAAAACTGCGAGGGGCAAGATCGGAAATAACAGAAAACGTATTTAAAATGTTGTAGTTAAGTTTATTCGTGGTTGTAGTTAACAAAGTATCACAAAATTAACCACTCCTAAATGAAAAACAATGGTACTTACCTTAATTAGTTGAATGTATTGACATGGGGCAAGTCCGAATTCGTTGACTGAAGGAAAATTTAACACTAATTCACTTATCTAAGTGCGGTCCAGTATCACTTGCGTAGCTCTGAGCGCCGTCAAGTCTGTTATGAAGCAACAGTACTGATGACAAATAGCCGTATAAATCACCCCACTACAACATGTGGTTGCGATTTTGCATGCCTCGTTCGTTCTTCTCCAGATCCTATCTTACCCCAACTTCCTTAATTTAATCTTTCCCTCTTTAATTTGTAGACAGTCTACATGCTTTTCTTTTACGGCTTTTTCTAATGTTTTGTCTAATTGATACACTTTATAAAAGCATTTAACTTCAATAATTTCATCTTCATTAATTATCCCTAAAATCAAGTTGCACCGACAATTTTAATAAAAATTGATTTTATAATACCATCGAGATGTTTATATCCACATATAAGCCTGAAGGTAGCACGTTTTTTATTGTTTTTTTTTTCCTTCAAACCGATATATTTTCATTTATTTTCCATAAAGAATTACTGTAATTTCCAATATGCAAAATTAATTTAACTAAACCATCGCAAGAGGTTGTTTCTTTTCATTTAATTACACTACCGAATTTGATGCTGGAAGTCTATTCGTTCTTTCTGAAATGTAGAAAGGATTGTCGAATTAGCCAACAGTTTTTTCATAGATATGTTTGTGCCCTTCAAAGGTAGTAAATTAATAACTAAATTGACAATTCTATCTACTATGAACTTGCGATCTGTCAATAAGTTTATCAACTTCCACTGTTAAATCTTCGTCAGTAATTTCAGCTTCTGAAATGTTTGAGCCATAATTTTTGTGGTAGTAATTTTAATTGTTTTTTTTACATGGGATTTTACTTTAAGTTCTCCCGTACGTTTTAATGATATGATTTCTTCGTTTTGCGTAAACTTTATTAGACTTTCACCTGGACTATTTTGAAAGTATTTTTTCCAAAGGAAGCGGATGCCACGATTATTTTTCGTTATATCTTGGGCCTGTTAAATGTGACTGTATTTGAACTTCCACGCTGAATAAGATTTAGCCTTTTGCCGATATTGAAAAGTTCTGCTCTGTTATTAGTTTCTATTAGTAAATAAGTAACAATAGATTAAGAGCACCATAAAAATGTGATGATAAGCTCATGTATTTTTAAGTTTTTCTATATTATCATTTTCCATATCACTAACATTACAAAGAAAATTTTTACAGTTACCATGAATCTAAAAACGTGATCTACAGAATTTCTAATATCTTCTTTTAAATTATGTCACCATACGCAAAAATCTTTTGTTAACAATTTGTGAGCAGGCAGAGACACGCCCTTTGTGTCGTGTTTGATTTTGTAAAGATGTTTGCTATAAATTTTTATATGGTTGGCGCATTCGCCTTTTAACACCTGACAGAAATATTAATTCACATTTAAAATCAAAATTAAGGCAAGTGAGGGTAATAAAGCCCACCTAAGCAAGTATTATTTATCTAGAAGAAACTAAACAGTTTTTCAAAAGTTGTTTGCAGAGATTGGTTAGAGGGTACTATTAGCATTCATAAAACCGACTATAAAAACTTACGTTTAAGACCAAAACGTGTACCCCTAAGTTTTTTCAGTCAGTTTTGTTTAAATTGACAATGAATGCGTTTAAAAAGAAATTAAACCAAAAACTGGAGTTTTAATGTATTTTATTATGTATTCTACAAAATAAAGTAAATTGTACTAATATTAAAAAATGTAGGTAATTACTGGCGTTTATTACAAATACACTGTGTCCCAATTTCGATGCTCACCATTGGTATCTCGGTTATTAGAAGACATAGAGCAACGGTTAAATGGGGGAAGTTTTGCAGAATTCAATACTCACGACAAATATCATTTCAAATTTGACCTAACTTTTTTAATTTTTAAAATATTTAGAAAAAACCATAATTTGCGGATTTCGTTAGTCCTCAATAACTCTTTAACGCTTAATCTGACCTCTTTTAAAGTTTTACATTGTTCAGACACTTTTTTAAGACAAATTATTTGATACAAACAGAAACCCCCGATTGTCATTTGTTTTTAAGTTATTAGCGCTATCTTTTGTTTTTCATATGGCGGCCATATTGGATTTTTGGTTAGTTAGATAGTCCTTAAAAAGTGCTTTTCAACGATGTATAACATGCCTGCAAAATATTTAGTTATAAGGAAAATATTAATAAAAACGTAAATTAATCTTTAATATGAAATTAGTAGGCTGAAAAATTAAACAGCAATGTCAAATGAAAGTGAAAAGATATTCTAAGTAATACTGAAAGCATTTGCGGCGTGGTAATATTTTCAGTAGGTTTACTGACGTTATTTATAAAAAATTCTTGAACAACGGTTTCAGTAATATTTTCCTTGGACACATTACAATTATTATTTATTTGAAATTCTTGTACAACAGTTTCTGAATTCGTGTTGGCAGATGGGAGTTGATCACTGTTTATTAAAGTATTATGAGGCTCAGTAATAGTTTCATTTTCTGACTCTTCAGTGTTAAGTTCTTCCTCCAAGAACAATATTCTTTTTACATGGGCAATCTTTCCATTGATGCTATTTTCATTACTATTCCATCCAGGACTTAGAAAAATATCATTTAATGCACTAAAATTAAATTATTGCGAATAAAAAGTTGTCGAAATCAACTTAACCTCACTATTGACTTACCTCCAATATTCGCTGTTTAAATCCGGGGCAGGTGAGCTGGCATCACTCATTTTAGAAACACTTCTTAGATATTATTGTTCTTAAAAGGTAAACACATCAAAACTCAACTCGAATAACTTTTAAAAACTGCACGCTATGTTGATTATACTAGGTATGCATTAATTTATTAAATTGTATGCTGTAGTACAGCTGATTGTCACGTGATGGAATGGGCATAAATTATTGGTTAAACCGGACATTGCACAAAACAGTTCTAAATAGCAATGCTGCATGTTGAACAAAACGTAATTTTAATAAACAGTTTATACTGTTTTGTACAATATCCGGATATTAGACAAACCAGCACGAAAAACTGTCAAAACTTAAGCACATTGAATAAAATAAACTCTGGAAAACAGTAAATAAGAGCGTTATAGATCAGAATTTTAAGGTGGATATTGAACATTTCAATTCTGCAAACAAGAATATACTAACACCTCAATTTTTAAAAAACTGGATATTGAATAAACCTATTCTAAGGTGACGCTATGTCTTCTAATAACCGAGATACCAATGGTGAGCATCGAAATTGGGACACAGTGTATATTGATGTAAATACTCTCTCATTCTGTTGTATAAATTTATACTATTTGGATTGTATTGTAATTCAAACAGTATTTTATAATTTGGCCATCTTGTCCGTAGATTTTTTAATGTGTTTCTAAATATTCTTCTCTGTACACGAACCACATAATATTTATATTTAGATTTTTCACATTTTAAATCCAATATAACCTCCTCCTCCTCCTGCGTTCTCTTCTTGTCAGAAGAATCGTGACCCTATGACAACACATCGTCTCGTGTTTTTATTCATTACGGATTCGTCGTGCAACTTCGCGCCATCTTTCTCTGTGGGCAGCTGTTCTCGTGGCTTGTTGAAGAGATTTGCCCGTTAGTGTCTTTATTTGATCCGACCATCGTTTTGGCGATCTTCCTCTCGTTCTAGCTCCTTCCACTTTGCCTTGTATGATTAGTCTCTCAAGGTTACTGCTGTTTCTTCTATTTATATGGCCAAAGTATTTTACTATCTTTGCATTTATTCTGCTAGAGAGGCGATTTGGATTGTTGATTTCTTCTAAAACTGACACATTAGTTCTATGTGCCGTCCATGGTATTCTGAGTAGGCGTCTCCAGACCCACATTTCAAAGGCATCTATTCGTCTTCTGTCTGCCATTTTTATAGTCCATGTTTCACAACCATACGTCATTATTGGGAAAATCAGCGCTTCTACTATTGCCTTTTTTGTGTTCATTGTGATTTGTCTGTCCCTCCACACGTTCTGTAATTTAGTCATAGCGTTACGTGCAATCTGTATTCTCCTTCTAATTTCTAATTCACATCCTCCTTCATTACTTATGGTTGAGCCTAGGAACACAAAATTATTCACCACTTTGTAGTCCCTTATGAATCTCAGGTCCGGATGGTTTCCATTCTTCCGGTCTATGATCATTATATTTGTTTTGTTGTGATTTATTTCTAGTCCATATTGACGACTTACATCTTCTAGCTTTTCAACTATTTCTATTAGTTCAGTTTCTGTACTCGCTAAGAGAGTTGTGTCATCTGCATAACGTAAATTTCTAATTTTTGTGCCGCCAATTGTGAAACCTCCTTCCCAGTTGTCCATGGTTATTCTCATAACATATTCACCGTAGATGTTAAACAGGAGGGGGGACAATATGCAACCCTGTCTGACCCCTTTCTTGATGTCACAAGGTTTTGACAGGTGGTTGTCAATCTTTACTACTGCCTTACTGTTTTGATACAGATTTTTGATCAGGATGATAATGTGTTTTGGTACCCCCATTTCTGCTAGTATTGTCCACAGTTTATCCCATTTAATGCTATCAAAAGCTTTCTTGTAGTCTATAAAGCAGAGATATAGGGCCACGTTATATTCTCTAGCTTTTTCTATTAGTTGCCTTATATTTAGTATTTGTTCACGAGTCCCTTTTCCTTTCACAAATCCGGTTTGTTCTTCTGGGATCTGCCAGGATAGGTATGTTTTAAGTCTTTCATTGATAATATGAAGCATTATTTTGCTAGCGTGGGGGATCAGCGCGATTAATCTGTAATTGTCATGTTTGGTCTTTAAGCCTTTTTTATGTAGTGGTATAAGTGTGGAGAGTGTCCAATCTTCCGGCCATTGTGTGGTATTCCATATTCTTTGGCAGATTTGATGTATATTTTCAATGCCAATTTCGTCCATTTCGTTTATTATTTCTGATGAGATTCCATCGTGCCCTGTTGATTTGCCATTCCTTATCTTTTTCATGGCATTTACTACTTCGCATCTTAGTATGTCAGGCTCGAGTTCTGTTATATGTTCATTGGTTAAATATTGTTGTTCTTCTATGTCGTTGAAAAGTTGTCCGCAGTATCTTCTCCATTCTTCTAGAACGTTGTCAATTTCTGTTACTTTTATTCCATCTGTGTTTTCTATTGCCCATGTTGTTGGCGAAAAGTCCCTAGTTATTTGTTTAATCGTCTTAAATAGATCTTTGGTGTTACTTTGGTCTGCGTGCGTTTGCAGTGTTGCACATAAGTTCTTTAAATATTCGTTTCTATCTCTTTTACATGCATTTTGGGTATCACGTTGCAGTTGTTTATATCTATCTGCTTTCCATTGTGTATTTAGACCAGAGCTTTTAAGTAGTCTTTTTTCCTTTATAATTGCTAGCCTTTCATTACTTAACCATGGTTTCTTCTTTTCTAAAAGTGCATGATTTTCTTGTTTACTGATTGTCGTAACTATGTGATTTTTGGTTTTCATCCAAATTGCGTTAGAGGTGGCACTTTCGTCATAGGATATAGGTTCTAGTCTGAATTTTTGCCGTAGCTCATCTGTGAATTTCTCTTTATTATTTATCCTTAGTGGTTTAGTGCTGTTAGTCTTTTTTCGTACTTTTAGTTTCAGACAGAATTTAGTTATAAGCAATTGGTGGTCGCTACCGCAATCGGCACCTGGATAAGTCTTTGTGTTTCTTACTGACGTTCTCCACCTTGAGCTTACTAGAATGTAGTCAATTTGATTTCTAGCACCGTTGGGGTGTTGCCATGTCCATAAGCGGCGGATGTGGTGTTGAAACATGGTGTTGGTAATCGAGAGCTCGTTATTTGTGCAGAATTCTAAAAATTTTTCTCCTCGTTCATTTCTTGTGCCAATACCGAATTTTCCCACTATATTTCTAATATGATCGTCATTTGTCGTTGATCCTACTTTGGCATTGAAATCACCGATGATCATTATTATTTCTTTTTTTGGGATCGTCCTTATTGTTTGCTCTAGAGCAGCGTAGAAGTCTTCTAGGACATTTTCGTCAGCCTTGCTGGTGGGCGCGTATACTTGTATTATGTTGATCGGGAAGGGTTTAGCATTCAGCTTGATTGAAATTATTCTATCATTTATAGTATTATATCCAATGACGTATTTGTTGGTTTGTTTTGTGACTATAAAGGCTACGCCATTTATGCTTTCTGATTCGTGACTAGAGTAGTACACTGTGTTGTTACTTGTCGTTGTAAAATGGCCGTGACCTTTCCAGTGTGTTTCCGAAATGCCTGTTAGTTGTATGTTGTATCTTTTTAATTCATTTTCTATAATAAACAGTTTCCCGGTCTGTAGCATGCCTTGTACATTCCATGTTCCCATGTGTAGTTCATCTTTCATCGTTAAATAATTGACTTGTCTCAGTGTCGCTCTCCCCGGAGATCCGAGCGGAGAGCTGTTTTTACCTCCGGAATATTTGCCATTGAGCGAAGTCATCATAGGTGTGTTCATGGGACGTTGATAATTGAGGTGGGGTCCCGCTTCCTTCCTCAATGGTTTACTTTTCTTTTGGGGTGACCTCCCAGGTGCGATAAGACTATATTTACTTAGTCCCAGGTTGAACAGTTATCCCGCTGTGACTCGGTCGTCAGAGCCTCGTTCGTGGGAACAGGGTGTACCGAGTTCGTTCTGAACGGAAGGTGAGGTTGACATTTGAGAAGGAGAGGCTATGTATTGCGCTTCACTTCCCTATTAACACCCCCAATATAACAAACATGGTTAATTTAGATAAATCTACCGTCTTGGGAGCTATGTCATCTGAATGTCTTTATAGTTGTTGATTTCTATTTGTCAATTGTTCATTTGATATTTTTAATTGGTTCATTTGTTGATCTACTTCTGCAATTCTGGTTTTCAAATTTGAAATTTAATTTTTAAATTTACCAGAAAAATAATCTTTGATAATCTTGTTACACTTAATATAAAACGGTTTTGATATCCAATTTGCAATAGCTAATATTAATTCTTCGCAAACGTAATGACCAGATACAAGTTTAGTTGTTTCATTATTATTACCAGCAGTTATTTTGTAAATAATAGGTGAATTTTTAGAGGCGCACTTCTGATCCTCAATAATGCAATCAATTAAATCCTTAGATCCATCTAATCTCTTCCAGTATTTAAATTTCTTTCCTCCACTATGACAGAGTTTAGTTGCATTAAAGTATCCAGTTGATTTACCTATAATCAATTTGAAATCACCAAATAAACCAAACCACCCAATGAAAAGAATGATAATATAATCAATTCTCTATTGGAGGACAGCTTGTCCCCGATGAAATAATGTAAAAATATCATTCTAACGTGTCGTAAACTTTGCGACGCGTTAAATTACTTAAATTGCATTTTCAGTAACAATTTGTTCATATTAAATTTTTATTATTGTATTAAGATGATTTGGCTTGATTTTTCAGTGGGGGGTAGTTTGTCCCCCACTGAATTTTCTATTCAAAATACTAATAATTTGTTTATCATTAAATCGTTAAAAAAAGCCGATACCCAAGAAGGGTACCGGCTTTCTCTTTTTATTATTGTATTTAAAAAAGGAGAAAATAAAACAACACAATATTTATTTATTACAACTCTGTCTTATCACTTCCACTGATTTCTCAATACGTCATATTTATCTGAATAAAATAAAATCTTAATTGTTCTTTATATTTATAAAATTCACGCACAGATATTGAAAGCTGTTGAAGTTTTGGATATTCGCCACATAACTTTCCAATAAAACGAAGAGTTCTGGAATAAGTGTCACTAATTTTAAAATGCTTCTTTACATAGACAGCCCAGGTCTCGTTGAAATCTGATGTTTGTTTCTTGATAAAAAATTCAATGTAAAACAGATTTAAATAATATCCAAATCTTGCGCTTGTACAAAATAAATTTCTTTTTTCTTGATTTATTACAGAACCGAGTTCAACCAGATGATTATACATTTTTTCAAAGTTTATTTCAACACTATAACCAACTTCTTGAGATTCACTTTTACACAATGAATTTTTCAGATAGTCATCTAATTGTTCCACACTCATTTTAGTATTTTTTTGCACTTTCGGGACTAAAGCATGTCTTTTAGTCCCTCCAAACCGGGACTAAAATGGTTCATTTGATCCCTAGGGACTAAAGTGTATCCTAGCAACGCATAATTAAAAAACGTCAAATTTGACAAAATTGTATTCACGTATTTATATTTACATTGATGTTTACATTAGCACAATTTACAATATTAAATAATCGATTTGTTTCATCGACGGTATGCTGTACAACGCTGTTTGATGTAGAAGTACATGTGGCAGCTTCAGAAACTGGGCAAAAAGCTTGTCTTGAAGTGTTTCCAGAAGGTCCGGGAATTTGGGATGCTTCCATGTCACCATGTCCAAAAATTTTGTCGTATAATGATGAATCGGGTAGATTTAAGAATGCTGCTACATTTTGGGGCAGTATTCCCAAATATATTTTTACCGACTGGCTGCATAGTACATTGATTGTTCTGATAACGAACGAAAAATCTTGAATGAAAGGTCTCAGTCTTTCTTAAACCCATGTACTTCCGGCACAGTTCAGTAAAATTGACTGTATTTCGATCTGAATTTTTAACAATAAAATTCCTCTCTATCTTGTTCTTGGTGTTTTTAATATAAATCAGAATTGAGTGACCCAAATCAGTTACATCGTTCACCATCAACTGAACTAACTAATTACCTCTACAGGCTCTGCAATACCAAAAATAAGTGCTACCTGAAAATTATTAATTTATGAATATTGTCAAACTAATTTTTACTGCAATCACTAACTTTTATCAACTGATCGTCTGGGGCTTCCAATAAAAATTTGTCAACCTGGTCTCTGGTTTTCTTTTCAGCTGCGCAGTCAATTTATGAAATTTGCTGGAATAATGGGCCCAAAGTGTTGAAGCAGAACGAGTTCTGGATTTCTCTGTGAAAAACACAAGCAAAGCATCTTCGCTGAAATTTTCCACTTTTCGTTCACAGCACCATTTTACAAATATCTGATACTGCGCTTCATATATTTTCCTTGATTTTGTCGGCAAAATACCTTCTACCGCCTCTTCGGCTGCTTTCTTTAAGTTAAAATCTTCCATTTCGAAAATTGTTATCACGAAAATTGATGACGCTTACAACTTGTTTGTTTGTACCGTAGCTAAGTGACTTTTTTTATTTCAAAGCAAACTAATAAAATATTCGCCTGATAGGTATTTGTTAAATTAAAGTGTGACATTGACAGATGTTTTTAAATTTATATCTATAGGTAATTTTAGTAATAATTTTTCCGAAAGTGCAAAAAATAGTGTATATACCGCGGGACTAAAGTGACTTAATCCCTTGAGCGGATGTTGCCCTCGGGCAGAGCCCTCGGGCAACAAACTCCACTCGCGGGATTAAATGGGTCACTTTGGTCCCGTGGTATAGGTATAATATAATATTCTTTTTCTGAAGTTGAAAATAATCATGTAGATTCGCTTTTGGACACAATGGAATATTTATTTCTTTTGATATGATTTGTCTTCGGACTCCTTCATAATTTTGTTCACTTGGCTGTTAATAATTTTGAAACTTTACTATGATATTTTTTTAATTGATTATGAATATTTGTAATACGTCGCTGCTCTTTCGCAGACATGATGACACTGAAATGTCATCATTAAACCGCATGACGCGAATGCAACATCAATTGTTCCAATACACCTACGTTTGGACAGTGAATATTAAAAATGCTAAAATCAAATGGACCAGCCTTTACTAACGAATTTGAAAATTCGTCAAACTCGTAAACAATTATTTTATTGTTTTTATTCTTATGTAACTAAAAGCCCCGTTTACATCTGATGGAACGCCAGGAAATAGTTCATTAATGATTCCGTGCCGTTTACCTTTCAAAGTGCACTCATCCAATTCGATATAATAATAATTATCGTAAAATATAAAAGTGCGTCCGGTATATGTATTAAAAATTGTTTGATTCTTTTTATTACTTGGTACTCCCAATTCATTAATGTTACCAGATCGTATTGATATCAAACTAGGAAAGTCTATTAGATAAAATTTATTTTCATCTATAATTACAACTTCCCCAGAAGGTCTCTGATAAATGTGAGAAATTTGTTTTACAAATGGTAAGTATTCAGAAATTAATTTTGGATCTCTATGTTTCTTATCATTTATATTCATCAACCAAACCCACTTTTTATGAAATATATAAAAATGATGAGTAAAAGTTATCAACAACTGATCTGGATATTTTATAGAACACAAATCAATTGTTAAAGAAGCTGGTTCATCTTGTTTTGCAGTTGTCATGATTGGTAACTTGGTAGATGAATCTGGTATTCCATACAAATATTGAACTGCGTGTATATCATCTTCTGTAATATTAACTCCACTCATATAATAAGGATACATTAGAGCCGATTCAACTCCAGAATGTTGTATTCCTAAAGTGTGACCAATTTCATGTAACAATACAGTATATAAACTTGTTTGATCACTAGGTGGATCATCAAAACCTAAATACCAATTTTCTGATTTATCTAAATGTAATTCTCTACAAGTATCTCTTCCTGTTGGAAAGAATGCATGAGCTAATATTTGTCCTTGTCCATCAAAATAATCTGAACAAGTGCCATTCATACAACGAACATTATTATTATGTTGAGTTGGTCTATTTGAAAATGAAATTAAAATATCTGGTTTAATTTGATTATATTCAAAAGTTAACCGAGATTCACTTTGCCAAACATTAAATGCTTTCTGAGCGACGTGTCTTTGTTGATTAGTTGCTAAACTGAAATACCATTTTAAATTTGTCTTGTTCCATTTTTCTGGATAAATTCTAAAATGAGTTGGATGATCTTTAACTCCACAACGAGGAGTATTCATTAAGTTTAGCATTAATTTACGTTTTTATTAATATTTTCCTTATAACTAAATATTTTGCAGGCATGTTATACATCGTTGAAAAGCACTTTTTAAGGAATATCTAACTAACCAAAAATCCAATAGGCCGCCATATGAAAAACAAAAGATAGCGCTAATAACTTAAAGACAAATGACAATCGGGGGTTTCTGTTTGTATCAAATAATTTGTCTTAAAAAAGTGTCTGAACAATGTAAAACTTTAAAAGATGTCAGATTAAGCGTTAAAGAGTTATTGAGGAATAACGAAATCGGCAAATTATGGTTTTTTCTAAATATTTTAAAAATTAAAAAAGTTAGGTCAAATTTGAAATGATATTTGTCGTGAGTATTGAATTCTGCAAAACTTTCCCCATTTAACCGTTGCTCTATGTCTTCTAATAACCGAGATACCAATGGTGAGCATCGAAATTGGGACACAGTGTATACCGAACTTTCGAATGCGTTTTGTATACATTATTATTGCATTTGAAACACTGATTTTGACTTTTTCTATCTTTTGTCCTGTCGCATAGATTACATCTGCCAATTTGAGCCGTAGGAGGGCCAGGATTTTCAGTTTCTCTTGTAAGTTGTTCTGGCACTACAAGCTGCATGTTTTTCTTGATGTACGACTGCAAAGTAGTGTTGGTGTTTATGTCTACGTATTATATTGTTCTTTCCCAGCTCCTTTCCTAGCTCTAATAAAAACGATCTTCGATTATCCAGGTTGCCTTCTTCCCAATCTGGATAGTTGGTCATCCAGAGTTTGTAGGAGTTGATACCACCAATATCAAGAAGATGGTAAAACATTACCATTGGTCAACGGTTTGTTTTTCGTTGGGTCGCGCATTCCTTCGCCAATTGATCGCTTGTGTCAACAGCACCTTTAGTCTTATCATAATGTAAAATAATGTGCGGTTTATAATTTTCATTCTCGCCTCCAGTTTTGTCGTCTTTGTGCTCAGTAGATAACAAAATAATAGCAGCTTTTTTTTGGGGGACATATGAAACCATAGTTTTATCTTTCATAAATGCAAACATACTTCAGAATTCTTTTTTATATGTAGCAGGAAGCAACTTCTTGGGTATAAATGTTTTGTTTTTCCGCAAAGTACCACAGAACGAAAGATGTTCCACCAAGTCCAGAACCACTCTTTGGCCCTGACGCTTTTCCGCTTTGTTGCCTACCTCACCTAGAAATAATCATAACCATGGAAACGTATATTTAGTATGCAAGGTAAAATAATATTACCTTAATATCCTTGCATATTGACCGTATACACTGTAGAAAACAATCTGCCAATGCCCAAATTTTCAAACCATATTTGTAGGGTTTGCTCTTCATGTATACACTAACTGGAGCTATCCCACGAAAAGGTACCAACTGTTCGTCAACACACAAGTGCTCCCCTAGATTGTATGCGCTTTTACAGTTATTTGCGAAACTATCAAAAATATCTCTGATTGGAGCTAATTTGTCCATTGCTCTCCTTTCTGTTCTAGTCTCGTAGTTATCAAAACGTAGAAAACACAAAATCTGCTTGAACCTATTTCGGGACATTATAGCGGATATTATTGGTCGACAAAATATAGAATCTTGACTCCAAAGCATTGTTAGGGGCTTCATTGGGCTATGCAGAGCTCCCAAAATAAACAATAAACCGATGAAAGCCTCAGTTCGTCTCTGACAATAGGCACAAATTGTTTATTTTTAGTTGCATAGGTACCATGCTTGGACTTTTCTGTTTGTTTCAGTAACAATTGTATCAATTAATTGCTCATCAAAAAATAAACAGAAGGTCTCCTTTTTACTAGTAAAAGTTGAACTATAATAATAATAATAAATAGGTAGTCTTTATTTCTTTTTATACAAACAAGAAAGAAACCACAAGGCGAAGTTCAGAGAGTAAATTCTCTGAACCCTGCTCTACCACTTAACATTGAAATTATACATTAGCTGTTAATTAAATCGTACCTATTACTAAATAAATTTTCAGCGATACATCCGATTAATAAATGCTAAATATTAAACCAATATTTTTCTGTTACCTACTATTTACTGATCACATCATGGGTAGCTATGCTTAATTATTACTTTACATACTAAATGCCAAGGATTAACCAATGATTTTCTATTACCTAGTACTGATCTCATAATTAGCAGATATACTTAAATACTTTAAATACAACTAAATACAGTCACATACAGGTAAAATCCCTCTTTAATCCTACTACTTACAGTCCTTGCGTCAGTAATTCTTTTTTCAACTTATCTTTAAATTTTTTGGTAGGAAAGGTTTTTAATTCGTCAGGTAATGAATTGTATACTTTCGAGGCATTATATGAGAAGGAACGTTCAAATTTAGATATTTTGTGGGTTGGTGGTGTAACGATTTATTTGCTTGGAGTATTAGGTATGCAGTCAATAAAATAGCCACTTAAGCGATTTACGTTTTGCAAGTCTACTGGAATATCATTATTATTACGTACGTTAGCGTTCAATGACTTTAATTCTTTCCAAATCATTTTACTTGAACTATTATTTTGAAATTTATGATTATATGCTTTTTTTTCATTCCCCATTGCCAAAGTCGTGAAATTTCGGAGCGATTTATGGTAATTCCAATGAGCGAGGAGTTTAGTTTTACGAAATTTTGTTTTAGCTTTATCTCGTAGCGATATTAAAAATTTTATATTAGAGAGTTATCGCAAGTACAACGCTAAATTTAGCGTACGTTATTTTCGCACAATCGGGCGAATGCGCATGCGCCTACATTTAGCGTAGGGGAGAACGGGGTCAATTGTAACATTTTATGCTCTTCAATGTGTAACTCCAGCATTTTTTATTATTTTAACTTGAGATTGTAAACACAAACACGTTAGGATGTGACCTTGAGGCTTGATTGAAAAAATAAAAAAAAGTATTTAGTAATGCTTGGAAAATGTTACTTTTTACCCGAACTAGGGTCAAATGTAACAGTTCTAGGGGCAATTGTAACAGAGGCTAAAATAAAGTTAAAACAGTCAAATTTGCCCATTTTTTTTTATTTACAGTTCACTCAGATTCACAATTGTGGCGTATATGATATTGTGTAACTCCTTTGGTGCAAGCTTCATGTGACCACAGGTTGCAACTTGTGCATTTCACCCATTTTCCCCACGTTTGCTTTCATCCCATGATTCCATGCAAACCAGATAGAAACACTCCTCGTCTTCTGAGCTGCTTTCCGGGGTAGGTGTGATTTTGAGTGATTTTTGTTTAGCAGATTTAGTAGTTGGTTGCTTTGTTATATTTCGTTTTACACCTTTTGGTACAATTTTTTTTCTTTTTCTTTTCTTCCAACTCCTTTTCCTCAGTAGTTGGTTGCTTTGTTATATTTCGTTTTACACCTTTTGGTACAATTTTTTTCTTTTTCTTTTCTTCCAACTAGTTTTTCTCTGGTGTATTGGTCCAAATTGCACGTTTCATTTTTGCTCTCCCTTTTCGCTGGGGTTTATCAAATTTAGCTTTGGGGTATGGCCGTATATCTTTTGGCGAAATAACGGCACGGCCATGAGTCTCTCGATTGAAAGGTCCTGGAGGACAGAAAAGATCCTCACTTGGAGATTTGGTTGTCACTATATTTTTGTTAGCTGACCTTGAGGTGGAAGGAACTGACGGAGGTGTGGAATGAACTACTGACGTATTATCGGTAGACGGTGTTCCAGCTCGAACAGGTGGATCGTCAACATTTTCAGCCAATTCGTCTGCGTCTTCTAAGGGTCGATCGGTAACTTCTGCAGGGGCATATTCATGATCGGGAAAGACAAAACGATTAAATGGGTAAATACCAGAACATCTAAAACCAGATAGAATATTTGATGGTGTAGCAGCCAAAGGAAGTGCCTTTTTTACCAGGCTTGGTAAATGATAAATGTTCATTCTGTCTCCAGGATGTGTTTTTCTCCAATCATCGGCGTATGAACTGAAATATCTTTTGAATGGTCCATAAATTGACCTATCTAATGGCTGGAGCTTGTGTGATGTGTGTGGAGGAAATGATAATAGCACTATGCCATTTTGGCGACAACAATCAATTGCTGGAATTTGAATGTGCGAATCGTGATTATCTAGCACCAAGAGTAATTTATTTTCAATGCTAGGCTTTGCATGTTTCACGAAATGTTTGAGAAAAAGCAAAAACTCCCCACTTTGCATCCAACCTGAACCGTTTGCTGCTCCGATACTTCCTACTGGTGCATCTGCCAAAAAGTAGCCATGATAATTTTTGCGCGGAAAAATGAACATGGGCGGGATCATATTGCCTACAGCATTGACAGCCAGGCATACTGTAACCAAAGTCCCTCTCTCATGTGAATTGATACCGCCAACCTGCTTCAAGCCCTTAGAAGCTACAATTTTGTCAGGTTTCGGAGCTGTATCAACTCCTGTCTCATCGTCTCATCTAAATTGTAGATGTTTTGAGGCTCGAATACATATTTCTCCATTACATTCCCTAATAGGTCGAAGAATTTCCCAACGGTTACCCTATTGAAGTTGCAGGCACGAGCAACACTAGTTGATTCAGGAGTTCTAATTGAGAGTGTTGGATTGCGTTTCAAAAAATCGGAGAACCAATCTGCGCCAACCATTTTAGTTTCTTGCCATTTGACAGGGTACATCAAGTTGTTTGCATCCGCATATGCATATGCCAAAGTTTTTACCTCCTTAGGAGTGAGCCCATAAAAAATATTAGCAGAAGTTTTGAGATACTCTGCGGGTTCGGATTCCATGGTTGCTGAAAACACCTTGTTGTGCGGCTTAGAACGGGTTGTGGCAGTTTCATTCACCTTTTTTTTATTTACAAATCTCTGTAGAGTAACGTGGCACAAACCAAAAATTCGTACTGCTCTACGAGTGGCAATGTTCTCCTTTACTACCAAATCTGCAGCCTTTTCGATTACATCTTGGGTGGGACCCCTATTAGTGTTGCGTGCACGGTTGCGCGGCATATTTATGTAAATAAGTATGTCGATATGAAAATTTGCTGTAGTTGTGGTCAAAAATAAGAAGGAAAATACAGAGCGAGGTTTATTTTTCATGTTCTACATAGATTTGACCCTTAATAATTTTGTTACATTTGACCCAAGCTGTCATATTTACATAGAAAAAATATTTCTGACAATTAACCTAACGTAATTATTTTGTCTTGTTGTTGCAATACAATTCGAGATAATAGATTCAAGTTCTTTAAGGAATTGTTTTGTATCAAATTTGGGCGGTCGATACACTACGCCTATAACAAAATAGTCAGAATCGTTTCCCACCGATACCTACAACTGCTCAATTTCATTGTTTGTCGTAATTCTCGTGAATATGATATCATTTAAAATATAAATGGCAACGCCTCCACTCCGCGATTTACGGTCTTTGCTTTGCGAATCAATGGATATCCGTCGATTGATAACACTGCACTATCGTCTAACGCGTCTGTTTCAGATAAAAAGAGTGCATCGAGTTTTCATAATTCGGTAATTAGATGAATAAATTTAAGTTTAAAGTACTATGGCAATGATAATAGGGAGTTATCGCAAGTACTACGTTAAATTTCCGTTAACGCTAAAATCACGTGATGTTATACGCTATTTTACTTTTACGGTAAATGACATTTTAGATTTATCGCATGCCGCTATTTTACCGTACGCTAAAGTTTCCGAACCTAACCTCAACACATAAAATGTCCTGTTTATAAATACGGTAACATAACCTCACCACTCAAAATAACGTACGCAAAACTCTCCGCTATTTTGTGAAAATAACGGGTCGCGGTTATTTATTTAACGTACGCTAAATGTAGGCGCATGCGCATTCGTCCGATTGTACGAAAATAACGTACGCTAAATTTAGCGTTGTACTTGCGATAACTCTCTAATAAATTATTGCAACAGTAAGGTAAAATTGTTACAAAAAATTCACTATGTTTCACTATGGTTTCTGCATGTACATATATGAATGATAGTAATTACAAAATGTAACTATCAAGCACTGTGGTATAATGATAATAAATTATTACAACAGTAAAATAGAATTATTATAAATGTTCACTATGTAGCTCTATAATACAGAGCGTATTCAAAGTGTTGTTTGCGTGTAAGTATGTGATAGCAATATGCGATATTTGACAAGAATTTATTACTCCGGCTGTAGAAATAAACCAAACAAGATTTTTAAATTTGTTTAAATAATCATTAGGATAAACAAACTATTACCACTTTGTAATTCGACGGAAGAAGAAAAGAGAAAGACATACACTTTAGCACATTTAGCCACGACACATGAATTTAATTAATAGAATACAAATTATTCAGAGACGATACTTTATGGGTTTTGTTTTCGACCTTTATAAATACGTTACCGTTGCTAGTAAACACATTTTTGTATCCAAACTTTAGTGACGCCTCCTTGACTATCGCTAGTCTTTTGAAAGTAAGGTCTTCTCGGACAATAATCTTTGAGCCCTTGAGTTTTGTTTTATTTTTGAATATTTCTGTCTTAACAGTTCTTCTACATAGTTTTACAATAATAGGTCTGTGCTCTCCTACCTTATTTGCCAGTCGGTGACAGGAATCAATATCAGCTTCTGTTAATGCGCTGTTTAGTTTGTCACGGCATATGTCTATTATTAATTGATAGGTATGTTCAGTTTTGTCTTCAGGGACACCAAAGAAACGCAATTTATTCCTCCTGGAGTACTGTTCTGGATTATCTAGTGCTTCGGTTGTTTTTAATTGGTTTTCAAGAGCTGCTATCTTGATTTCATATGCTTTAAACGTATTATCATCATGATTTTGAAGTTTTTCTAATGCAACTCCAAGAAATTTGTCCATAAATGCACCATTGGATAAGACGTTTTCAACCACTTTCTTCATCCTTCATCCTTGTCTTTATCACCACTTGTAGAGCGCGTGGCACGGTCAGTATTGCCTCCCATATTGTTAAGAATCATTAAGTATTTCAGTGAGAGCACGAATAAACGTTTACACGGTCGCGGCGAAATGTCGATCTACTCACGACGGGGCCACAACATGAACTGAACATAAATAAGGCGTTAGTCCTGCTTCTACTTTTTGAATATTATCTTTCCCCCATTTGCCTCGTAAATTACATGGAATTTTAGACCACGTATATGTAGGTCCATCACATACCACATCCTCAGTTCCGACCGAATCCACCGAATTATTTTCAGGATCTTCGTTCTCTGGTATGATATCGTCCAGTTCCTTGAATTCTGCCACAAAATCATTTTGTTCAATACCACTTGCACCCTCATCCAATGCATTATCTTCAAAAAACTGGTCCGATTCTAATATTGCTAGTAGCCTGCTTTTTTTTTAATTGCCTATTTTCGCGCTTATATTTCACGTAAAATGAACTGTTTACCTAAGGTTCCTCTGACTAAATAGTCAATTATCTAAGTAAAGGGTAAGATTTTCACTTAACCAATAAGGGTTGAGTGTAAAGGAAATCTTAGTGAAAAACTAGACGATCACACACCTGGGGTTTGTACAGTTACAACCCCTAGCGTTCCGCTTTGAATAAAAGGAAATACATTAAAATATCTGAAAAATAGAAAATTAAAATTATATACGCGCAGTTGGTTATCACATTCTCCTCCTGCTATGTTGACATTGTTAAACGGCGACATCGCAACTCCCGCAGATAGCCTGGGAAGTACGCCTACTCGTCGTCGCCAAAGAGTCGTTTGATCCTGGTTTGTAGTGCCTCGGGATGTGGTTGTGAGGCAACCCCCAGCTTGACCTGTTGGATGTCGTACGTATAGGCACGTTCTCGACTGCTCTTCTTCTCCAGTGGTTGGTGGTCGCTCGTTATCGCCTAGTAATTCATCCCACTCGAAAATAAACAATTCTTATACATCCTCCCCATCTTCCTGGACGTCGCGGCGCTCTGCATTCTCGTATCCCGTAATAATCGTAAGTTCGGGCCGGTTCCCGAATTTTCCGTAGCAAGGACAAGCTCCCCACGGATCCAATAACTTCTTTTTACAAATCACTTTCAATACTGCCCATCGTAATACAAACGTTGTGGCTGTTATCGGATGTCAACCTGCTTTGTAGTGCCTCGGGATGTGGTTGTGCGGCAACCCCCAACTTGCCCTGTTGGATGTCGTACGTATAGGCACGTTTTCGACTGCTCTTCTTCTCCATGGTCCGGCACCTAGTGGATCCAGTGGTTGGTGGTCGCTCGTTATCGCCTAGTAATTCATCCCACTCGGAAATATACAATCCTAATACATCTCCCCCATCTTCCTGGACGTTGCGGCACTCTGCATTCTCGTATTCCGTAATAATCGTAAGTTCGGGCCGGTTCCCGAATTTTCCGTAGCAAGGACAAGCTCCCCACGGATCCAATAACTTCTTTTTACAAATCACTTTCAATACTGCTCATCGTAATACAAATGTTGTGGCTGTTATCGGATGTTAACCTGGTTTGTAGTGCCTCGGAATGTGGTTGTGCGGCAACCCCCAGCTTGCCCTGTTGGATGTCGTACGTATAGGCACGTTTTTGGCTGCTCTTCTTCTCCATCTTCCGGCACCTAGTGAATCCAGTGGTTGGTGGTCGCTCGTTATCGCCTAGTAATTCATCCCACTCGGAAATATACAATTCTAATACATCTTCCCCATCTTCCTGGACGTCGTGGCGCTCTGCATTCTCGTATCCCGTAATAATCGTAAGTTCGGGCCGGTTCCCGAATTTTCCGTAGCAAGGACAAGCTCCCCACGGATCCAATAACTTCTTTTTACAAATCACTTTCAATACTGCTCATCGTAATACAAATGTTGTGGCTGTTATCGGATGTTAACCTGGTTTGTAGTGCCTCGGAATGTGGTTGTGCGGCAACCCCCAGCTTGCCCTGTTGGATGTCGTACGTATAGGCACGTTTTTGGCTGCTCTTCTTCTCCATCTTCCGGCACCTAGTGAATCCAGTGGTTGGTGGTCGCTCGTTATCGCCTAGTAATTCATCCCACTCGGAAATATACAATTCTAATACATCTTCCCCATATTCCTGGACGTCGCGGCACTGTACATTCTCGTATTCCGTAATGATCGTAAGTTCGGTCCGGTTCCCGAATTTTCCGTAGCAAGGACGAGCTCCTCGCGGATCCAATAACTTCTTTTTACAAATCACTTTCAATACTGCGCATCGTACTACAAATGTTGTGGCTGTTATCGGATGTCAACCTGGTTTGTAGTGCTTCGGAATGTGGTTGTGCGGCAACCCCCAGCTTGCCCTGTTGAATGTATAGGCACGTTTTCGACTGCTCTGCTTCTCCATGATCCGGCACCTAGTGAATCCAGTGGTTGGTGGTCGCTCGTTATCGCCTAGTAATTCATCCCACTCGGAAATATACAATTCTAATACATCTTCCCCATCTTCCTGGACGTCGCGGCACTGTACATTCTCGTATCCCGTAATAATCGTAAGTTCGGGCCACTCCCCGAATTTTCCGTAGCAAGGACGAGCTCCTCGCGTATCCAATAACTTCTTTCTACAAATCACTTTCAATACTGCGCATCGTACTACAAATGTTGTGGCTGTTATCGGATGTCAACCTGGTTTGTAGTGCTTCGGGATGTGGTTGTGGGGCAACCCCCAGCTTGCCCTGTTGAATGTCGTACGCATAGGCACGTTTTCGACTGCTCTGTTTCTCCATGATCCGACACCTAGTGGATCCAGTGGTTGGTGGTCGCTCGTTATCGCCTAGTAATTCATCCCACTCGGAAATATACAATTCTAATACATCTTCCCAATCTTCCTGGACGTCGCGGCGCTCTACATTCTCGTATCCCGTAATAATCGTAAGTTCCGGCCGTTCCCGAAATTTCCGTAGCAAGGACGAGCTTCCCGCGGATCCAGTAACTTCTTTTTACAAATCACTTTCAATACTGCCCATCGTAATACAAACGTTGTGGCTGTTATCGGATGTCAACCTGGTTTTTAGTGCCTCGGGATGTGGTTGTGCGGCAACCCCCAGCTTGCCCTGTTGAATGTCGTACGCATAGGCACGTTTTCGACTGCTCTGTTTCTCCATGATCCGACACCTAGTGGATCCAGTGGTTGGTGGTCGCTCGTTATCGCCTAGTAATTCATCCCACTCGGAAATATACAATTCTAATACATCTTCCCCATCTTCCTGGACGTCGCGGCGCTCTGCATTCTCGTATCCCGTAATAATCGTAAGTTCGGGCCGGTTCCCGAATTTTCCGTAGCAAGGACAAGCTCCCCACGGATCCAATAACTTCTTTTTACAAATCACTTTCAATACTGCCCATCGTAATACAAACGTTGTGGCTGTTATCGGATGTCAACCTGGTTTTTAGTGCCTCGGGATGTGGTTGTGCGGCAACCCCCAGCTTGCCCTGTTGGATGTCGTACGCATAGGCACGGTTTCGACTGCTCTGTTTCTCCATGATCCGACACCTAGTGGATCCAGTGGTTGGTGGTCGCTCGTTATCGCCTAGTAATTCATCCCACTCGGAAATATACAATCCTAATACATCTTCCCCATCTTCCTGGACGTCGCGGCGCTCTGCATTCTCGTATCCCGTAATAATCGTAGGTTCGGGCCGGTTCCCGAATTTTCCGTAGCAAGGACAAGCTCCCCACGGATCCAATAACTTCTTGTTACAAATCACTTTCAATACTGCCCATCGTAATACAAACGTTGTGGTTGTTATCGGATGTCAACCTGGTTTTTAGTACCTCGGGATGTGGTTGTGCGGCAATCCCCAACTTGCCCTGTTGCATGTCGTACGTATAGGCACGTTTTCGACTGCTCTTCTTCTCCATGATCCGGCACCTAGTGGATCCAGTGGTTGGTGGTCGTTCGTTATCGCCTAGTAATTCATCCCACTCGGAAATATACAATTCTAATATATCTTCCCCATCTTCCTGGACGTCGCGGCGCTCTGCATTCTCTTATCCCGTAATAATCGTAAGTTCGGGCCGGTTCCCGAATTTTTCGTAGCAAGGTCAAGCTCCCCACGGATCCAATAACTTCTTTTTACAAATCACTTTCAATACTGCCCATCGTAATACAAACGTTGTGGCTGTTATCGGATGTCAACCTGCTTTGTAGTGCCTCGGGATGTGGTTGTGCGGCAACCCCCAACTTGCCCTGTTGGATGTCGTACGCATAGGCACGTTTTCGACTGCTCTTCTTCTCCATGATCCGGCACCTAGTGGATCCAGTGGTTCGTGGTCGCTCGTTATTGCCTAGTAATCCATCCCACTCGGAAATATACAATTCTAATACATCTTCCCCATCTTCCTGGACGTCGCGGCGCTCTGCATTCTCGTATCCCGTAATAATCGTAAGTTCGGGCGGGTTCCCGAATTTTCCGTAGCAAGGACAAGCTCCCCACGGATCCAATAACTTCTTTTTACAAATCACTTTCAATACTGCCCATCGTAATACAAACGTTGTGGCTGTTATCGGATGTCAACCTGCTTTGTAGTGCCTCGGGATGTGGTTGTGCGGCAACCCCCAACTTGCCCTGTTGGATGTCGTACGTATAGGCACGTTTTCGACTGCTCTTCTTCTCCATGATCCGGCACCTAGTGGATTCAGTGGTTCGTGGTCGCTCGTTATTGCCTAGTAATTCATCCCACTCGGAAATATACAATCCTAATACATCTTCCCCATCTTCCTGGACGTCGCGGCGCTCTGCATTCCCGTATCCCGTAATAATCGTAAGTTCGGGCCGGTTCCCGAATTTTTCGTAGCAAGGACAAGCTCCCCACGGATCCAATAACTTCTTTTTACAAATCACTTTCAATACTGCCCATCGTAATACAAACGTTGTGGCTGTTATCGGATGTCAACCTGGTTTTTAGTGCCTCGGGATGTGGTTGTGCGGTAACCCCCAGCTTGCCCTGTTGAATGTCGTACGCATAGGCACGTTTTCGACTGCTCTGTTTCTCCATGATCCGACACCTAGTGGATCCAGTGGTTGGTGGTCGCTCGTTATCGCCTAGTAATTCATCCCACTCGGAAATATACAATTCTAATACATCTTCCCCATCTTCCTGGACGTCGCGGCGCTCTGCATTCTCGTATCCCGTAATAATCGTAGGTTCGGGCCGGTTCCCGAATTTTCCGTAGCAAGGACAAGCTCCCCACGGATCCAATAACTTCTTGTTACAAATCACTTTCAATACTGCCCATCGTAATACAAACGTTGTGGTTGTTATCGGATGTCAACCTGGTTTTTAGTGCCTCGGGATGTGGTTGTGCGGCAATCCCCAACTTGCCCTGTTGCATGTCGTACGTATAGGCACGTTTTCGACTGCTCTTCTTCTCCATGATCCGGCACCTAGTGGATCCAGTGGTTGGTGGTCGCTCGTTATCGCCTAGTAATTCATCCCACTCGGAAATATACAATTCTAATATATCTTCCCCATCTTCCTGGACGTCGCGGCGCTCTGCATTCTCGTATCCCGTAATAATCGTAAGTTCGGGCCGGTTCCCGAATTTTTCGTAGCAAGGACAAGCTCCCCACGGATCCAATAACTTCTTTTTACAAATCACTTTCAATACTGCCCATCGTAATACAAACGTTGTGGCTGTTATCGGATGTCAACCTGGTTTGTAGTGCTTCGGAATGTGGTTGTGCGGCAACTCCCAGCTTGCCCTGTTGAATGTCGTACGTATAGGCACGTTTTCGACTGCTCTGCTTCTCCATGATCCGGCACCTAGGGAATCCAGTGGTTGGTGGTCGCTCGTTATCGCCTAGCAATTCATCCCACTCGGAAATATACAATTCTAATACATCTTCCCCATCTTCCTGGACGTCGCGGCGCTCTGCATTCCCGTATCCCGTAATAATCGTAAGTTCGGGCCGGTTCCCGAATTTTTCGTAGCAAGGACAAGCTCCCCACGGATCCAATAACTTCTTTTTACAAATCACTTTCAATACTGCCCATCGTAATACAAACGTTGTGGCTGTTATCGGATGTCAACCTGGTTTGTAGTGCTTCGGAATGTGGTTGTGCGGCAACCCCCAGCTTGCCCTGTTGAATGTCGTACGTATAGGCACGTTTTCGACTGCTTTGCTTCTCCATGATCCGGCACCTAGTGAATCCAGTGGTTGGTGGTCGCTCGTTATCGCCTAGCAATTCATCCCACTCGGAAATATAAAATTCTAATACATCTTCCCCATATTCCTGGACGTCGCGGCACTGTACATTCTCGTATCCCGTAATAATCGGAAGTTCTGGCCGGTTGCCAAATTTTCCGTAGCAAGGACGAGCTCCCCGCAGATCCAATAAATTCGTTTTACAAATCACTTTCAATACTGCCCATCGTAATACAAATGTTGTGGCTGTTATCGGATGTCAACCTGGTTTCTAGTGCTTCGGAATGTGGTTGTGCGGCAACCCCCAGCTTGCCCTGTTGAATGTCGTACGTATAGGCACGTTTTCGACTGCTCTGCTTCTCCATGATCCGGCACCTAGTGAATCCAGTGGTTGGTGGTCGCTCGTTATCGCCTAGCAATTCATCCCACTCGGAAATATGCAATTCTAATACATCTTCCCCATATTCCTGGACGTCGCGGCACTGTACATTCTCGTATCCCGTAATAATCGGAAGTTCTGGCCGGTTGCCGAATTTTCCGTAGCAAGGACGAGCTCCCCGCGGATCCAATAACTTCTTTTTACAAATCACTTTCAATACTGCCCATCGTAATACAAATATTGTGGCTGTTATCGGATGTTAGCCTGGTTTGTAGTGCCTCGGAATGTGGTTGTGCGGCAACCCCCAGCTTGCCCTGTTGAATGTCGTACGTATAGGCACGTTTTCGACTGCTCTTCTTCTCCATGACTCGCACCTAGTGGATCCAGTGGCTGGTGGTCGCTCGTTATCGCCTAGGAATTCATCCCACTCGGAAATATACAATTCTAATACATCTTCCCCATCTTCCTGGACGTCGCGGAGCTCTGCATTCTCGTATCCCGTAATAATCGTAAGTTCGGGCCGGTTCCCGAATTTTCCGTAGCAAGGACAAGCTCCCCACGGATCCAATAATTTCTTTTTGCAAATCACTTTCAATACTGCTCATCGTAATACAAATGTTGTGGCTGTTATCGGATGTTAACCTGGTTTGTAGTGCCTCGGAATGTGGTTGTGCGGCAACCCCCAGCTTGCCCTGTTGGATGTCGTACGTATAGGCACGTTTTTGACTGCTCTTCTTCTCCATCTTCCGGCACCTAGTGAATCCAGTTGTTGGTGGTCGCTCGTTATCGCCTAGTAATTCATCCCACTCGGAAATATACAATTCTAATACTCGTACATCTTCCCCATATTCCTGGACGTCGCGGCACTGTACATTCTCGTATCCCGTAATGATCGTAAGTTCGGTCCGGTTCCCGAATTTTCCGTAGCAAGGACGAGCTCCTCGCGGATCCAATAACTTCTTTTTACAAATCACTTTCAATACTGCGCATCGTACTACAAATGTTGTGGCTGTTATCGGATGTCAACCTGGTTTGTAGTGCTTCGGAATGTGGTTTTGCGGCAACCCCCAGCTTGCCCTGTTGAATGTCGTACGTATAGGCACGTTTTCGACTGCTCTGCTTCTCCATGATCCGGCACCTAGTGAATCCAGTGGTTGGTGGTCGCTCGTTATCGCCTAGCAATTCATCCCACTCGGAAATATACAATTCTAATACATCTTCCCCATATTCCTGGACGTCGCGGCACTGTACATTCTCGTATCCCGTAATGATCGTAAGTTCGGTCCGGTTCCCGAATTTTCCGTAGCAAGGACGAGCTCCTCGCGGATCCAATAACTTCTTGTTACAAATCACTTTCAATACTGCGCATCGTACTACAAATGTTGTGGCTGTTATCGGATGTCAACCTGGTTTGTAGTGCTTCGGAATGTGGTTTTGCGGCAACCCCCAGCTTGCCCTGTTGCATGTCGTACGTATAGGCACGTTTTCGACTGCTCTTCTTCTCCATGATCCGGCACCTAGTGGATCCAGTGGTTGGTGGTCGCTCGTTATCGCCTAGTAATTCATCCCACTCGGAAATATGCAATTCTAATACATCTTCCCCATATTCCTGGACGTCGCGGCACTGTACATTCTCGTATCCCGTAATAATCGGAAGTTCTGGCCGGTTGCCGAATTTTCCGTAGCAAGGACGAGCTCCCCGCGGATCCAATAACTTCTTTTTACAAATCACTTTCAATACTGCCCATCGTAATACAAATATTGTGGCTGTTATCGGATGTTAGCCTGGTTTGTAGTGCCTCGGAATGTGGTTGTGCGGCAACCCCCAGCTTGCCCTGTTGAATGTCGTACGTATAGGCACGTTTTCGACTGCTCTTCTTCTCCATGACTCGCACCTAGTGGATCCAGTGGCTGGTGGTCGCTCGTTATCGCCTAGGAATTCATCCCACTCGGAAATATACAATTCTAATACATCTTCCCCATCTTCCTGGACGTCGCGGAGCTCTGCATTCTCGTATCCCGTAATAATCGTAAGTTCGGGCCGGTTCCCGAATTTTCCGTAGCAAGGACAAGCTCCCCACGGATCCAATAATTTCTTTTTGCCAATCACTTTCAATACTGCTCATCGTAATACAAATGTTGTGGCTGTTATCGGATGTTAACCTGGTTTGTAGTGCCTCGGAATGTGGTTGTGCGGCAACCCCCAGCTTGCCCTGTTGGATGTCGTACGTATAGGCACGTTTTTGACTGCTCTTCTTCTCCATCTTCCGGCACCTAGTGAATCCAGTTGTTGGTGGTCGCTCGTTATCGCCTAGTAATTCATCCCACTCGGAAATATACAATTCTAATACTCGTACATCTTCCCCATATTCCTGGACGTCGCGGCACTGTACATTCTCGTATCCCGTAATGATCGTAAGTTCGGTCCGGTTCCCGAATTTTCCGTAGCAAGGACGAGCTCCTCGCGGATCCAATAACTTCTTTTTACAAATCACTTTCAATACTGCGCATCGTACTACAAATGTTGTGGCTGTTATCGGATGTCAACCTGGTTTGTAGTGCTTCGGAATGTGGTTTTGCGGCAACCCCCAGCTTGCCCTGTTGAATGTCGTACGTATAGGCACGTTTTCGACTGCTCTGCTTCTCCATGATCCGGCACCTAGTGAATCCAGTGGTTGGTGGTCGCTCGTTATCGCCTAGCAATTCATCCCACTCGGAAATATACAATTCTAATACATCTTCCCCATATTCCTGGACGTCGCGGCACTGTACATTCTCGTATCCCGTAATGATCGTAAGTTCGGTCCGGTTCCCGAATTTTCCGTAGCAAGGACGAGCTCCTCGCGGATCCAATAACTTCTTGTTACAAATCACTTTCAATACTGCGCATCGTACTACAAATGTTGTGGCTGTTATCGGATGTCAACCTGGTTTGTAGTGCTTCGGAATGTGGTTTTGCGGCAACCCCCAGCTTGCCCTGTTGCATGTCGTACGTATAGGCACGTTTTCGACTGCTCTTCTTCTCCATGATCCGGCACCTAGTGGATCCAGTGGTTGGTGGTCGCTCGTTATCGCCTAGTAATTCATCCCACTCGGAAATATACAATTCTAATATATCTTCCCCATCTTCCTGGACGTCGCGGCGCTCTGCATTCTCGTATCCCGTAATAATCGTAAGTTCGGGCCGGTTCCCGAATTTTTCGTAGCAAGGACAAGCTCCCCACGGATCCAATAACTTCTTTTTACAAATCACTTTCAATACTGCCCATCGTAATACAAACGTTGTGGCTGTTATCGGATGTCAACCTGGTTTGTAGTGCTTCGGAATGTGGTTTTGCGGCAACTCCCAGCTTGCCCTGTTGAATGTCGTACGTATAGGCACGTTTTCGACTGCTCTGCTTCTCCATGATCCGGCACCTAGTGAATCCAGTGGTTGGTGGTCGCTCGTTATCGCCTAGCAATTCATCCCACTCGGAAATATACAATTCTAATACATCTTCCCCATATTCCTGGACGTCGCGGCACTGTACATTCTCGTATCCCGTAATGATCGTAAGTTCGGTCCGGTTCCCGAATTTTCCGTAGCAAGGACGAGCTCCTCGCGGATCCAATAACTTCTTGTTACAAATCACTTTCAATACTGCGCATCGTACTACAAATGTTGTGGCTGTTATCGGATGTCAACCTGGTTTGTAGTGCTTCGGAATGTGGTTTTGCGGCAACCCCCAGCTTGCCCTGTTGAATGTCGTACGTATAGGCACGTTTTCGACTGCTCTGCTTCTCCATGATCCGGCACCTAGTGAATCCAGTGGTTGGTGGTCGCTCGTTATCGCCTAGCAATTCATCCCACTCGGAAATATACAATTCTAATACATCTTCCCCATATTCCTGGACGTCGCGGCACTGTACATTCTCGTATCCCGTAATGATCGTAAGTTCGGTCCGGTTCCCGAATTTTCCGTAGCAAGGACGAGCTCCTCGCGGATCCAATAACTTCTTTTTACAAATCACTTTCAATACTGCCCATCGTAATACAAATGTTGTAGCTGTTATCGGATGTTAACCTGGTTTGTAGTGCCTCGGAATGTGGTTGTATGGCAACCCCCAGCTTGCCCTGTTGGATGTCGTACGTATAGGCACGTTTTCGACTGCTCTTCTTCGCCATGATCCGGCACCTAGTGGATCCAGTGGTTGGTGGTCGCTCGTTATCGCCTAGTAATTCATCCCACTCGGAAATATACAATTCTAATACATCCCCATCTTCCTGGGCGTCGCGGCGCTCTGCATTCTCGTACCCCGTAATAATCGAAAGTTCTGGCCGGTTCCCGAATTTTCCGTAGCAAGGACAAGCTCCCCACGGATCCAATAACTTCTTTTTACAAATCACTTTCAATACTGCTCATCTCAATACAAATGTGGCTGTTATCGGATGTCAACCTGGTTTGTAGTGCCTCGGAAGCCTCATTAAGCTGTTCATTTAATTTTTTATCTCGGTTATTCTCTCGTTCTTCCTGTTTCTTTGCATCTTCTAGTCGTTGTTCTTCTTGCTTCTTTGCATCTTCTCGTCGTTGTTCTTCTTGTTTTTTCTTATTTGCATCTAACTTTTCATATAATTTTTGCATAAAGTTTGACATACAATCTTCATTAATTTGAGCTTGTGGTGTTGAAATTATAGGATTAGTAGATTCTATTTCATAATCCCCTAAATGTTGAACTTCGGCCTCTATCTCACGATCTAAATCCTCTTAGACTTCAGATTGCCCTTCATTCCTCCTACTTGCACTTCTTAAAGATCTCCTTTCAGATATATTTAAAAATTTTATCAAAATTTCATTCAAGTGTATAATTATTTGATTATAAATTTTCAAAACAACAATATTACCTTTATAAACGATTTTATACCCTTTAAACTAAAATATACACAATATTTCACCTTGACAATTAAAATTGACAGTGACAGTGACTCGATAAACCCCTTTAAAATCACTTTATTTCTTGACTTTTACTTGTCAAAATGACATAATATTTATTAATATAAATAAATTTACTGTCTTTTTTCAAATTCAATTGAATTGCCCCTTCGTTTTGAGCGCTATTTGTTATGTAATTTAGCCTTATGTTGGATTGCTAATTTGTAATAATATTAGACGTTAAATTGTTAGTTAATTGTTTTAGAAAATTCTAAATTTCTCCGGTTAGCTCAGCCTGTATTTTTACAATTTATTATGTTAAAAGAACTCTCATCAAAGGGCGTTAAAGGGATCGTCTCAATTACAATCTCACGAAATCCAACTAAAAAATAAAAAAAAATAATGCAAATCTTTTGATAAATTAACACACAAAAGTTATTATCTAATTAACTATCCTTAAATACCAACATTTGTTTTTAAGAAATACCTTTTTAATCACTTTTTAAACATCACACTAACAATCCTTTAATCCCATTTTCTTATCAATATCCACAACAAACTGCAAACTCGTTTTACTCCTATCAATATTATCCCACCTTCTTATCGATCTCCACAACCGCTGCAAACTCGTTTTACTCCTATCAATATTATCCCACACTCGATCTTTTAATTTACATCCACTAAAGAAACTTCCAAATCCAATAATTGTATTTAATTGATATATTTTTCAAAATTATAAATACTTTTCCATATATTTTATATTTATTATTAAACATCTTCTTTAATTAATTTAATAAAAGTTTTATTAATTTTTTTTTATTTCAACTTAAATTCTTTTATCAAAATTAGAAATTTTTTTAAAAAAGAATCTTTTCACTTCAAAAACTATTTTTTCTCCCTTTCAAATTTTTTAAACATTCTCATCTCCCTGGATATTTTTATTTTACCTACTATTTATTATTTTTAAAATATAATAAAACCTCTATCAATTAAAACATTAATTTAACAAAATTCACTTAAATCTAATATTTTTACATTTTTTTTTTATCATACAACAACATTCACATTTTAATCTATTCTTTATTTACATTTTATTAAAATTATACTTATATAATTTTAAATTGTACCTACATTTCAAAATCAAAATAAAAAAAAAATATTTATGCAGGGTTATTCAAAAATGGTGCATAAGCTCTTCAGTTCGTTATTTGAACTGTAGAAAAATCATAAAAACATTTTAGCTGCTACATATTTGTAGTTAACAACGAAGAAGTAAATTGTAGATTTGGCAACACGGGTGCAGCTATGTAGTATACGAGTGGCTTTTATTTCCTTTTATTTGCATAGTGAGCTTATTTAATTAAACAATAAATTCAGATTCTTATAAAAATATGAAATTTATTAACACGTAAAAAATGAAATAAGTCACAAATTAAGAAACATAAACTGAATGTAGGTATGTTCTAAATAAAGTGTTCGAAATTTTGCCCTCCAGCCTCTAAACAAATTTGAGCCCTACGGACTACGTTGCGCTGAACTCGCTGCAGCATTTGTATGTTGACGGTTTCAGCGGCATGTTGAATTCGATCAATTAGATCCTGCTGATTCTGGACTGGAGTGCGGTATACTAGCCCCTTAATGCAGCCCCAAAAGAAAAAGTCCAAGGGTGTTATGTCTGGGGACCTAGGTGGCCAACTTACTGGTCCATTACGACCTATCCATCTTTCCGGAAATTCTCTATCCAACCAGACTCACTGGGCCAGCAAAATGAGCAGGGGCACCGTCTAACTGCATCCACATATGTTGAATAGCCGCAAGAGGGACATCTTCGAGACGTTCTTGTAGCTGATTTTGAAGAAAATCTAAAAAATTCTCTCCATTTAGGCGATGGGGCAGTATTATTGGTCCGATCAAATTATTTCCCAAAATCCCAGCCCACACATTCACGCTAAACCGTTGTTGATGATGGTGTTCAAAGGGCAAATGGGGGTTTTCTAGTCCATAATAATGACTATTATGTTGATTAAAACAACCATCTCTAGTAAAATTGGCCTCATCAGTCCACAGCACACGGGAAGTAAAAAGATTGCTTTCTGCTACACGTTGCAGTAACCAGTTGCAGAAATTTACACGCAGCTCGAAGTCGTTTGGTAGCAAGCTTTGAACTTTTGTGTAGTGGTACGGATGATAACCTTCACTACAGATAAATTTTGTGCAATTACTCTGCGAAACTCCAACTTGTTGAGCAATACTTCTTGTGCTGCTAGTTGGTTGCTGCTCTAAGATCTCGAGAATTTCTTCCTCTATCAGAGGCCTCAACACGTTTCGTGGACGTCCGCGATCTGGACCTGCATTAGGTATTACATTTCCAGTTTCTCTAACTCTTTGATCCAATCTTCTAATCACATTCACATCTGGATGTCTTCTATTGGGATATCGTTCAGCGTAAAGTCTTGCAGCTCTGTTGGCATTATTACGGCATTCGCCTAAAACTAAAAACATATCTGCGTACTCGTTATTGGAATACATGATGGTAATGTTGACAATCGATGACAGTGACAGATAAAAACATAAGTGTACTTACTTAGATATGGTTATTAAAAGTTTCAAACATCGTTGCCACATATTTTTTTCAAACAACTTGGTACAAAAATATCAATTTTGAAAGCTAATATTTCAGGATAATGAGGTGTTACGAGCATTTTTTTTTATTACCCACTATGAAAAAATACTTAAATTATTTATACGAAGTGATGAGAAGTTTCAAAATCCACATGAATTCAAAGTTGAGTTCTCAACTTAACTTCTTCATTTCTCAGCAAATTAGCGGCTAAGATTTTTTTTACTATTTTTCCTACACTTCGATTATTATTCCCTACAACGCACTGAAGAGCTTATGCGCCATTTTTGAATCACCCTGTATAATTAACTAAAAATATCATTTCAATATATATGTGTTATCCGCCATTACCAAGCCCAAAATGGTATATCCTCCATACTATACGAAGCCCAACACCTACTCACGAAGCCCGGTTTTGGGCTTCGTAATTTTCACGTGTATAAAAGTGTTATATGCGTTTTGGGATGTTAGATGGCGCCTCTGGTACATTTTCGATGTGGCGGGTAAAGTCGATATATATCGCAAGATACACCAACGCCCTCTGAATTAATATTGCATATAAGGCCTTACCGCTTCATTTACCCAAGACGCAATTAGCAAGGACGCAGGCGCCATTTGACGTGAACTATACATTTGTGACAAATGTATAGTTCAGCGGGCCTTGGATACACACGTTTAGTTCCAAAGAATTCCATGTAGAGGGCGTACGGTCGCGCTGCGTATATCTGTTTATACGCTATGGAGAGTTGACTGATAGTACCCGCCCTAATATGTTTTGCACATTATACGAATCCATTTAAAGTTATTTCGATAATAACTTCTTTAGTGGAATTAGCTTCACACTCGTATATCTGCCTAGCCCGGGAAACTTTAAAATTCTGGAGTCTGGAGAATTCTTTCTCTTTGGTTAAATAGAATTAGTCTAACAATTAATAGCCAAAGAATTTCTGAAACTTATTGCGTCGGGCATAGTGGTATGTGCATTGTAAAATGATCAACACTATTGTGATCATTAGTGATAAGTAAAGTACTAGAGTCCGTAATCCGTTGTAATAACTCATTATGAGATGCAAATTAGTGGACCTTTCCATGAATGTTGTTAAGAACTCCCAAATCCAACCCATTTATTTAATATAAATACAAGCGACTTTTGTAGGCCTTCTCAGTAAGCCTGACAGTAAGCTTTTTCAATAATGGACGGGGAAATTTTGTTTAACACGGGAAAAGAGAATGCCACTTTGAATGGTCTCATTTACGTTTTTGATGCGTTCAGTAAAACTGATAGTAAGTTTACATTCTGAAGATGCGAGAAAAGACAACTGTACAACGCAAGAATTCATACTAGAAACGGTGAAATGATTAAAGAAGTCAACAGGCACTGTCACATGACTCTTCAGAGGTTGATGTGGAAGTTGCGGAAGTAGTAACGAAAGTGAAGAAACGTGCTGCAGAAACAATGGAAGGCACAATCCAGGTAATTTAATTTTTTTTGTAACTGTAAATAACAAGTTTTGCTGATGGAATATTTGCATTTTTTGTTTTTGTTATAGGTAATAAACGAATGTATTACAAATACAACACAAGCTGCTCAAGCTAGACTTTCAAACAATGGTGCCTTAAGAAAATTGATTAGACGCAAACGTAACGAGATTCAAGCTGCACCCCCGAATCCTATGAGTCTTGACCAGTTGATATTACCAGAAGCTTATACAATTTACGAGGTACAACCTGGAATTCACGATAATTTTCTATTGGCACAGGGCACACCCCATTCAAATTCCAAATACTCTATGTGTCTGTAACGGCAATTTAAAGCAGTATTTAAAGAGGCACAAATATACAGGGTGTTCCATTAAAAAAAAAAATTAAATTTGGCATGTCACTCTTAAATGGACCCACCCTGTACAATCGAAAATAATTTAGGAAGATGCCGCAAGCGACCATATACAACTAGATATAAATAAATTTCCGTTTATTTTAACAAATAAGGGAGATCTGGAGGAATCTCGCACTATTGGGCACACTGTATAATCATAATTATGAAAAAATAGACAAACCCAAATTTTCCGATTATGAAGTCGATCAAAACTACACAAAGTAAATCTAAAGTACTTTAAAAATGGAAATAAAACGAAAGTACCTGATATTCTGTTTTACAATAAAATATAATTAAATTATAAAAAGTATTATGGAAATAACATGGGAATGCAAATTAAACAAACTAAATATTAAAAGAAAACATTGAAATTCAACTTAATGTAGCTGATATCTAATATAAAGAAATGTTAAAAATAAGGTTTTTTTTTTTAATATATATTTGCCAGCTCAGCACGGAGTGCTCTTCATGGCAAGGTTAATTAATATATTCTGAACGTTACGTCACTATTCACTAAATTACATTGTTAGTATTCTATTTTAAACCTTACACTATGATATCAGGCGCACACTGTGTAAAAGTTGTTTTGAACTTGGAACTGTTCATTCATTCACTATCAGTTACAACCAGGTCTATCGGTAGCTTTCTTTTAAGTCTACTGTGTATTGCTCGTTTTCCTAGATCATAATACACTGCACCATCACATTGAGCAATATTATTATAGAAGGATTTTGTAACTTTCATAATGTGTTCTTGTATTGTCGGAATGCCAGTTTCCCTGTGTAGTTGCGATGTCCTTGTGAACCATTCAGCATTTGTTATTATACGGAGCACTTTGTTTTGTAAAACCTGAAGTTTCTTCAAATTGGTTTTGGAGGTTGAACTCCATATACTGCACCCATACGTAATGATGGGCCTTATGATTGACAAATAGATTAAGGTGCCACATTTGATTTTTAGTGGAGATCTTCTATTTAAAATTGGATATAACATTCCAAGGCGCGCATAGGATTCTGATATTTACCGTAGAATACGAATACAATAATCTCTCGCTTTTCTTGATCTGTTGATTTTTAGATACAACAATAAATTAGTAGTAGATATTTATAGGAAACCTACCACCACGGACCAGGTCATCCCGTTCTATTCATTTCATCCTATTTCACACAAACTTGCTGCTTTCAGGTATTTTTTCAACCGGCTTTTCGTATATCCGCTCAACCAAATTAATTTCCAAAAAGAATTTAACATTATTCTTCATATTGCTCGGGCGAATGATTATCCCCATGACCTTGTTATGAATTTGTATAATAAAATCAAGTTTAAATATCTGTGTTCGCAACACTTTCAGGATCCCCATAAGGGTTTATTGTCTTTGCCACCCCCTACTCAACAGTTTAATTATGTTGCTTTACCGTTCATTGGAACATGCACTTATAAGTTTGGGAATCTCTTTAAGGGTATTAATATCCGAGTGTCATATAAAGTTGACTCTAATCTTAAGAGCCTTTTTGTTCACAACAAAGACAGTATAGATCGTTTCGACAGATCAGGAGTTTACCTCTTGAGCTGTGGTAGTTGTTCAAAATTTTATGTAGGCCAAACGGGTAGAAATTTCCGTTCGCGCGTTAATGAACACCTCTCATTACTCAACCCCAATTTATTAGATGTTCCTAACTCTAAGTTACTTAAATCTCCTTTCTCTTTACACTTAATGTCCTCTTCACATGACTTTAATCCGTATTTACATACGAGAATTTTACATTTTGAGAACAAAGGTATTAAACTTAATATACTTGAAATCTTGGAAATAAGAAAATATTCCAAGAACAATCGGGATAATTGTTTGAATGAGTTGGGTTATGAAAATAGTAATTTTAGTGTTTTAGATACCATATTACAATAGTTCCTTTGATTAGCCTTCTTTCTGTTACAGTTTATTGTTTGAGATTTATATTTAACATTTTTTGATTTTGGCGCGTTTAGTAGCGTCTAGTAACTTCTAGGGGAAAAGCTTTATTCTTACGTTGCATTTTTGGTGGCATGACGCTGTCATGCCAGTTTCTTTTAAATGTCAGCCGAGTGCACTCCTGATGTCGTTGTAGATTTAACTACTTTGTAGTTTGTACTCTTTTTGAAGAGCCTTTTACTTAAATAATGTTATTATAAAGTTTTTCTTTCCTAGTAAGTACTTTTTTGTGGTCCAACTTTGTTGGCTTTCTTATATTTAATTACTAGGTTTGATTTTATCTTTTGCTTTCAGCACATGGTATCCATTTTGTTACTCCTTTTTGTATTTCCTTCAGACGTCACTTTTGCTTTTTGAATGTCCAGATGTTTGGACTTCAATTTCCATAGCGGGATCAGACAATTTTAATATCGTTTTTTCGTTTTTTAGAGAACTCGGTACCTTGGTTGGTTAATTGTCTGATCCTGCTATGTTTTACCTGTTTTTTGCTTTGGTAAGATTGCGTTTTTTAGCTCTTATTGAGTTTGTAAATGTACTTTATTTTTAGCATTGATAATGTCTCTATGAGATGAAACCTGGTTTGCTGACTTTGTAATTTAAGTATATCAAGTGGGAAAGACTTCTAGTTGTTCACCTTTATTCTTTTATACCTAACCCACTACAAGTATCCGGAAAACATGGATGATCTCAATTCTTTTGGTTACAGTAGAACAAGTTAATTGCATCATTTTAAATAGGATTAATTTGAAACATTTCAAAAAACTAACTTTTACTATTGACTCGTCACTTTCTATCGATTCTGTAGACAAGGATGGAAGACGATGAAGGACAACTGATACTTCTCCTACGTCGCTAACATGCGCTGCAAACAAACGTTTTTGTTTTATTTTTTATTTAAAAAAAATAGGACAAAAACAGTCCGATTCTCACTTATAATGTAAGGTGGGTGTCCCAAATTCAGACATGTTTAGGAATTTTTGTTACATTTTGTACAATAAAAGGAATACCTATACAAAGACCCTTGTCGGATAATTTTTTTTTAACTATTAATGTTTTCCGAAGATATCTAACCATCGATTTGAATTAAAAGTTTGTGGCAATTAATATGACTAATAGTTTTGTCTAATGTTGTCAATATCACCTAATTCCAACAAAAAAATACAATTTGTCCCCAAAATCAGACATGTTAGTGAACCTAATTCCGGCAGTGATCCTAAGTCAGACATTTGGGTAACATTATTCCGACAAATACAAAAGAATGCGTTTTATTTTTTTTTCAGTATACAATATGAAATAGAACAGTAAAATATTAAAATGAAACAAATTAAACACAATTTAATAATAATTACAAAAATGAACGCCAGTACCAACCATAAACTCCCCCCAGCTTTAATTATTATAAATTTGAACAATACTCAATCAGAATAAAATAATATCTGACATTAAAGATACTCCGTTATCTCCTTAACAGAAAAAAATCCTCTTTTATTTATTTCCGTAGGAGGCTCAATCTGTCTCACAACTTCGTGATAGTCATACCAAATTTCATCTTTAGGATTTGGCCACTTCCATCTATCTACACCAGCTTTGGCCATTGCTTTGGCTAAAATTTTTTATCATCTTTATTGATAATTTCTGCCGGATAATATTCGTCCAAATAATTCACGATTATGTAATCGCCAATTTGTAAATCACCAACAGAAGGGACTTCTCCTTCTGTATCAACAGTGTTTTGATGTTCTGTTTCATCTTCATCATTAGATATATCGTCTTCAATCTCTGGAACCCCTTCTATATTTTGTTGGCCAATTTTTCTTCTTGGTTTTCTAACTTTTTCTTCGCGTAATTTCTTATTTTCTTCCCTTTTTCGTTTCCTTTCCTCTTTTTCTTGAATGGCTTTTTTCTGTTGTTCTTCTTTTTTCGAGAAATATTCTCTCCAAACATCAGAGGTGCCAACAGAAGGAACTTTAACTCGAGTATTACGGGATTTAACTTTTTTAGTTGGTTCAGGCCAGAATAGCGATTTTTTGAATGGAGGCGGTATAACAATTCCTGGCAACACCAGGGAATGTGTAGTATTCTTGCCAGCATCCCCAATTACCTCTTTTTCGACTGCTGACTCTCTTGGTTGCTCATTTGCAATGCTGTTTACCGGTTTTTCTGGCGTCTTCTAAATATTTTCTATTTTCTCTTCCATAGTGATGTTATTATCTATTTTTATCGCATTAGTTTCTGTTTTCTCAACTTCAGTTGTAGCAGGTGCTGTTTCCGTTGCTACATCTAACATATCAATGATTTCCTCTGTTTCCATCAAATTTACTTCTCTTTCTGGAACTTCTATGGCCGGTTCTGTTATAACGTATTCTTCTTTTTCAATATACAGTATGTCCCCGGATTGAGTTTACAATAGGTATGATTGACCAAAAATTTTCGAATTGGAATTTCATATTTTGGGATTCCGCCCTGCTTGGTCTGAAACTTATTTTTAGTTTACTTTCGATTTTTTAAAATCAAGTAGGCCTTTACAGTTGAGCAATAACTCTTTTCGTTTCAGGTAAAGTACCTTTTCCGTTCACAGTACGCCAAAGTGTTACTAAGAAAAGTTGTTCAGAATGAAAAGTTATGGCGGTGTACAAATTTTCAGAACGATCGGCCTATTTTGATAAAATTCATTATTTGTCAATTTCGTTTCAGGTAAAGTACTGTTTCCATTCACAGTACGCCAATATTTTACTAAGAAAAGTTGTTCAGAATAAAAAGTTATGGAGTTATGCAAATTTTCAGAATGATCGGCCTACTTTGATAAAACTGACCAATACTGGATTTTATCAAAGTAGGCCGATCATTCTGAAAATTTGCATAACTCCATAACTTTTTTTTCTGAACAACTTTTCTTACTAAAATATTGGCGTACTGTGAATGGAAACAGTACTTTACCTGAAACTAAATTGACAAATAATGAATTTTATCAAAGTAGGCCGATCGCTCTGAAAATTTGTACACCGCCATAACTTATCATTCTGAACAACTTTTCTTAGTAATACTTTGGCGTACTATGAACGAAAATAGTTATTTGTATGCTAAGGCCGCGAAATTCCATTTTAGCGTACCGAGAGAAAAATTGTCGCCGAGGCCGCTTGCGGCCGAGGCAAGACAATCTCGAGGGCGCTAAAGAATTTCGCGGCCGAAGTATACACAACATTTTTTGTACAGCCGTAAAAAATACATAATAAAACTGACATTTTCATATTATCTGTTATGTCAACTCTCATGTGTCAAATAAGTGACGTTTAGTTTAACGGCCGTTACCCTTAGTAACGGCCGCGAAATTGTATTTCGCGGCCGTTACTAAGGGTAACGGCCGTTAAAATATTTCGCGGCCGTTACTAAGGGTAAGGCCGCGAAATCGGATTTCGCGTCCTGTATTGCGTACGCGAAATGACCACTTCGCGTCCGGCTGCACAAAAAAGTACTTTACCTGAAACGAACAGAGTTATTGCTCAACTGTAAAGGCCTACTTGATTTAAAAAAATCGAAAGTAAACTAAAAATAAGTTTCAGACCAAGCAGGGCGGAATCCTAAAATATGAAATTCCAATTCGAAAATTTTTGGTCAATCATACCTATTGTAAACTCAATCCGGGGACATACTGTATACCAGAGGAGGTGTTTTTTCAGTTGTCATATTCGTCTCTTCTTTTTCAATAATGACTCTATCATTTACATGACTTTCCCCAGTATCGTCGTAAACAACTAAATTTTGCCAACCTTCTTCTAAAATTAAACCCTCTTCTATATCTATTATAACGTTCGGAATATTTTCTTTAGTATAAGATAAACTAGATTTTTGGTATATTTTGTACCAAATATCATACAAACTCTTAGCTTCATTTTTACCGGTCCACTCTCGACCCATTAGTTGATAAAAGTTATTAAGAACTACTGGTTCAACATAAGATTCAAGATATCTCAAATGTTGTATGATCTCTGGATCTTGTGTTTCTTTATCTTCGTTTAAGTTATTGGTATCTTTAGTGAGCAGTCTACTGTAGTCTATGTTTTCGGCATCAAAAGGGAAAAGACCGCATGATTTAAAAGAATTTTTAAAAAGATTTTTCAAGTCTGGCATTGATTTCAGAGCGCTATCTAAAACGGGGGCAAATGCACCTTTCGTCAAATGTTTGTAGTTATTTTCTATCTTAAATTGTTTAACTTCTTTCTGCCACTTCTTTTTTAAGGAGCTAAACAGCCCCACATCCAGAGGCTGTAAGACGTGAGTGGAATTTGGTAGCAAACTAATTACGACAATTTGTTTTTCCCTACAAAATTCTGTCAGAGGTAACGTAACGTGGGATTTATGGCCGTCTAAGTACAATATTACTGGAAACTCGATGTTTTCAGATACAAGCCAAGGATAAAAAATGTTCGTCACATATTCAAAAAATGATTCGGATGTCATCCATCCACTTGTTGATTTGCCAACCCCCCAACCTTTAGGCACATGTGACACTATATGCTTCGGTATCCTCTCATAAGAGTACATCACCATGGGAGGAGCTAGTTGGCCAGCAGCATTGCCAGTAATGAAAACAGTCAAGCATTCTCTATCATCACCAGATCTATCATGTACTGACTTAATTCCTTTCCTGGCAAGGACTTTACGTCCTTTTGGCGACAAAAAAAAATGCAGATTCATCCGTATTGAATATCCGTTGAGGATCAGTAATATTAATATTTGATGAAATAAAGTAATCCTCTATTTCTCTGTGCCACTTTTGAATCTTACTTTTAGTTACTCGTGCTCGAGATGTACTTAAGTTTTGTGCTATTAGTTCACTAATTTCAGGGTGTCTGTTGCAGAATAATTCATACCAGTGACGGCCTGGTCTTCCATCTGTAAAGTTGTTAGAACGTCCCAAATTTTTCACCAAAAGTGAGACGCTATCTAGCAGTTGGTCCTTTATGACAGGAAAACCCATGCGCGCCATATTAATTATCCATTGGACCAATAAATGTTCTTCGTTCAACGTTAAGACTGAAGGTGCTCCACTTCGACATTCTTCAGGATAAATGCCCTTAATCTTTCCAATAAGAGTAGTTCTGGGGATCTTATACTGCTTTGCTGCAAATGAACAAGATGTGCCGCTTTTTATGGCATCCAAAGCACACCTTAAATCATCCTTGTTATACTTGCAGTTTTTTTTTGTCGCCATCCTGTAAAAAAGGGAACACAAATACTACAGAAAAATCATAAGTTAAAATAGTTGAAAATCAGTATAAAGTCCTTTTACTTTAATTGTACATAATTCAGACGTTTCATGTCCTCAATTCCGACACCCCTGTCGGAGTACGGGTGCAAAGTCGAAAATCAACCGACGCATATAGATATATATAAATTATGTTATTCTAGGTGGAAAGAAAGAGAAGGAACCATATCTGTTGCTTTTTATTATGTACCCATTTCCGACATCCAATGTCTGAATTGCGGAACACATATGTTAACTTGTACCTAATTCCGACATCATATACATTTTAATGATTTGGAGGTAAAAATGGAAATACACTATGTTAAAATGAAAATTTAAAGCCTTTTTATTGGGCCTATATAAAAATTATCCGTATGTTCTTAACTATTTGTATCTTACAGCAAAGCAAAAAGTAGTCTAAATCTGCTTACCTTATAAGAAAACTGTTACACTTGAATACAATATACCATTCATAAGACGTGACTAACTACTAGGTTATATGTTAACCGTTGAAATGTCGGTAAAACAGGAAACGATTTTGAAATGAAAAATATAATGCTTCCTTGTGTCACAAGATGTCTCGACACATTTTTTAATATCGTAGTTTTCTTATTTTAAACAAATAACTCTGAATTTGAGACACTTACCTTACAAAATGCATTAAGTATATCTTTCCGTACATTTATTGGGTGGTATTTCTGCAAACTCATACAAACGTTTCTTTGCAACAATTACGAGATTGTTGATTTACTAGAATAAATTAGTCGATTCATATTTCACAACATAAATGCGTTTTAATGTTGCAGAAAAAAGTTCCAAGTGAAAATCTGTAATGGACAAGCCATATTTAACATCCTGTTCAAAATATTTGAAAAACTTCGTCAAATTTTAATTTGTGGCCAAGTTTTATGGTAATATGCTGAATTTGCCCGAAAGCAATACCTGCTTTTCAAATCTTCGCTCAAACAAACCAAAATTTTGAAGGGCCTTATCACATGTTTATTAAACAATTTCGACTTAAAATTCCCTATTTTACAACGAAAGTCTTGACTACTAATTTATTACCAAATTAATATACCCTTTTTACATCAGATTACATGGGTAACTTTCTTAATATAAAAGATAGAGGGTGGGTTAAAATAGAAAAGGGCAGAATTGCTGATGCCATTTTCGAAATTGACTTATGTTATCAATTTTTTGCAATATTAAAAAAAACAGAAATCGGTCGATTTCTTCAATGTTAAATCTTTTCACAACCTTCTACCCTAGAACAAAAGTAAAGATGGCCTCTTTTAGATATTTGTGCGTACAATTCGATACAGTTAGAGAAAATTTCATGGCCCTCTTGGCTTTCGAGATATAACATAAACTTGTGTTTTTTTTAAATGGCCATCAGAGGTGGCGGTGAGGTCATTAAAAAGCTCATTTTTTTCTGATTTCAGTGATATAAGGTTCGATATACCTAACTCTTACGGTTTTTGTTTAAAATGCTAAAGCAGGTTTATTTGTGCAATAAAACAACAAATTAATAAGCGAGTAGGCTTTGGAAACATATATTTTATTGACTATTCAATTCATCTGTCATCTGTCAAAAACTGACTTATGAAAACGCAGAATTTGGCGTTTTTGGGCCAATCAAAATTAATTGTAATGCATATTCTACTAGTAGTGAATTGCAGCAGACTAGTAGAATAACTATTACAATTCACTTTGATTGGCTCAAAAACGCCAAATTCTGCGTTTTCATAAGTCAGTTTTTGACAGATTAATTGTATAGTCAATAAAATATTTGTTTCCAAAGCCTACTTGTTTATTTTTGTTGTTTTATTGCACAAATAAACCTGTTTTGACATTTTAAACAAAAACTTATTTCATTCATTATCAGGGGGCATCATAACGTGCAAGTGTTTAAACTACGTATAAGAAAATATGACAAGAGAAGAAGATTTCCAAAATTAAAACTAAAATTAAAGCCCATGCAGGCAAATAAGACATAAGTTAAATTTATAGGAATATTATAGTAGAGCTACATATAAATCGGGTCAACAATTTGCTGATATTGCAATGTAGGGAATTTAACCCATAATTGTTCTAAATTGCGATGCGGATCAGCCTCCAAAAATTAGATTTCATGTATCTTTTTGTTACAGATATATCTGCAAGAAAAGTTAAATTTTTATAAATAGTTTTTCTAATTGTTTATTCTGCATAAAGGATGCAAAAGTTCTTGTATTATTCAGCCTCTTTTGCACAGCAAGTTGTTTTCTGCTACGGAATTTATGGGTCCACGACAGTTGAACGCGAGCAGTTGGACGCGGCTATTTGAACGCAGTTATTTGAACGCGAGGACTTTTGAACGCGGAACTTTTGAACGTAGAGACATTTGAATGCAGCGATGTTTGAACACAAGAACATTTGAACGCCAGTGATGTTTGAACACAAGAACATTTGAACGCCAGTGAATCCTGATTTGTTCTCTTTTACTTCGTACGTTTTGCACCAATTATATTTTTGTATGGCGAATAACTGTAGGAAATAACTGATACTGCTTATTTTCAAAATTTAACAGGGATCAGTTAATAATTCGCCTTTTATTTATATAAAAGTGTACAAACATTGGTAAGTTATTTTACATTTCATAATTATGGGAAAAACCTCTCAAATAATCAATTATGTCCCTATTATTGTAATCACTTACAATGTTAAAAATTCTGTTGTCTGCTTGGACGTATTTTCTACGCTTCTTTGGAGGTTCATGCCCTGCGATTAACTGTTCGAAAATTAAATCTCTGCCATGTTGAATTTTCCTCAAAGAGTCAATAAATCTCCAAATTATTGGATGATCCATTGTCAGCTCCATTTGTAGACGCCGTTGTGCTGCCTCGGCATGGTTGTTTGTCCGATCGACACCACGCAGTACCCGATCATAAACAGACCAAATCTGCTGTGGAGGAAATAGTGGTGGGCGCCTACCGTTGCCCCTACGATTCGGCCGACCTACGTAACAGTCTTCAAACCATTGCAGTAGCTGCTGCAATTCTGCGGGCAATTCATCCTCTAATCGTTCGATTGCATCGTCAAGGTCCTGGATTGGCACAAAAGCTAGAGAGGTTACCATACGGGCTGTCACGGAAAAATCAGCTTCATTTCTGTACCCGCCTAGTCAATGTAAATTACCAAGATGTTTCTTCATATTTTTGGTAAGATGAAAAAAGCATCCAAGGATTTCTGCATTTGGAAAACCTTGGCTGAAAGCGTTAATCACGGCAAGTTCAAAATCGCAGGAAATTCTCTCCGGGTTCAATTCAGGCTCCAAGGTTTTTAAATGATTGATCATTCCTACATACGATGCACCTTGCTTATTTTGTAAAAGTATGTAGAGGACGGCATGTACACCTCCAAATATTTCGTCTAAAATGGCAAATACCTGCTGAAATAATTGAGGTGCCGATGAAAATGTTCCGTCGACAAACCAGTGTTTCGATTCTTTAAGGATCTGAAATAGAAATAGTACGTAATGAATAACGCGATAAGTACCAGTATCCAGTATAATAAATAATAATTATGATGTAGGGGAAAGTGGGGCAAAATGAAACCCCTAATGTTTTAAGCCACACCACGCCTACTGTTTTGCTCGAAAAAATAGTCTAATTTATATAAGTTTATCGTTTAACATTGTCATTTGAAAAAAATTAACAATTTTGGAAGCAACTTCATATCTACAGTTTCAGCAACAATTTTTGTAAAAAAAGGCATTGTTTCACTTTGCCCCACTCGATGAGGGCAAAGTGAAAAATTTTATGGGGCAAAGTAAAATTACTAAACAACTGATGAAAAAGAAAAAAAACTTTATTGGCTTAATTATCTACAAACTGTGGCAAAGCGAGTACATGAAAGTATCCTCTACGTAATTTTCTAGGCTCCACAATCACCTTTTCTACTTCAGAATATGAATAGAAAGCTACATCTTCCTTCGCAGGCCATTGGAAATATTTTTTAGATTTTTCCAGGCAGCTAATTTGAACTTTGTCTGTTTCCTTCTTCTTGACCTGGCCTGGAAAGAGTTCTGTATTGTACCGAACAAGCACCCAATTACCCACTTCAATGTTTGCTAGGGAAATCTCCTTTGGGCCTTCTAAAGGGCCTTCTTCGGCCCAGTCAACTGTACTGTCCGAATGTAGGCTAATGGATGTTTCGTCATCGCTGGTCTCGCTTTCTGCTGGTGTAAACAAGTTCTTTTTGACTGCCTTCTTCTTAGCTTTAGAAGGGTTACTCTTAGTTTGATTTCCTGATTTCTGTTGTTTCAGTTCTGCAATATAAGGGGATGTTGTGGCTATCGCTGTCGTTCCTTTGCGACCTCTCTTGGTTCTGTTTTCACCAGGTTCTTTTTGCTCCACTTGCGGCAGTGGCATAATATCGTAAGGAGAAAATTGTAGGTTTGTAGAGGGTTGAATTGCAGTTAGAGTTGAAGACAGTGAGGAGTCCAGCCTGTCTGTCGTTTTTGCGGCTTCAAAAGTGGAGAACATTCTTTTAAATGGATAAATCCCAGTTTTGTCAAATCCAGACACTGCGTTTTGTAAAGTTGCAGCTTTTGAATAAGCCTCCCCGAAAAGTTGGCCAACGTCCTGGATGGTCACGATTTTTCCAGGATGCTCTCTCAGCCATGTCCTAACGGCTTGTTCATAATAACATGAGAGAGGAAACATAAACGATACGTCACATGGTTGAAGTCTGTGAGTGGTGTGAGGTGGTAAAACAAGAATTTCCACGTGCTTTTGTTTTGCAAGCATTAGGACCTCAAGGTTCTTTACATGTGTTGCATGCCCATCCAAAATGTTGGTCTGGAAAAGTTCAAGAAGTGCTGAAACCATTCGACGAATATTTCAGATTGCATCCATCCTGATTTATGGGTAAAAATCTTTGTATTAGGGGGAACGCCCTTTTGGAACAGAATGTTCTGTCTGACTCTGGGAAAAATAAGTGCGGGCGGGACATAATTTCCAGCGGCGTTGAAACAAATCTCAGCTGTGACTAAAGTCCCACGCTCTGCTGACGATAGGACGTCCACCTGTTTTTTTCCTTTCTGGGATAAAATGCGTGACGGTTTGTTTGGGACTGTCGATATTGCGGTCTCGTCAGTGTTATAAATCCTGTCGGGTGTATAATGTTTCTCTTCGTACAATTTTTCGAGAAGATCATAAAATTTATTCACATTGAATTCATTGAACGCAGATGCGCGAGTTGCTGACACTTTTTCTGGAAGTCGTACTGAAATTTGTGGGTTTCGACGAAGAAATCCACCCACCCAATCCTTTCCTGCTTTCGTATCTTCTTTATTAAAGGTATGGCTAATGGAGTTAAGCTCCGCAAACTGATACGCCAGTCCCCTTCAGTCTTGGATGGTTAATCCAAAAAGACGTGACTCCATATGAAGAAGGTATTCAACGAGCATCTGTTCTTGGTCGGCACTAAAAACTGTACGAAACCGCCCCAATTTCTTTTTCGCTGCTTCTGATGGGTCTCTTCTCAGTCTTCTCCAGAGAGTAGCAAGTGGCACATCAAAAGCTCTAGCAGCCGTCTTGATTTTCATTCCTTCTCTTACTTCCTCCAACGCTTTCTCCATGCTGCTCTCCTCCCAACTCTGGTGTGTTCCTTTTCGTACGTAATTCCGCACCATTATTCTAGCAAAAAACGTAAACATAATTACAAAAACTGGGGGCAAAGTGAAAAGACTTTTCATTTTGCCCCTCTGGTACTATTTTCACTTTGCCCCTATCTTCTTCTTCTTCTTAAAGACCTTCTCCGATTCAGAGGTTGGTTATCACTTGGTTAAACATCTCTCGATCTTCAGCTACCCGAAACAGTTGTAAAGCCGTCATTCCTGTCCAATTTCGTATGTTGCGGAGCCAAGATAGTCTTTTTCTTCCCACACTTCTCTTTCCATGTATCCTTCCTTTAATTATTGTTTGTAGTAATTTATATTTTTCATTTCTTAGAATATGTCCGAAGTAGGCCGTTTTTCTTCTTTTAATCGTATTCATTAGCTCTTTTTCATTGCCTATTCTCCTTAATACCTCTTCATTCGTTATTCGCTCTACCCAGGAGATTTTCAGGATTCGCCTGTATATCCACATTTCGAAGGCATCGATCTTATTCATGATTGCTTTTTTCAGCGTCCAAGCCTCCATACCATACAGTAATGTCGACCATACGTAACACTTAACAAATTTTATTTTTAGAGAGAGTTGCAGGTGATTGTTGCAAAGCATAGATTTATACTTTAAGAATGTGTTTCTTGCCACCTCTATTCTAATTTTAATTTCGTCATCAGGATTTAGGTCGGTATTAATCCAGCAGCCCAAGTACTTACATCTTATGACTTGATCTATTGCTGTTTGGTTGATCGTTATTTGTGCTCTATTTCCAGTCGGGTTGTTTATTATCATGAGTTTAGTTTTGTTGGTATTTATTCTCAAGCCCATTTCTTCGCATGCTTCATTTATGTTATTAATAAGGAACTGCAGATCCTCTAGACTTTCTGCTAGTATAGCGGTATCGTCCGCATACCTTATGTTGTTTATAACTTCGCCATTTATGTTTATACCCTCCGTTCGTTCCCATAAGGCCTTTTGAAACATGCATTCAGAATATATGTTGAACAGGACCGGGGACAAGACACATCCCTGTCTAACACCTCTTTTTATTGGACATTCTTGCGTTTGTTCGTCACCTATTTGTACCACAGCTGTTTGGTTCCAATATACATTCTTTATAAGCCTAATATCCTTTCCATCGAGTCGAATGTTTTCGAGAGCCTTCATTAATTTCTCATGTTGTACCCTGTCGAAGGCCTTTTCAAGGTCTAGAAAGCAGACAAATACCGTTTTTTGAAACTCTCTGCATTTCTGTAACATAACATTCATGCTGAAAAGTGCATCTCTTGTCCCCAAACCACTCCGGAATCCAAATTGGGAGTTGTCAATAGTAAGTTCACATTTTTTATATATTCTGTTCTGTATAATTCTTAATAAGAGCTTCAAAATATGACTCATTAAACTGATTAACCGAAAGTCATTACATGTTTTTACGTTATTTTTCTTAGGAAGTGGAATAAATACAGATTTCATCCAAATATCAGGAATTTTCCCATTGTCGTATATATGGTTAAATAATTTAGTTAATATTTTAATGTTTGTATCATTTAGTAACTTAATAACGTCTACAGGGATTTCATCAGGTCCAACTGCTTTACCGTTTTTTGCTGCTCTTAATACGTAATCTACTTCTGTTTGTAATATTTCCGGCCCTTCCATGCCGTCGTTAGTATCTTCTTCTTCTCTCACCTGCCGGTTGTCGTCAAACAATTCACTAATATACCTTTCCCACGTTTCCTTTAACTCCATTTTATCCAAAACTAGATTACCATCGTGGTCTCTGAGAGTATAAGGCGTTATTTTTCTGTAATTGCCGGTTACTTCCTTTAACTTTTTGTGTATATTAAATTCATCATATTTCTTTTGTAGTTCTTCCATTTCTACACATTTTTCTTGCATCCACTTTTCTTTAGCTTCTTTTATTTTTCTTTTTATTTTTAAGTTAGTCTGTACATACTGTTCTTCGTTCCTGTTTTTAAATTGTCTTCGTTCGTCCATTAATTTTAATATTTCTTCGGACATCCATTGTTGTTTGGATTTAGTTTTATTTGTACCCAAAATTTTCTTCCCGTTTGAAATTATTATTTCTTCTGCTCTCTTCCATTCAGCTTCAATATCATTTTCTGTATTTATTATCTGTAGGTCTTGATTAATTTTCAGCTTTAATTTTTCTTTGACTTCTTCATTTTTGAGCTTCGATATATCCATCTTACTTGTTTGGACTGTTCGTCTTACGGCTCTTAATCTTACATTTATATTGGCTATCAGTAAAGAGTGATCTGAGTAAACATCTGCGCCAGGGTAAGTTTTTGCGCTCTTAATTGCATTTCTAAAACGTTTATTTATTAATATACAGGGTGGGGCAATAGTGCGTCCGACTTCGATAGCTCGAGTTCTATGATAGCTAGAAAATTGATTAAAAAACATAAATAAACTAGAGAAAAAAGTCTATAACCGGAAATTATTTTCGAATATAAAGGGTGGCCCAAGACGATTCTACAGGGTCACGTGACTTTTTTTTAAATGGAATGTTGTGTATAAAAGAAGATTTTTTGAAGCCTCTTCCTAGACTCTTTTCACTCCCATATTATTATTGACTATCTCCAAACCACTTGGATGTAGTGATTTTTTTTTGTTCAAATAATGGCATCTGCAGATGCATATTAAAAAAATCACTACAGTCGCAATTACGGGTTTTAAGAAAAAATTATGTAAGTACCAGTTAGGTAACACCTTTGCGATGTCTTTGTATCATTTTCACTTCCTAAAAAATATACAGGGTGGCAAAACATGATTTTTCAATTTAGAACTTTTTGAATTGAATTTTCTCAATTTTTTCAAATAGAACACCCTGTATATTTTTCAACGATATGATGTAGAAACTAAAAAAGAACATTTTTTGTATGTACATCCCTATGGCTATTTGTAACCAAATATTTCAAAATTGGCACAAATGAGAACTGACGACCGGTAACTGCGATAAATGTGTATAGTTTGTCGAATAAAATAAAAATCAAAAAATGTACGTACAAGTAAGATCTTAACAAAAAATTGATGTGCTGGGCGAGATCGAGAATCAAACATAAAGTGAACTCACTAAAAAAAAACTCATGCTGTTTTCAAGGGCAAGATGTGGATCACTTGTTATAATTTTATCTGTTGAGTTATTTGAAAAACGATCTAATATTTTAAGATTATCCTTGAATTTTGTACTTATTGCTCAATAAATCGAAAATGGTTACAAATAGCCATAGGGATGTACATACAAAAAATGTTCGTTTTTAGTTTCTACATCATATCGTTGAAAAATATACAGGGTGTTCTATTTGAAAAAATTGAGAAAATTCAATTCAAAAAGTTCTAAATTGAAAAATCATGTTTTTCCACCCTGTATAATTTTTAGGAAGTGAAAATGATTCAAAGACATCGCACAGATGTTTCCTAACTGGTACTTACATAATTGTTTCTTAAAACCCGTAATTGTGACTGTGGTGATTTTTTTAATATGCATCTGCAGATGCCATTATTTGAACAAAAAAAATCACTACATCCAAGTGGTTTGGAGATAGTCAATAATAATATGGGAGTGAAAAGAGTCTAGGAAGAGGCTTCAAAAAATCTTCTTTTATACACAACATTCCATTTAAAAAAAAGTCACGTGACCCTGTAGAATCGTCTTGGGCCACCCTTTATATTCGAAAATAATTTCCGGTTATAGACTTTTTTCTCTAGTTCGTTTATGTTTTTTAATCAAATTTCTAGCTATCATAGAACTCGAGCTATCGAAGTCGGACGCACTATTGCCCCACCCTGTATAATCAATTTGATTTCTTATTATTGATTCTGGAGTGTGCTGCGGCGAGGTCCATGTATATATTCTTCGTTCTGGTAGTTTATACCATGTATTGGTTATAACCATTTCTTCTTCTTGACAGAATTCAATTAATCTTTCTCCTCTCTCGTTTTTAATACCCAGTCCATGTTCTCCCACTATGTCTAGCAATTTGCCTTTACCGACTTTCGAATTAAAGTCTCCCATAATAATGACAACTTCTTGTTTCTTTATAGATTTCAACAAGGTACTTATTTGTGCATACAATTTTTCGACGGCTTCATCATTTCTCCTCTCTGCCGTGGGGGCGTAAACCTGAATGATATTAATATTTACCGGTTTGCCTTTTAATTGAAGCAAGGCCACCCTTTCTGAATATGGGCAAAAGTTTTGCACCGAATTCTGTATTGACTCATCTACTATAAATGCTACTGTCTCTTGATGTTGGTCATCGCTTCTTCCAGAAAAGTAAGTCACAGCACCATCCGATTTGCACATTCCAGATCCCGTCCATCGGACTTCGCTCACGCCTAGTATTTGGATTTTATTTCTCTTCATTTCTCTTATGACGTTGGCTAATTTGCCTGCTTCGTACATTGTTCTCACATTCCATGAGCCAATTCTTTCTATTTTTGTAGCGTTTTTCCGCCCGGAGATTCTTCGCACCCCTGTCACATTCAAGTGACGCCGGGAACTTGGGGCCATTTCCTGCTTTGTATCTACCATAGTGATTATTCTTGGGAATTTAGTGAAGCGGTTTCCCCTTGCCTTCTTCACCGCAGTGTCTTAGCCATACTGTTGATCCAACTCTGCCTAAGAGTGTCTGCTCATAGACCTTTCCGATATAAATTATCTTCAGCTGTATGGCAGTACTGGGGTTGCTGCTTCCCAACCCCAGGCTAGTTTTTGGTTCGCCCCGAGTATTTGATTTCCTCGGTACCTGCCATATCTGGCAGGCTTTCCCCTATCCACCACCCGGGGAGGCGCCCGATGGGTGACTAGCAACCCCTATCTACCAGCTGAGTATTTGTTGCGAGAATTTGTTGAAATTTTTTTCTAGAAAACTAAATTAATATCTAAAATATGTTCCTAAGACCCTATTACATATCACTAAAAACATTTAAGCACGAAGTTGCGCTCTTATGCAATACCATAACTTCCGAAGTGTAAGGAAATACTTACAATTTTTGCAGTAAAAACCGATTATTCGTAACTGACACCTCTACAATGAGCCATTGGACGCCATACCACAGTCACAACTCCCAACATATAAAATCATGCCTTTTATACCATTAACCAAAAACCCGCCAGTTCAAATAATTTTAAAACAAAGTTTTCACTTTACCTCGCCATTCCACTTTGCCCCACTTTCCCCTAATTACCCTAATATTTTGCTGCCGTCCAAAAATCAAAATTCGATCGGCCCTTGGACCACTATCGCTTAGTAGAAAATTTTCAGGGTTCCCATTTACCATGTAAGTTTTGTATTGGTCAAGAATAACCAAATCTTCTACGGTAAGTGGCGTAGCAGGTGCAGCATTAATTTCGTTGCGTTTTCGTTGTATCATTTCCTTCAGTGTCCCGTGTCTTGGTAACACAACTTGAGCGACTTGTGAAAGTCCAACAACACAATGGTTTATTATTTGCGCTGGCCCCTCAATCGTCTCTTCAGCCTTTCTTTTAATTGTTGTTTTTATAATAGCGGCTTCTATTTGTGCCGGAGAGCTATCATGGCAACGAAGATTTAGTCTTCTTACTATAGCATCATCGACGGTGTGAATCCGTGCTTTACAGCGAGCGGTGCCATCAACATTTCTCTGATCACATCTCCAAAATTTTGTAACTCCATTTGAATTAAGACGATCAAAAACATACGCGAAACCGTCATTATAAAACTTTCGTACTCCTTTTTTGCTTAACAACTCCATTACAACATCACCACCACCATGGACTGCGTAAAACTAAACTAAAAGTTGGATTAACAATCTGTCCCTTACACTTTTTCAATAACATCAACATGTGACATTACGGTATCAGTGTTGCTTGATTACACTTTTACGGGCTTTGATTGGCTGCATAAAAATTTCTAATAAGTAATATATTTTAGTCTTTTATTTAAAAGTAGGCTCGTGTTCCAACGTGTCTGCGTTCAAACGCCTCTGCGTTCAAAAGTTTTGCGTTCAAATGTCCTGCTCCCGGAATTTATCAATCCTGGGTAATAATAATAATAATAATTTTGATATTCGCGAAATAATACAGAAATACCGAAATTACCGCGCTCGAAAATTGGTAGGAAAATAATTTGCGAATAAGTGACAAACAAACAAGTGACCCATGGCACTTATTCTCAACATATTGCCACTACATTACCTTATTAGACTATTATTTTCTTGTATAAGATTAAATAATTATTCACTTACCTGTTTTATTCTGTTCTACCAAATTCATTATAAAATTGGTTCGATCCATTACACAGTTGAAGTTTTACAGCCACGCACATACAAAGACAGATCTAAACTGCGATATTTGCATATGCCAGTGTAAATATGTGAATCACAACCTTATCACACCATTCCAGTTGTAATGTTTTTGTTTTCTAAATGATTCACGTACGTATAATTAGGCAACAGCGCTGGAATTCGTATTATGCGCGTAAGATATACAAATATACAAACTGGCTTCCTATAGTATGTCGAACAGACGTGGCTTCCTAAAAGCGGTATGATACAGATTCAATTGTATCTCAAAATACTTTACCCCTCTCAGTGTGCCCCCTGTCTTACATAATAATTGTTTCCAATAAAGTGAAATACACAACCGTAGCTGTAAATGAAAGCCCGGGCTTCTGAGTGTCTGAAGAATGTACCGGGCTTGGTATTGGTAGCCATGCGTATATATATAGATATATTTTCGGTACAAGTCGAGATCCTTTGGTTATACAAAGTATGCAAGATGAGATCCTTTTTGCAAGGCGAGATCCGATTTTGGATCTCGCCTTGTATTCATGTGTATATCTCATTCATTCGAAGTAGGGGGTGGGGAAACCGCGAAATCCGAATTTTAGCCTGGATCTCATCTTGACCAAATTTTGTGCGATTTTATACTCTGCTAGTTCATCCAACTTAGTTGTAGGGGTTGCTGCAGCGCCATATCTGTATAAAACCTCAAGATACAATTTACGGTCAAATAGAGATCCTGCATGTTTGGCAACATCGCTGATGTAATTTCAGCTGAATTTGTTTCGAAATAACTGTGCGTTACAGATAAGGCTGCAGTTTTACGTCCTTATTCGTTAAAGTTAAATTTTTTAAATGCATTGATGGGAATATCTTAAATAGTACGAGCTACAAATTCTGCTAAATGAGTAGAAATTGTTTGCTCTTTCAAGTATTATTAGTATAATATTAGTATCTACCTAATATTTAAATAAAAAATGATCTATTAGTTTACCTGAAAACGCAAAAAAATAAAAACCACAACACAACAACTGAAAAGTACCCTAATAATGCAATAGTAATTTGTAATACAAGTGTTGAAAGCTTGCGTTTGCCACACGAATGTGAAGTTTGCAGCACGAACGATAGTGAGTGCTGCAGTCACATGAGAGTGGCAAATACAAGCTTTCAACACATGTATTACACACTATTTTTTCTACAACCACATTTCCATAAAAAAATTTAAATATTTCTGCAAAATCAAATCTGACATTCATCAAATGTCATTATGACATTTTGATTTCGGTGCGGCAAAATTATACTTTGCCGCACCGAAAATCATGCATGTGCGTGCGGAAAGTAAATTTTCCGCACGCTAATTTCACTTGTTCGGCAAACACTCATTTTCAATACTCGTATCTATGGAGACGAAGTCTGAAAATCCCACTTTCCATGGTAGGAGTAGAAAAAAGTATTTTTTATAAATATGAAAAGTAGGTACTTACGCATTATTAGGGTACTTTTTGCTTTAAATACGCGCCGTCGGTAGGTTTCCGGCTAATCCAATACCTTTATTGTTTAACTTAATTAACATAATAATTACCAAAATACCAGGATATAACCCCTTTCCACCAAAATATTTAAGTACATACACCTAAATACGCATTTCGGCAGCTAAGCTGCCATCTTCAGTAGAATCTATGACAAAGAAAGTTGACTGCAGATAAGAAACACGTCTATACTCATCAACGATCGAAGTCTAACATTAGACCAATCAATATCCCTACCTACCTTCGATTATATCTTGTAATCACCCTCGTAAAAATTTTCTTATAAACTAAGTAGAATATTTTATTAAAATTTATATTTTTATCCAATTCAGTTACGAAATGTCAACATTTCGACATTGATTTTAGTTGTGAAAAGTGGTTCATTTTGTAACTAGTTACAAAATATGCTCCCATTTTGTAACCAGTTACAAAAAGATGATTTGAGTTGCGAAAAGTGTTTCATTTTGTAACTAGTTACAAAATATGCTCCCATTTTATCACTCCCATTTTATCACGATGACCCAACTCCTTTTTTAAGAAGATGTGGCATTTACATTTTGTTATCTGAATTGGATAAAATCTTGTATGAAACACGTTGCAAAACATGTCTTTTTATCACATGGCGTGTTGTTCATCTCGGCTTCGCCTCGACGAAGAATTTCACGCCTGGTGATAAAAAGTCCATCATTTTGCAACTCGTTGCATAAATAGCTATTATTAAGTATTATTTTTACACATAACCGTTTATAGTTCAGAAGTGGTTGCTGCTTTTTGTATACAAATTATTTTCTTTTAAGCATTTTTTTTTTCGAAGTATCAAATCCTGGTGGAATCAGGTATTTTAGTTAAGTTTAAAGAAAACCTACAAGGTTAGATTGATATAGGTTGGTAATCGAGTGAAAATTATTTTGCCCTCTTAAAAATATGAGTGTTAATTCATCTGTTGATAGCAATTTATATCTACAAGGAAATGTTTTTTAAATAATACACAATATACGAATTCTATTTTTATTATAAAAAAAAAAACACTAGTTATCGAAAACTGTAATTTTACGAAGATTTATACGTATTGTAAATAAAGACCTTAATTTGAACCCAGTTCTTGTCGCCAAATAAACCAGGTTTTTCCTCCATTAGCTTCACGCACTCTCCCTTCTTTGGCGCTATTTTATTTCGAACATGCTTCTTAAAATAAGATAGCATGACAGATTTTTGTTTCGCATTCCAGGATCCTCCCTGCGATGTTTTTTCAGCCTTTTTTGTTTTTATAACTTTTTTGTCTTTAATTTGTTCTAAACACACAAGTGGGAAGCAATAAATATTATAATAATCTCTAATATATAGGTACTGTAATATATTACATTCACTGGAATCACTGGAGTCATATTGTTTCTGTACATAACGTTTTAAGGTATTTTTCTTCGGTGTGGTTTTTCTGCCTTTAATTGGTTCTTCTAAGCCTAAAAAAGAGAAGCAATACTTATAATAACCCCTACTATGCAGTGTAATGTATTACATTCACTGGAATTACTGGAGTCATATTGTTCTTGTACATTCCGTTTTAAGGTATTTTTCTTCGGTTTGTTTTTTCTGCCTTTAATTGGTTCTTCTAAACCTAAGAATGAGAAGCAATAATTATAATAACCCCTAATATGCAGTGTAATATATTACATTTACTGGAATCCCCATCTTTATCTACTAAGTGGTCATCTTCATGTTCCTGTACATTAGGTTTTAAGCTGTTTTCCTTCAGTCCTTCTTTTTGATTACTCCATGCTTCTAGTTCTAAATCTATGTCATTCAAAGTTCTTCCCTTGTTTTCGGCGGCAGCTCCCTTTTCCATTACCAAAAGTAGCTTAGCTATTTTAGCTGTCTGGAACACATCCTGGGGTAACCTAAAAAATTAGTCGTTAACAGTAAAATAATAAGTTATTGGTTAAAGCTGTCCGTTTCAATGCACTATTCGTGGAAAAGTGAGAAATAAATCAGCTGGTCGCGTTACACCACGCACGTATTATAAAATATGGAAAAATAAAGAAGAAATGTTATAGGAGGAGTGCATTGAAATAAACGTCTTTGACATATAACCGAAAAACCAAAAACACGAGATATGAATGGCCTAACTATAATTGCCAGAAGAAAGCTCAAACAAACCTATAGAATTCCTCACGTGTTTTATTTGTATGGCCCATGAATGTTGCCACTTGTTCCATTTCGGTTTGATCTAGATTTAGGATTTGTAAAACCGTGGCAATTTGTTTCCTTAACCGTGAAGATGTTAAAGTATTCGGATGTTTGGCACCACTATCTACAGCAAATTTTCGTAAAGCTGTTGAACCGTCTACCCACTTCAAGCTTCCAGCTAGGGCAAACAGGAAAGGATTTTCTTTTGATACAAACTCCGTGCTTTTTCTAACCGAAAGCAAAACATCCATATATTCCTGTAAATTGTTATAAAATAGTATTGGTACAGGTTTACTACCTTTCCCTATAGTTATTATTCTTTTAAAATGCTTTGACAGAGCAACTTCATTTTCCGTAAGAGCATTTAGACATTCTTCTTGGTTTGTGGTGCTCGAGTTACAGTTATAGGATTCCAGTTTGGTATATTGTACATCACCCACCCTTTTCCTATTCAAAACTATGGTCAGGGCAAGAGCAGCTTCAGTTAAGTTTTTAAATGATTCAAGATCATTAACATTTTCTTTTAATTTTCTTATACACATTTCAGCGGTTTTGTGGGTATAATTTCTGAATGCGATAATATCCTCAGTTACTGGTAATGTTTGTGCTTTTGTAGTGTGCTTTTCAGTCAAATCTTTGAACGCAAGCGATCCCATAGGAAATTTCCAGCTAGAATTTACCAACTCATCGAATCGTTTAACTTGCTTTAGAGACTCCTCATAATCAGCAACTGGAAAACTTGGCTCTTTTCTTAGCAGTAATGATTTCGCAGCTGCACACACTGCTAACAGCGAAGTTCTCATATGTAATGCTAAAGAAGGTGCCGCAAAAGATCGTGTTGCTTCATTATATCCTGAAATAATTCGAGATGCTGCTACTACTTTATCATAGTGTTCAGGTTTCAAAGCTTCTAGCATACTGTTAATACCGTACATGTCTTGAAGAGGTATTAAGAGTCTACCTAATTCGAGAACCTTATTCGTCACAGCGTGTTTTATATGTGGTCTTTTGTGTTTTCTTAAGTAATCTTCTGCATACTGGCAGATTAAGGTATCGTTCTTGCCATTCAATGCGATTCTGTCAGCCTGCATTGTGTGAAAAACCTCAGATTTCAATCTTAACTTATCCAAAAAATTTTGACGAGATTCGGTAAATGCCATAATGGTTTGACCTTCACTAGCATATTTTAACCCCATTTTTTTCTCAGTATTAAAAAAACAACTTTTTGCGTGCCGTTTTAGTGACTTAATTTTGTATATGCCTTTGCAATATTTACACGGTAAGTAATCTTTCGAAAAAGGCTGATTTGCTGCCATAGCACTTGGTCTTTGTACAGGTCTAACAATATTTTTTCCATCCACAACTTCAAAATTGCCCTGTTTCCTTAAAAGATCAATCATGTGTTTTCTGTTGCGATCCCCTTTTTGTAACATTGTAATTTTTTGAACACTTTCTTCATCTTTGTGTTTTCTTAAAAGGTGCCTTGAAAAGTTTGTAACGTCTGAGTTGCAATATACGCAGTGGTCTTTTTTATCCCACACCCTTCCTTTCCGTAGGCTACATTCAATTTTCTTTTCGTTTGGCATCTTGCGCTACATAAATGGGAAATCAGGGTGAATATATTTCATGCACTCACAATTTATCTTCAAAATTCGAAAGAAGTGTGCTTAATGTCTCATTTTCTTAGGATGGTAATAAATTCTTGAGAGTACATTAATTTTATTAATAGGTAGTACATTCTTAGTGCTTGTATTAGCATTTATTGTCATATTATCATAATTACTTTTAAATTGCGCCTTACTGAATTTATAGTTTTGTTGTCTTAAAATAGTAATTAGTAATTACTCTAACTTGAAGTATTTACGGTGAAACTGACCTTCTATTTCCTTAGTTATGGTAACACCAGATTCATTTCCAAATGCTAAATTCTCTAATTTCTTTCCCCGTGACGACATCTAATTAATACACTATATCACCAACAAACTTTTTAAATAGCACAGTAATAACACACAAAACTCGTATGTGTTCAGTTGCATTAAAAATCGCTCACAACACATAAATATTATCTCGAAAACCTTGGCAACGTTGTCTGATCTCACGTTGCCACATTTATATCGGTTTATATAAACTTATACTAATTTGGATCTCAGCTTGTTACGGATCTCGCCTTGTCATGCGATTGAACAAAAAAACTTAAACTGAGAAATCTTTTCCCCTCTGAGGGGGTAGGGGTTTAAGTGTCAATTACAGATTGATCAGCAGGAACTATACTCACCTAACCTTTTCTGTTTTGGTGGATCTCGGGTTGTCCTAATTTTATTCGGATCTCGACTTGGTACGATAATAGATATATATATATATATTGAAATGGTCTTGCTCTTTTAAAAGATTTTATTTAAATTTAATTTATTTATTATTAAGCCCACATTCAATATTTACAATTATCCCTTGCTTTGCTCTTTAATTTTACTTAATTGTTTGCATTGCTCTTATCTCAGGTCGTTAATTAGGTTCCTTGTTTGTTATCTTTCTAAATATATTTTTACCCAAATAAAAATAAAATTACTCAAATAATTATAATGCAGATTTTTATTATAGGTTTTTCCTATCAACCCTGCCTTAAACCTATCTTATAATTACGGTATTTACACTCACTATTTACACCGGTTCCTGGGTTTTGTTTGAAATTTCTATTTCACCCCCAAAATCCAAATTGCCTCTGTTTCAAATTTAATGCTCAATTTCCTCTGCTCCAATTTCGACTTTCAATTGCTTCTGCTTGAAATTCAAATTTTTAATTGCTTCTGCTTCTATTTCGCTTTCTTTCGATTCAATAAATGATTCTTATGATTATTAACTCTATTTAAAATTAAATAATCGGTTGATATTTATTATTTTGGAACGTGCAATTGAGCAAACCTATTTGGTTGTTGCTCCTTTTAATGCAAAAATATCACTTATTTATTAAAATTGTTTTCTTCTGTATCCAAGATATTTTATCTAAATTGTTTTTCACTATAACAACTATTTACAAGGTTTCTAATAGTAACTTATTTTACATTTCTATAACTACCAATTTAGCTAATTATTACTAACAAACATTATAACAATAACTTATTTACATTTTCACATAACTTAAATCTAATCTAGCTATCTTAAAATTATATTACAATTTTTAATAATTTAAAATCTGCATTACTTATATTTGGCAAATAACATTTTTCTTTTATAAATTACAAACAACTTAACCTTAATTATATACATCCAATTAAGTATCATCTCAAAAGCCCCTCGATTTTTTTATTATATTTATTTTCGACCCTGTTCATTTCAAAATTTTTACTAATTTGCATTTTATTTTATAATAATATTCATTTTCACTTTATTGTTCAATATACGGATATATCATTGATACATGAAAAATCCCTCTGATTTTATCAGAATTTATTTCTTTTACTTCGTAGGAATTATCAAAAATTATTTTATTTATTTTAAATGGACCTATATAAGGTAATTGTAATTTTGCACATTTGTTCTCTTCTTTATTTGCTACCTTTAAATTTTTTATTATTACTAAATCACCTATCTTAAAACGTATTTTCTTCTTTATTTTGTTATTCTGTTTGATTTCATATCTTCTATTTATCTTTATAATTCTTTTTTTTTGTTTGTTCTAATAATGAATCAATATCGGTTATTATATCTTGCGATCTCCATGGTCTTTTTGGTAAAATAGCTTTCATTAACATCACAGGTGAGGTTTCAGTAACAGTATTTGGTACATCATTAATAAATTGTTCAATTTTCGACAAGTACTTTACCCAAGCATTGTGTTTATCAAAAGTGACTATTCTTAAATATTTAATGACTTCTTTTATATATCGTTCCGCTGGATTTCCTCTTGGATGACGAATACTACAATAAGAATTCCGTATTTCTAATTTTCTTAACTGTTGTTTGAATCTATCATTATGGAAATACGTTGCGTTATCTGCTAAAATTCTGTTCGGTTTTCCAATTTCTAATGAATATTTTTTTATACAATAAATTACATGATTTGTATTACATTTTCTTGTTGGATATAATTTTACATATTTTGTAAATACATCTATCATGACTAAAATATGTTTGTTTCCGGCATGTCCAGGAATAAGGTTGCTTATATAATCAATAGCTACTAATTCTAACGGTCTTTCAACTTTTACGCTTGTTATTGTATTTGCATTTTTAAAATTTTTCTCTTTAACAAAAATACAAGTTTTACACTTATTTATAAAATTTTTAATTAGTTTGATGTCATTTTTTATATAAAAACATTCTCTAAACATTAACCATGTTTTTCTAATCCCAATATGTCCATAATTTAAATGTATTTCTTCTATGATTTTAAGTGCTAAATTTTTATTTATTACAAAAAGTTCTTGTTCCCCAATTACTTTAATCAAAATATTATTTTTTTGTTTAAAACCCCTATTTTCCAAAATATTATTTAATTGTAAATCATCTTTTATTTTAACAAGTTCCTCATGATTTTGTTGATCTCTAATTGTTTTCAAAGAAAATCTACCTGATTCTTGAATTAATTTATTTGCTATCATTATTTGATTTTTCTTTGGAAGTATATCTTTTCTACTTAAAAAATCTGCAGAAATATTATCCTTACCAGGTTTATGTTTAATATCAAAATCGTATTCTTGCAAAAATAAAGCCCAACGATATAATCGATTACTTAAGAAATCTTTTTTCTTCATAAAAGTTATTCCTGAATTGTCAGTTTCAATAATAAATTTGTTACCTGTTAAATAAAATTTTAATTTGTTTATTGCAAAAATAATCGCAAGCATTTCTTTTTCCAATACTGTATAAATCTAACTTCATAACCTTTTAATATTCTTGATATAAAACATATTGGTACTTCATATTCATCTTGTATTTGAATTAATTCTGCTGAAATGGCAAAATTTGACGCATCTGTTCTTAAAATGAATGTTTGTTTAAAATTTGGAAAATATAACAATAGTTCATTGTAAAAATTTTCTTTAATTTTGATAAAAGCTTCTTCCCTTCTTTGATCCCATTTCCATTTTTCATTCTTCCGTAATAACTCAACTAATGATAAGGTAAGTTCTGAATATTTTGGAATAAATTTCTTATAATAATTTAAAACTCCTAAAAATCTTCTTAGAGATTTTAAATTAGTTGGCCTAGGAAAATTTTTAATTTCAATAATCCTATCTTCATTGATATGCACTCCTTGATCACTTATTTTATATCCTAAGTAAGTTACTTGATTTTTAAAAAATTCACATTTTTCTAAACTCAATTTTAATCCATTTGTTTCTAAGGTAACCAAAATGATTTCTAAATGTTTGACATGACTTTCTAGATCTTCACTAAAAACAAGCACGTCATCTACGTAATGCACACAAAATTCTTCAAAACAATTTAAAATCTTCTGCATTGCTCTAACTAATGCAGCACATGAAGTAGATAATCCAAATGGTACAACTTTAAATTGGAAAATTTCTCCATCTACACTAAATCCTGTATATTTCCTACTATCTTTATGGAGTGGAATTAACCAAAATGAATTCTTAAGATCTAACTTTGAAAATATTTTTTTATTACAAATTCTACCTAATAAAGAATCGATAGGTTGAGGAGCCTCAAATTGTGGTTTTGTGATTGAATTAATCTTTCTAGCATCAAGACAAATTCGTATTGAATTATTTTTCTTTTTAACAATTACTAATGGGTTTATGTAACTTGTAATTGCAGGTTCAATAATTTGATTTTTTATCATATTTTCAATTTCTTTTTTGACTTCAGTTCGATATTTAAATGGAATTGGATAATTTTTAACATTAAAAGATGCTTCATTATCAACTTTTAACTGATGAATGTAACCTTTTGCTAAACCAGGTTCATTATCAACCAGTTTTATTCTTTTACGTAATAACATTAATAATTCATTTTTTATAAATAAATATTCTTCTCCTATTTGGTTATCATCAATTAAGTTTTCAATTGAACAATTATTTATTATTATATTTTCGTTTATAAACTCAATATTATTTACCCAGGGTATTTTAATTTCATTAATAAAAACACACCTTTCTTTCGCGTCAATAATCATCTTTACTTGTTCAATTATGTCAATTCCTATTATGAAATCAAATTGTAAATTAGGTACAATAAAAAATCTCATTGGATATTCAATTTCACCTATTTTCACCTTTACATTAAGAGCCTTATCAATATGAGTTAATTTTCGTTTAGTAGCAGCTAATAATTCTAATTTCGCAATTTTATAAATGTTTTTGATTAAGACATTTCCATACGAATTAACTAATTCTTCCTTAATTAATGAAACTTGTGCCCCTGTATCTATTAATGCGATATTGTTATTTTCAAGAAAACTTATTTTAATAAAAGGTAAATTTTGAATTTCAGCTTCTTCATCATCTTCAAATAAAAATTCCCTTGGATGCATATAACTAGTATTTAAAATTGAACTTTTTAACAACATTTTAAAATTTATGTTTTTTTTTTATATCCGGAGGACCGTGTATTTCAGCTATTTCGATTTTATTGAAATCATCTTTGTTTTTCTTTACATAAATCTGACTGATAACTTTTTCATTATTTTTTTCTTGTATCATTTGGTCATACGGTTTTCGTTCTTGATAATTGTTATTATTATAATAAGGACGTTTATAATTTCCGTCATATCTGTTATTATAATTTTGATTATAATTCGGTTTCTGATAATTGTTCGATCTGTTATCATGATATTTTCGGTCTTTATAATTTTCCCATTTCGTATTTGGATTCGGTCTATTATTATTTGATGTTTTCTCTTCTTCTGGATTATTGTTTTTATAATTGGATTTCTTATCATTGCTTGTAGCTGAATCGTAATTTCTTAACGTTTCTAAGAAATCCTTTAATTTTTTTATGTTTTGTAAAGCTACGGACCTTGTTATCTCATTCTCAAGATGTCTTGACAAATGAATTATGAGTTCTTCTTCTGTCATTGGTGGTTTAAGAAATCTAGCCTTGTTATATAAACCCATTATGTAATTTTCCCTTGTAATTTCCTTTTTGTTGTCATACTTACCCATAGTTAACTTAATTCTTACATCCATTTGATGTGTGTTGCTCCAAAATTGTTCCATGAAGTTTGTTCGAAAATCTTCATAATTGTTACAATTTGCTTTTATCAAATTGTACCAGATTTCTGCGTGTCCTTTTAAACACATTCCTACCAGGTTTAATTTCTTCTTTTCGTCCATCATACTTTCTACTAAGCTGTCAATTTTCGACAAAAATACCATCGGAAATTGATTTCTAAATCCTTCAAATTTTGGCATCATTTCTGAGTTTAAAATTTTACAAGAAGAAAATATGTCAGAAGACCCGTTTGATGTTGAACCCATATTTTTCTTAATAATGGTTATTTGTTCTTGGTTCTTCTTGACCTCACTATTAGTATTCTGAATTTTATCTTCAATTTGTATAATACTTACGCTGTTTTGTGTCGATTTGTTTTGTAACTGTTCTAAATTCTTTAAGGAATCTTCTCTAACTTTCTGAACTTGTATTCTGATGGATTTATTTTCTTCGGTCATCTTCTTCTCAATTCCTACCACTTCTTTTCTGATTTCTTCCCTAATTTCTTGTTTATTTTTCTTCAATTCTTCCTTCAGTTCTTCAATTTGTTTATCTGATTTTTCATCTCGCTTTTTCATATCTTCTTTAATTTCTTCAAATTGTTTCTTAGTATCTTCTTTGATTTCATCTAATTTACTTAACTGTTTCTCTAATTTTTCATCTCGTTTCTTGGCTTTCTCATCTCTCTTCTTGGCATCTTCTCTGATTTCTTTTGAATCTTCTTTGATTTCTGTAAACTGCTTCTTGGAATCTTCTTTCATTTCTTTAAATTGTTGCATTATTATCTGCATAAAATTCCCATCAAATTGAGTTGGAGTTGTAATAATTGGTGAAGTTTGAACTTGTAATTGATCACCTATATCCAGTTCAATTACATCTCGCTCCTCCCCTAATTCATCTTGTTCCTCTTCAGTTTCTTCTTCATCCCTTCTTGAACTACTTCGTAACATCCTCCTATCCGCCATCTTTTATTTTTATCAAATTAAGTACAAAATTAAAAAAAAAAATTATGTTATTTTTTATTATAATAATTATTTTTCAGTTCTGAATTTCTCAGGTATTCAATATTCAATTTTTATTAATGTATTTTTCCTTTTAATCGTATTTAATTGAAAATAAATATTATCAAAAAATCGAAAAATTTGACAAATGACATTGGCATTAGTTTTGACTTTTCTCCAAATGACAATTATAAATTATTTTTCTTGTTTTACCTTGCCCCACAAACCTTTTAATATTATTTTTGTATACTTCGCCCCTTTTACTTTATAAATCTTATAAATCACCCCACTTTGCTATCAACATTTATTGTTCGTCTCACGTTGCTGCACCAAATTATTAATAAGTATCTCTACTGTTACGCCCCACGTTGGGTTCGACAAATTATTGAAATGGTCTTGCTCTTTTAAAAGATTTTATTTAAATTTAATTTATTTATTATTAAGCCCACATTCAATATTTACAATTATCCCTTGCTTTGCTCTTTAATTTTACTTAATTGTTTGCATTGCTCTTATCTCAGGTCGTTAATTAGGTTCCTTGTTTGTTATCTTTCTAAATATATTTTTACCCAAATAAAAATAAAATTACTCAAATAATTATAATGCAGATTTTTATTATAGTTTTTTCCTATCAACCCTGCCTTAAACCTATCTTATAATTACGGTATTTACACTCACTATTTACACCGGTTCCTGGGTTTTGTTTGAAATTTCTATTTCACCCCCAAAATCCAAATTGCCTATGTTTCAAATTTAATGCTCAATTTCCTCTGCTCCAATTTCGACTTTCAATTGCTTCTGCTTGAAATTCAAATTTTTAATTGCTTCTGCTTCTATTTCGCTTTCTTTCGATTCAATAAATGATTCTTATGATTATTAACTCTATTTAAAATTAAATAATCGGTTGATATTTATTATTTTGGAACGTGCAATTGAGCAAACCTATTTGGTTGTTGCTCCTTTTAATGCAAAAATATCACTTATTTATTAAAATTGTTTTCTTCTGTATCCAAGATATTTTATCTAAATTGTTTTTCACTATAACAACTATTTACAAGGTTTCTAATAGTAACTTATTTTACATTTCTATAACTACCAATTTAGCTAATTATTACTAACAAACATTATAACAATAACTTATTTACATTTTCACATAACTTAAATCTAATCTAGCTATCTTAAAATTATATTACAATTTTTAATAATTTAAAATCTGCATTACTTATATTTGGCAAATAACATTTTTCTTTTATAAATTACAAACAACTTAACCTTAATTATATACATCCAATTAAGTATCATCTCAATATATACAGGGTGACATTGAAAAAACTACAATGCATAGTACCATGCGATAGAGGACCATAAAATAATAAAAAAAGTTCTTATACGCTAATGTCCGATCGCCTTTTTTTTCAAGATACTAGCCAACTACAGGAAAGCGTTTCAACGCGTTAAAAATATGATAATATTCTAATAATACTCGAAACTAAAATACACAAAATAGCCACCTGCAAGGGCATAGTGTGCACCAATTTTGGTTCAATTATGTCTTCACAATCGGAAGAAATTTAAAAAAATTTAAATTTTCTAACAAACTTTTAACATCCTGTATCTTAAAAAAAAAAGACGATCGGACATTAGCGTATAAGAACTTTTTTTATTATTTTATGCTCCTCTATCGCGTGGTACTATGCATTGTAGTTTTTTCAATGTCACCCTGTATATATAAATTTAAACAAATATGGACCCTGCAAGTCAATTGTACTGTATGGAAAATACTGCTCTAAAGTATTTCGTTCTCGAAAATAACGACGTGTATGGGTAAATAAGTAGTTTTCATCAAGGAATGTGAATGGGAAATTTACTAGGTCGTATGAAGAGCTCAGGAACCAAGATCAAAATTTTTTTGAATATACCCGAATGACACAATCTACGTTCGATTACATTTTGAAGGCTGTAGAACCACACCTCCAGAAATATTCAAACTTTTGGGAATGCGTTTCCCCACAAGAAAAATTAATTGTAACGCTAAGGTAAGAAAAACAAATTTCTGATAAATCAGATTTTTATTAAGAGTGCAACTGAAAAGAAACGAACGAACTATATTGTACTATAATTCAAATGTTTAAATTTAACTTAAATTATTATAACATCCGGAACAAATTTTAAAACAAATAGAAATCACATTTGATCATACATAAAATTAGAAAAATATGCTTTTGTTGTTTGCGAAGGAGTTTCTTCGGAGTCGTTTGCCCTAGTATTATAACTGTCATTAGGATTGCTGCAACCTGAATACGACAGCTTATTTGCTGGAAGATTGTAAGATGCAGAATGTGGAGACTGTGGATAGTGTGAATATGATGAGTGGGAAGACTGGTTGCTGTTGGTTATTGGCGAAGGTGTCGGTATTGAAATGTATTTCCTGGCTACTGCTGGTGCAGTTGGTTGATTATGATACATTACTTCATGTTTTTTGGTGAGAATTTCTTGAAATTTTGTTCTTACTTATAATTTCCTGTGTGTTGGTAACTGCGCAACTTTATTATGCGCCACTGTCACAGTGAAAATTAATGACAGCTCAGTTAATTTCAAATCTAAATTACGAAATAAATGTGAATTAGATAAGAAAACTGGTAGGACATAAAACGTTGAAGGCACCACGGTCACTATGCACTAAGCGGCCGCGATTGTTTTACACCCCTCGGGCCAAAGACCCTCGGGTTGTAAACTAACAATCTTGGGCCCTTGGTACCTTAATAACTATTACATTTTTACGTGTGGCTATAACCTATAACTAACATAAAGATACTAGTGCTAAGGTAAACGTGAGTCCCAAGAGCCACAAGTGCAACTAAAATATCAATTAACAGCTATAATTATTAACTTAATAATCCAACCCTAAGGGCGGGTTGCACAAACATGATTTAACAGCTTGGTCAAATTAATCATTCGTCAAAGTGAACAAAATCGAGTCAAAATTCGAATATACATTACTAAACAAAAAACAATTTTTAATTTAGGAAAGAGAAAAAAGTCTGCCAGTGCTAAATCGGGCGAATAGGGTGGGTGATTAATTTTAACAGCGTCATGCAACAAGAACCAAAAACCATTTTTTTTAAATTGTGGTCGCACTCGAGAAATGCGCTGCAATAATCTCTGCATCACTTCGACGTAGAATGCACTCTTAACTGTTACCCCTTCAGGTACAAATTCTTTACGGATCACACCCTGTTTATAGAAAAAGGTAATCAGCATGGTCTTGATTTTGGATTTTTGCAAACGAAACTTTTTGGGTCTTGGGGATGATTGTCCAGTCCACTGCATGCTTTAGCGTTTCATCTCAAGATCGTACTAAAACACCCACGACCTAAGGTGTTATCACCGTACACACTTTTTTACATTTCGTAAGTTTCTGCCGCAGTTTTTTCTAATTTACAACAAAACTTAATATTAATTCGTTGCTCCATGACGACTGACAGAAACATGATTTGCGAACTAGCGTCTTGCGAAGTAACTGATGTTTCTATTAGCCAACTCTTCCTAATAAAGGTGTGAACCTGATTTAGTTTTGGCTTAATATCACGTATCTTGTTTTGGCGTATTTTAAGACTTGTCATTAAGAAATAAAAAATAAAAATTGTTTATTTTTAGTTTTATTTTGTTTTCCCAAACATTTTTTTTGTAATTTAAATTATTCTTTCGAGTATTTCTACCTCGTCTTCATTCTAAAGATCAGAATATGTAAGGATATAAGTAATGGTTAAAGAAGGGTGAACAGTGAACACCGCTTGAGACACCACCTACAACTGTACTGATTGTGAGACTGCACATCACTGCCAAACCACCAAACATTACTTTCACATGTAAAAACACAAAACACTGCATTCCATCCTTCAACCACATATAAAAGTTTAAAAGTAAAAGACGAAGAAGTGAAATATCTGTAAAACATGAAGAAGTTAAATATCCGTCTAAGATGAAAAAGGATATGAATGATACCTAACATTAACCGAATGCTACATGTTTACCAACCACCAAATGAATACAATAATGCTCACCCATTTTTTTAAATTCGGCTCAAATGTGTTCATATCAATGGACGGATGTGCCATTTCGTTTCTTTTATCTATGAAATGTTTTAAATCTTCTTTGAACCGTATCTCTTTTAGCTTGGAGAGCTTTACTTTTTTGATAATATATTTGTTTTTTTCAATAAGGTCGCGTACTAATTTTGAAAATTCTCCCATTCGCATAACTTCGTTTACATCATTTTCTTTATTTACATTCTGATTTGTCTGGGACGCCATTAAACGAGTTGCGGTTTTTAGAAAGCGAAACATCTTTCTGCAATAATACAATAGTAATTTATTTTATTGTAAGTTTCAACTTAAAAGCTCTTTTTTATTTATTGATTACTCATGAAAGCCAGAGTCCTGTTTAGAAGATTATAAATCTTTTTACAATAGATATCACAACAAAAATTTAGAAAAATAAAACAATTCCTGGGTCTCAACCAAATTAGCATAATACATGGTATACAGATTGTCCGAAATCCAATCTAAACATTCAATGTGATTTTTTAAAAACTCAATTGCAACAGGCCGTATTCTGACTTAATACAAACAGTTCTAAGGTTATTAAGATAGAATACGGCCTGCTGCAATTGAGTTTTTAAAAAATCACATTGTACAAAAATTAATGAGTGCAACAAGGAAGACATAAGCAATATCGGTAGCACAACAAAGATAGAATGAAATCATGGCTAGGTAAATTTTTAAACTAAAATCTCTCGCCAAAAACAAGCAATATCTATGACAGATGTTTTTGCTTGCTTCATTCATCTTTGTTGTGCTACCCATATTGTTTATGTCTTCCTTGTTACACTCATTAATTTTTGTATGTTTAGATTGGAATTCGGACAATCTGTATAGGAAATACATCGGACTTCTACATGATTAATTAATTTGGAATTTAATTTTTTACTATTGAAAAATTATTTAATTATTTCAATTAATGAAATTATTTATAATTAATTTAATTAGTGACAGAGCTGGGGAAACTACTTTTTAAAAGTAGTTAATTACTAACTACTAACTACTTAGTAAAAATGTAACCAAACTACTAGGTAGTTTAACTACCAGTTTCAAAAAGTAGTTAAACTACCGAATACTTGTACAGCCAACTACTTTTTCAATAACTACTTTTTAAACTACTTCCTGTCCCCACTCCTGCAATTTCGTGTGCAGGTGTCTTACAAAAACACGTGTAACGGCTATTATGCGATTTCACGACTTGACTATCAAAAGTAGTTTAACTACAAAAAAGTAGTTTAACTACTAAAAAGTAGTTATATAGTGCTGAAAGTAGTTAGGAATTGAAATATTAGAAGTAGTTAGTAGTTAAATCGAAAAATTGAGTACTTAACTACTAGAAAAATAGTAATGATGCCAACTACTTCCCAATAAAAGTAGTGAACTACATTACGATTACTAGCACCGAAAATGTAGGTAACTATTAACTACTTCATCCGAAAAAGCAATTAAACTAGTAGTTTAACTATTAGTAGTTAAACTACTACCCAGCTCTGATTAGTGAGGTGTAGCGGAAAGTGGGGCACAATTATTCGAGGGGTACAATTACTCACTTAGTGGTTTCTGTATTTAACTATAAGCCATACATGTTACACCTTAATTAAAATATTGCGCTTTAGGTAGCCTTGGTCCATAGACGAATTAGTCGCGCTTCAATCAGGCTATCACTTAATATAGTGACATATTTGTTTTTGTTGGTGCCAAAAAATAATTTAGCAGTGACAAAAACCTGATTTTCTCCAACCACACGAATAAGACGCCATATTGTTGAATAATTTTGTATAAAAAGTAAGTCATTTCGGGATGTTCATCAATTGCCATGGCAACTGTATACTTTTCGATTCATATTTGTACTAATACCACATACGCTAACGCATCAGCAAAAAGCCATAGGCCTTCAAGCCTGAAAGTGCTGTATATACAATATACCATGAGATCGTAAAAAAAATGATTCTGAGCAGGCCTTGACTAGTACAACACGATTGGTTACACTGGTTCTAGAATGCCTATGAATTATAATGTGACAGTGACATTTCAAATGTAAGTCAGTTTTGCAATCTTGTTTCCAGAATTATTTAAGTTTATCGTTGTAATACTAGTTTTATTTTTGAAACTGTTTGCGTTGGAGCACAAAACCTTTATCCTGGAAAGTTATTTCAGGAATGGCGAGAAACTGGCAAACGGACAATGGTCATATTCTGTTGGTCTTTGTGTTGATACAAATTCATAAATGTGTTGATAAGTTCCGTGAAGTGGGCATTGTAACCCGCAAAACCGGTAGTGGCCGTCCAACAAAGCGAACAGCAGAAAACATCCAAGATGTGCAACGAGGAATGGAAGGTTGCCCGAGAAAATCTATTCGTAGGCTTACACAACAAACACACTTGTCATATGGTACTTGTCAAACAATTTTAAAGAAAGATTTGCATATGATCGCATACAAGATAACTGCAGTTCGACAACTTTTACCGCCAGATTTTCGTAGAAGAACCGAGTACTGTCAATGGTTCCTGAATCATATAAATTTTTAAATAATGATGATGTCCTGGACAAGTGCTTTTTCTCAGATGAAGCATGGTTCACTCTTTCGGGATACGTTAATAAACAAAATATGCGATTGTGATCTGCTGAGAATCCCCACGAGTTGGTAGAGAGTCCTTTGCACCCTCAAAAGGTTTACGTTTGGATGGCGATGTCACGAAGACGCTTTATTGGCCCTATATTTTTTCACGACACAGTTAATGCAGAAAGATATCGCAATAATTTCTTACGACCTTTCATTGAACAACTTGATGACGATAAACTCTTAAACGGATATTTTCAGCAAGATAACGCTACTGCGCACACAAGTCGTGAAACAATAAGGTTCTTGCAGGAATTCTTTGACGACCGAATTGTATCTTTTGCTCCGCGTTCTCCTGATTTAACCATTATGGACTATTATGTTTTCCCTTTTCTTAAAAACACAATTTACAGACATGCATTTCATACGATAGAAGAACCTATGGATGCAATTACCAATGCATGTAATTCAATTACTCCTCGATCGTTGGAAGAAGCATTTGATAATATGGAACGAAGAGTTATTTGTTGTATCGAAGCTGAAGGATCACATTTTGAACACCTACTCTAACATGTATTCATCTTAGTTTTCAGTTTGCCCCCTAACTAAATACTGTTTTGTGTTTTAATTTATTTGACATTTCCTGTTTTGAATCTGTTCGTTCTATTTCGCATGTTTTCGTGTATTGCCGACCGTCCTATCGTTGTAAGCTCCCTTCGGAGCTGACAGAGCTGTTTTAGCAGTTGAATAGTAAAGACATTTTATTAAACATCAGTTGTTTTTATTAAGTGGCTCTCGAAGAGTATTATTCCCTACATGGTCCTTCGACACGAATAAAGAATCAAGCCATTAACAATCAATTATCAAGAAAAACTACAACAAATCAGAAGATTCAATTAAAATTATTCACTGGGAATTCAAGACGCAGTCGTGCAGCTCAGTCATTGGCGCGGCATTCACTTCAAAGCAAGCCAGACAAAACAAATTCCCACTACGTGTAGCTGCAAGCGGCGACTACAATCGCACAAACAATTTATTACCATTAACCGTAAGTTCGTTCTTTTCTCGTATTATTTTGACTCGCTGTATTAACACGCAAACATGTCTGAACTTGACGAAAAATTAAAGCAGTTAAGGCACAGACGCGGCGCCTACAAAGGGCAATTAACATTATTTGAGAAGTTCTTATCAAATCTAAATTTTGTAACACTGACAGACGTTGACCTTCAAAATTTAGAAATCAGATTGCATAAAATTCAATCGATTTATGATGTGTTTGACGAGGTGCATAGCGAAATCGAATATCTAGAACCAAATTACGAAAGTACTTTAACAGAAAGGGAATCCTTTCAAGACATCTTCTTTAATTTGACGAGCAACGCATCTGAAATATATGGAACAAGACTTACGACTGGTAATCGTCGTCGTGGTATTGTTGTGAATTTCCAGTAATTGTTGAAATGCGCCAGCTTTCCCATCTTTCCTTTTTTCCGAAGTTTCTATACGTTCTGGAACACTTTGTGTAGGACGTGTTACTTTTTGAGGTGCTCTGACATGAGACTGACTTGTATTTTCTGGTTGCACAGTTTGTGTTTGACTATCGTTTTGAGTGTCATCCTCAACATCTTCTAGTTCTATATCATGGTCTAGAGTCTCAGAATCAAGCGTATGTTCATCGAACGTTTCACATGTTGGAATATTTCCTGCTGTCTTTCTGGGTGCAAACTGTTCTTTAACAAACAGCATGTTGTCAAAAAATTGCCACTTAAAGGATATTTCACCGGGGGACTCCGGTTTTCTTTTGTTGCAGTTTAGTTAGCTCTTTTCTAAACGTATCTTGAAGTCCTGTCTATTTCTGACGAACAAGGAAGTTTTAAATCATAGTCTTTTTCGAGCAAGACGTCTTGTTGAATGTGCATTTGGAATAATAACATCAAAGGAGGATTCAAAGGTGAAATTGAAATTTCCCCTGACAAAGTAGATCTGATTGTAAAATGTATTTGCTTACAGCATAATACATACAGTAATAATTGATATGGAAGGTATGCCAGATAGCTTTGAAACTAGTGAAAAATTACGGCAACCTCAGCATAAAAGCACAGGACACCGATGCTAGAACTGGGCTACTAATAAAGCGTACGAAATTCGGGACAAGTTTCTACAATACTTTATTAATAATAATCGTGTTAATTAAATGTACTTATCAACTAATAAAGATATTACACCAGTTAAACTCATATTTGTTGCTACTTCATTCCAAAACTTTTTGCTTAACTCTCTATTGTGGTATTGTTTACTTTTTTGGTCCCATAAAGATGGCCTTTATTCGACTAAAGTAATTAGTTTTTCACAATCCATAAATAATAACTACTGATTGAAATTGCAAGACACCTACTGCAATGCTTAAATTTGTCACGAATCATCGTATCCGTCATTTATAAAATTTGACGAGTTTGTATAAAATGATGCTACATTATCATTAATAGTGTTAGTACTCTTTCCATACTGAGGATAACTTGGTTGCCAGAACGATGAAGTTGATGTATGAGAGCTACCTTCTGAGTATGCACTTGATGGACGTGACATTTTGCATTGTCCATCACATATATTAGTTAATTTGCTCAGACAAAGTATTTAATAAGGGTTATTAAATACTTTGTCTGAGCAAAGTAACTAATATATGTTTTAAGAAAGGGTTTTCTTAAAACATTATTGATAATACTTTCGGCAAATATCACTTGGGTTGGATTCATTCGTTTTTCGCCGACACTAACACCCACTTCATACTCTGTTATTTCTGCCTGGCTACTTGGAGATTTAATGCGGTTTTGCACATTCCCATAAATTCCCTGGTTTCTCTAGACACGTTTGACCTTTTTTAATTTTCAAAAAAAAGATATCTAATTGATTCTTTAGATTTTAGTTTCCTACCACTAAAGAAGAATGATTAGATATCGCTAAGGGTTTTGAAGGTAGGTGGCAATTTATAAACTGTGGTGGTGCCTTGGATGGAAAGCAGATAAGAATGGTGCCTCCCCCTCATTCTGGAGCTCAATATTGTTACTACTACAATAATTGTTATTCCATTGTTTCAGTGGCTTTAGTAAATTGGAACTTGGAGTTTATTTTCGTAGATGTCTGAAAGAATGGTAGATTATTATTGGATGGCGAAGTTATTGAGTACACTGGCTGCTACAACAAATTGCAAAAATGTGAACTAAACTTACCAAATAACTTTGAAACGGTTAAAAATTTAATTACATAATTACGTATTTCTTGGGAATGAAGCGTTTAGCCTACATAAAAATGTTCAAAAACCATTTGCACATTTGAAGCGTACCTATATGAACTATTTTAATAGTGAAGAACGGCGTAAACGAAGAAGTAGATTGGGAAGATCTTATGCTCGAAAAAGAAAAAGCATGAAGAAATAGAAAAAAAAATGGGTAGTGCATTGATGAACGCAACGTAAGAAATCCCATGTTAATTTAGAGCTGTTAAAATATTGGCGTCCCTAATTATTTTACAGCAAATTTCCATTTAGGTTTTTTAAAGGACTCTTCAAGATGAGTATCCGTACAGTCTTTTTGGCATTTTTCATTTGCTCAATTTCAAAATATTTTAAAAAGATTCAGGAACCAAATTCAATTTATACCAAACCATCAGCACGGCCTTGATCAGTGATTGTTAAAACTTGACAGATGATTGATAAATCTAGTCCTTTTTGAAAAAGATTGATAGAGAAAGGTGTTCATCGTTAAAATAAGCTTTTTATTAAGTATTACATGTTCACCGAATTCACGCAAACTAAATAATAAAATTTTCGTTTGTCAATAATAATAATAACAAATGCCTGCATTAAATCAAAAATAACAGTTTTGAATATTGTATAAAACTTAATATCTGCAATAATTTAGAACGTTGGCATTTTCTATAATTCTAGAGTGGAAATGCAAAACGGTCTAAGTACCAAAAAGTAAGTTCTGAGAAAAGAAAGAAAATGTTTATTAATAATAATAATAATATTTATTGTCTATCAATTTAGTACCATGAGATCGAAAAAAAGATGATTCTGAGCAGGCCTTGACTAGTACAACACGATTGGCAAGACTGATTTCAAAATGTGGCAGTAAGTTAGAGGTTAATAAATGTCAAATAAATTAAAACACAAAACAGTATTTATTTAGGGAACAAACTGAAAACTAAGATGAATACATGTTAGAGTAGGTGTTCAAAATGTGATCCTTCACTAGTATTACAACGATAAACTTAAATAATTCTGGAAACAAGATTGCAAAACTGACTTACATTTGAAGTGTCACTGTCACATTATAATTCATAGGCATTCTAGAACCAGTGTAACCAATCGTGTTGTTCTAGTCAAGGCCTGCTCAGAATCATCTTTTTTTCGATCTCATGGTATTACAACGATAAACTTAAATAATTCTGGAAACAAGATTGCAAAACTGACTTACATTTGAAATGTCACTGTCACATTATAATTCATAGGCATTCTAGAACCAGTGTAGCCAATCATGTTGTACTAGTCAAGGCCTGCTCAGAATCACTTTTTTTTCGATCTCATGGTACATAGAACGTCAGATACATTGATTCAAAGTCATGTATAATCGCTAACACTGTAAAAACATTCAAATAAAAGAAATTCCTTGAGTGCCTTTTTATACCTTTTTACTTTATTTTCTTGTCGTAGTTTACAAGGGTCAAGCTGCAATTATTGAGAATAACAAAATCAGTAGAACTTTTAAATGTTTTTATTTTAAATATGTTCAAAATAGTTGCCGTCCACAATAATACACTTATCCATTCTCTCCTTCCATTGTTTGAACGCGTCGAGCCAAGCTTGGTTAGGAATCCCGTCAAAATGGGATCTAACAGCTACATCTATCTCCTGTTCTGAATGAAACCTCCTCCCTCGCAAATGTTTCTCGAGTCCATAGAATAGCCAAAAGTCGCACATCGCTAAATCTAGCGAGTATGGAGGTTGCTCTATTGTTTTGATTCCATTTGCAGCTAAATACTGAACAGTTAATTGCTGTATGGGAAGACGCATTATCATGATGTAACATCATACCCTTCTTTGGCACTTTACTGAAGACACGAGGCAGACAATTTTCCACGTACCATTTAGCCGTGACAGTCTTTTGTTCCTTTAATTTAATTGCGGACACTAAATATGTGCTTTCTTCGTGTATTTTTTTCAGTAACGGCTGTAAAAGGGGTCCTGCTTCTTTTCGGTGGGTAACAGATTTACAACCACGTTGAAATTCCTTGTACCATCTATAAATTGTATCCAACGAAGGAGCGAGATCACTAAAAGCCAATTTGAAACTTTCTTCGCACTCATAAGGACTCAAGCCCTTTTTAAAATCTTAAAATATAATGTGAAACTTCTCTGGCGATAATTCCATTTTTTTGACAATTTCAATCATTTCTAAAATGAATACTATTCACCTGATTTCGACAAACACAATCACATTTGACAGATAAACAAATGCGCCATTTAATAAAAATTGTTTTCTATCCCATGGCTACCTAGATTTTCCGATTCTCATGAATTGTAGCTTGGCCCTCGTATCTGGCAGTTTGCTATAAATCTTGATACACGTACTACATCTAGGACTATTACTATATAGCTGTAATCGCTGAACTTGCACTTGTAGCTTATTTTTATTTCGCGTATCATACAAATGGACATCGACATCCTTTGAGAACAATTCATAATTTTCTTTAAGAAATACACAACAACAATAATTGTATAAACAAGCTAAGGGGAGTATTTTTAAATTACTAAATAGTGGCTTACAATGTGCGTCGTGTCTGCGTTTGGTTATTATTCTAAGAGCACGTTTTTGGATCAGGAATAGTTCTCTGGACTGACTGGTCGAACCCCAAAATAATAGTCAATAACATAAGTTTGATTGAAAATACCCATAGTATACGTTTTTAAATACATTAACAGTTACCTGATATCTTAACCTACTTAGTAAACAACACTCCCGATAATTTATATTTGGGTGTGTTGATGTGGCTTGTCCATGCAAGATTACGGTCTAGGTTCACACCGAGAAACTTCACCGTACTAGTAGGATGTAAACTTATAACGCCGCACTTAACTAAAGGAGACCTGCCATCAAACATGCACTTATTTTTAGTTTTGAAACACATTAGTGAAGTTAATATAAAAAAATTCAACTTACATGTCATTGTTGTATGTCATTAACATATAACTAATGTACACAAATACAAAATTAACGAAAAATTAACTCTAACATATTGAAAAAAAATACCGAAGACTGGAAAGCTCTGAAACGTTCTAAGTACGTTGCAGCTGCCAGTTCAAAACGGTCTAAGTCCTCAAGACCATTTAAGCACCATTATCTCGATTCTCTCTTAAGGCCGCTACTCACGTTCCATCTTGCCTTAAGACTTGGCTCTCAAGGTAAAACTGTAGGCTTGGGCAGGCACATGCTCCGATTTAACTCAATACTTTGTCTCAGTTTTCTGTTTTCTAGAATTTTTCTCGGAAAACACATCATGTGTGACTTTAAATTAGTTGCAGTTGGTTGGTCTCTAGTTTTGGAAAAGGATCGTAAACCAAAATCGAAGTGGTTACTTAAACGAGCAGCATTATCACATACAAATTTATTAAATGAATTGAAGTTGGAACCCTCAGATAGGTTTAATTACCTAAGAATGGACGAGTCTACGTATTACGAACTTTTAAATTTAGTAACACCGCTCAGTCAACGACAAGATACAGTAATGAGAAATGCAATAACTCCTCATGAACGACTTTAAGATTTTTGGTTACTGGAAGAAGCTATGCAGATTTAAAGTTTTCTACGGTGATTTCAGCTCAAGCATTATCATCAATTATTCCAAATACTTGTAGAGCCATATATCAAGTACTGAGGAAGGAGTATTTAAAGGTATGGAATAGTTTGTTGCTGCTTTTAAAATTTAGTGTAAGCAAAAATGCATATAATCCGTTCTCTAGTCATGATGCTTGATCTCTGGTCAAGCGTTCAATAGAATAATAGTCTTCTATATTTTTCTTAAATTTGTTTGGCACAATTATAATTGTACTGTTTAATATTAAACGTGCTTCAGTATTAATTATGAGAAAATTTAGTACAGTTCCAATATTTTCCACTTCCGGCTGCACGGTGGGTGCGTTATATGTTTTTAAATGGTAAAAAATTGCCGAATCGTCATTTGTACCTTCAAATGTGCTATTATTATTTTGCATTACAAGGTGTCAATAAATATGCAAATGGAATACGGGTGTTAACCTCTGAAAGTTTTTCTTTTAAATTTGCTACTTCTGCATTCGTTATGCTTCTCATAGCTGTTGCTCGTGCTTCGTACAAATCGCAAACAACTGGCTTTTTTTGATGATTTATGTTTGCAGCATTTACAAAGGCAACATTCATTATGGGTTCTGGCTGAATTTTCTGCCCTCGTGGTATGTTCCATTGCTGCGCTATGCTTGTGCATGATAAATATTCAGGTATCGCATCAAATTGTTTTAAAATTAAATGTTGTAAAGTGTATGCCAAACCAACTAAATGTTGACATGATTCAGATGCACTGAAATATTAATCGACTAATTAGTAAAATACTATTCTGTGAAAGCACTGCTTTTACTTACCCAGCTTCACAAGAACAATAACACAATTTAATTTCAAGATTATTTTCAGAATTATTAAATTCTATGCACTGATTGTGTGGCGGTTCGTTTTTTTTCCTGGCTTTTAAAGCATTTAGATTTAACACTAAATTCATTGTTAATAATATTACTAACCCACAGATCATGCAGATAACCCTCAGAAAAATATTTGTAACCTTTTTGGTTTTGTTTTGATAAACGGCCTTTTGTTTTAAAATAAGTGTCAGCAACTTCAAAGTTAAAATTACTAAGTGGGGTTAAGTTTTTTTGTAAATGCACTCATTTTTTACTAATTATTTTCATAAATAACATAGGTAGGTAACACTTTATTAAACTCTAGTACAACTTGACCGACTATGACGGCGCTTCTTAACCTGTGGTCCGCGGACCCCAGCCTTTGTAGGGGGTCCGCGAAAAATGTTGAGAGTTACTCGATTTCCCATTAAAGTATAGACTTCGGTGTCTTAAAAAAAATCGTGGGGTCCGCGGCATTCAAAATTTTGCAGATAGGGGTCCGCGAGTAACAAAAGGTTAAGAACCACTGGACTATGACATTTACACTATTGCGCATGTACAGACATCTCGCTTTAATGCTATTGCATATACTGTCTTTCAAATAAATGGAATAGGCCTATTAACGTCAAAAGTCCGGGAACTCATATTTTACAGTACGAGTGAGATGTTTAAAGACGAGGCGACGACGGAGCCGAGTCTTGAAACTTGAAACGAGTACTGTAAAGTGAGTTCACGGATGAATGTCGTTATGTATTTTATTTCATCTTGTGTCAAATTCCGTTTTAAAGAAACATTGAAATTAATTTCAAAATAATTTAACAAATGCTCCAAATATATTAGTTACATTTTCGGAACATAATTAGCAACGGCTGTTTGGCAATTGTTTAATTTGTTGATTTCGCTGAAATAATTTGGTGTGTCAAAATGAATTCTAATGCAAATCCTCCAGAAATTATAATACAAATTGCAATACAAATTATACTATTAGTCTGAATATTATAATTTTTTAAGTTTAATTGTTAATTTTTATTGTAGATGTAGTTTTGAATAAAAGATTTCTTAAACCTGAATAATTGTTATTGCGATGATTAATTTTGTGTTTCCAATAGCAACACTTTACCGGATAAGGCCGTTTTTTGCGTTTCCCGGACTGAAACTGTTGACGTAAAGTATTGGAATTTGACACAGGATGAAATAAAATACATTTATAATAGGCGCCTGAGTGCATAGCAATTGCTTCTATTATTAACCAGTAGTCAATAATGAAAAATTTTTGACCACTAGGAGAGAAATTTATCTCCTTGGCTCGAAAACAAGGCCAGTAATGATATCTTCTAATGCTAGTAGTGAAAAAAATATAGTAACAGACGTTGAAATTAACAGGTTGAGGTTGTCAAAAATAGTCAAGTACTTATCTCTGCAACAGGAGGTTTTTTGGTTGGAATGTCGACGTTCTTATCATTTTTGAATGGTAACCCACTAAGTTTTAACCTTTTTCTCTCTTCTGACACTATCACTGCCTTCTTTTCTGTTGTTATTTGGTTTGTCAGCACCAACAGTCTGTTCACGTGCATCCATTTTGAAGTAAACATACATGTAAATAAATATGGCACTTAAGTAGACCGCTTCAGCTTTAAATAGGTTCGCGGACTTGGACCGTGCGCCATCTGTGCTATTTATTACAAATGTTTAGGTTAGCGATTGGCACATAGACCGTTTTGTGGGTTGTTGGCGCTGGCACTTAGACCCCAAATCCACATAAAACTTTTCGTAAATGTCAATGTATTAATTAAAAAACTACCAAATCTGGCTGACTCAACAATTGACAGACGAAAATGGCCCGAGATTGGAAATTCAAGTTCTTACTGAGACACCCTACAAGTTAAACAATGTAATTTTATGAAAAAAAAAAACTAGTTTTAATTTTTAATGTAAATTTGCGTACTTAACCATCAACTGCCTATGTTTATTGCATACCTGAGACGTTTCAAAAAATGCGAGAATATACTTTTTCATTGCCTCAATTGAAATTTTATATAAAATAAATAATAAATTTTGCTTGGCTTTCAGCTGCTCATAATATTGTGCAAACACTTTTAGAACTAAATTTATTACTTCGTTGAATAGATTATTCGGCCAACACAGTGTCCCAAAAACAGACGAATTTGTAAGCTTTCTGTTTAATAAATAGGCAACAGAATTGTTTTTTTTAAATTAATGTTTTTTAATGTTTATGCCGTATTAAAAAGGCCCAAGGCAAAAATTTTTTTTTAATAATTAAGAAGCATAAAAAAAGTCGGAATTTAAAATGAAAAATTTTCCCGCCAAAACGAGCATATATACGCGCCATATTGCTGTGACGTATGTAGCCGAACGCGTCAGCTGCATAGATAACTAATAATAGTCAGCTGTCAGCAGAACCACAGCCGTCTTTAACTACAAGCCGTGCCCTTAGAATTGGTAACAGTGCATTGACTGTGACAAGTAGGTCTGCCTATATTTTACGTATTCAGCATGATCAGCGTCATCTGATGCTTTCAAAAAGATAAATTTAATATGTTCGGTATGTATTACATACAAAATAGAAAGGAATATTAAAAAATATATATATTAAGCACTTTGTACAGTGTTTACTGAACATTCAAGAAATATAATGCAAGCTACAAAACATTTTATCTTAAACCTAAGTACTTATAAATAATTATAATAGTAAAAAATGGTTAAATTACATCAAGTATCGACAATTAACAGCACTACTTTTTAAATGTTTTTAATTTTCGTCTTTTCGAACCATTGCTTGAATTTTGTTCACAATAATTACCTTTACGTACATTTTGTTGATCATGTTTGGTGTTATTTTTAAGTTTAACATAATTGTTTAACAACAAATTCGAAAAACTGAACAAACCATGTTAAATATTATTTCATTACTCTTTCCACATGCACAAATGCCATTCAAGTCTATATCAAAAGTCTCACATTCAATGCTTCTGATAGTTAATTGACATAACAATTTTTTTTGATTGTTATTTAATTTTAGAAAATTCATTTCGTATTCCCTATTGTTAATTACAAATTCTAATATTGAACACATATGATGATATAGTGTTATTACTAAGTCAGAAGGTACAGATAGTCCACCTTCTTGTAAATAATCAAAATATTCATTGTTAATGCAATTTTCCTTATTATCTACTATTGCCGTTATGCATTTATTACAGCTTAATTTTTTACTTACAGTATGAGCAGCATACCCACTTACATATATTTCTGCAGAATTATCAATATCAGAAAATGCCAAATAATCGCTATCCAGTATAGAGAGGAATTCGTTGAGATTAGAGTTATCACCAAAATTTTCAGATACCGTATTTTGTGAAGGAATAGTTTTAATCTCAGCCCGAACTTCAGAAAAGGAAAAGGTACCATTTGCTTTTTTGAAAATACGTTTAATACGTATTTTTTGCTCTGCGCTGATAATATCATCAAAAAACACATTACAATTGCATCCTGATAACGACCTATACATTTCAAAACGTTTTTCTAAATTTTCTATGGTAAATTTTCCTGGCAAAAAATATCTGATTTGATAATGATCAAAACAGTATTTAATAAGGTTTATTAAACCAGTTGTACTCTGGTGTATTGCATTGTATGTTTCAGTTGTTGAGTGTTCATTACTATTTTGAATTTGTGCCATTCTTGTAACCAAATTATAAATCGTTCTAAAAAATCGATTCTATTATCCAAAGGACTTTGAAAAGGTTTACACCACTCGTTTCGTTTAATGACACATTTTATTACATCGCGATTATTTACAATATCCCACCATTTCCTTATAATTTCAAGAAATTTAGCAGTATCGTCAAAACCATCATCCATAAGAGTTGAAATCGTTGATCTATGAAAAACATTGTCACTAAATGCACTTTTTGTCTTTCCAGTTCTGATGGATATACTGTCTTATAATTTAATTTATATGCCCTTTTAACAAGTGCATGTTTTTCTTTATTATATACATCTCTGAGATCTTGAAACTTTGCATATTTTAACTGAAAATTTTCAAAATCACAATAAACAAATGTATGATGAATGTTTTTCAAATTTATCCAATTATTTCTAATATTTTTGAAAATATGTACAAAATCATACAATAAAAATGTTGATTTTTCAGTATATGTAGGATTAGAAAATGTTATACCATCAGGTGACAATTGTTTAAACATTGTGCGATTGATTGTGTGGTTATCTGTAATTATACATAAAACCTCAAAACCACATTCTTGTACAAAATTGATTATTTTATTGGTTATAGGAACCATTTCATGCCCTCTTATATTATGCACGGGCATAAGTTTCAGAACTTCTGTAAAATTTCCGAAAGCAGAGCACATCATATATGTTACTACAGTTTTTGCTAACTCATTATGATTATTTGATGCTGCCCCAATTATAGTTTTAGCTCTGTAATCTAAACGGCTAGTGATGTAAATTTCATCTATTAAAAGTACAACAACTTTATCAATATTAGACAAAGATCTTGCCGTATAAGACAGATAATTTTGATTATTATCATTATTGTTAGGTGATACATGCATTCCTGCTGATAATTTTTGCAAATATCGCTTATGTGGCAGTATAAAACAATTACGAATTACCTTATAACAGCTTGGAGATTGAGAATAAAACATAAAACACATAATTGTTGTTACTACAGAATATCTGTTTTAATTGGTCTATTAAAATTTCAAGTTGAGTGCCATATGAAAAACGATCATCATTTTCTGATTATGCATACCCTTTAACCAGATTCTCTAAACCAGGACTTCTCAAACTTTTCCACTTGGCGACCCCTTTTACCCGAGCAAAAATTTTCGCGACCCCTGGGTATAGGGGTACAGTTTTAATTATAAACTAGGAATACGAATTACCTAAAACATTTGCTGATAATAAATCATAAATAAATTTTATTCGAAAACAAATCTTTTGTATACATAGTTACATACGAATATAATTTTACCATGTATTAAAGACAAAGCCAAATATTCGTACTAATGAGTTGCTTGTGCTTGTTTACTTTTATATAAAGACTTTTAATTTTTGGATGAATATTTGATACTGCAGGATGTAGAGTTTCTTCAACGTTTTGCAGAGTTTACCGATTTTTTGATTTTATAAACGTTAATGCTGAAAATGCCACTTCGCAATACGATTTTTTGGAAAACTCGAATTTTAAACCTGTGTCGCTCGATAACTTCTTCTTGAGCATTTAATGGTAAATGACTGACATTAATCATTTCAATTGAGTATGGTTTTTGGTTTTGCTAAAATTTCTGCGACCCCCAAAATTAGTTACACGACCCCATATGGGGTCGCGACCCATACTTTGAGAAGCCCTGCTCTAAACCCTTTTTTATTAAAGACTCAGTAGATACAGAACTGTCATCAGTTAAGGATATCTTGTACCTAGCTAATAAATTCTCAATATCTCAATTTGTGACCATCTACTTAATTTTAAATTACACGGTAGCACCCATTTCAAATCATGAGCAGACAATTCGTTGTCTTTAATAAATACTTTTACAGTTAGATTTTCACTAATAAAAATATAGTTATCTACTTTTAAATTATTTTCAAAATTTAATGTGTAAAAGTATGTATTATTTTCTTGCAACTTAACTTCCCAATCGAAAATTTGAAACTCTATCTGCATAATTCAGTTTTAAGTTGTAAAAATTTTGAATGATGTCCTTATTTAAAAATTCCTCGACCATGTTGTTATGATTACTTTGAATGTTTTGACGTCTTTTTTCTGGATCTTGACGTTTAGGTATTTGTGGGGTTGATAAATTATGAAGCAAATTAGGAAAAATACTTGGAACTGACTGGACTGTTAACTTGGGGTGCGCCAAAGTTAATTCTTGATCATTTCCATCAGGACGAAGCCACTTTTCATACCTTATAATTTCATTTTCGGGAAAATGCTTTGCACATACAACTGCATGGGAAGAAGGTGTCCAGTTGTCTCTCGCAATGGCACGAATCCATTGAAATTTTCTTTCCTCCTCCTTTGGAAATGAAAATGTTGTTTGGTATCCTTCACGTTTTAAAGTGGCAAGCGGCAGCATAGTTGCTTTTACAACCAGGTATACAACACATACGCGGCACCTGAAATAAGGTTATAAGTTTACCATAAATTTATTTGTACTAAATGTAGGCGTAATGTGAAAAACTTCACCACGATGTTCACATAACCGCATTCATAACATTAATGAATTTCACTTAAATTTATCATCAAGAACTATAATAATTTTCTTACATTTGATGTGCAAATAGATAATCTGCAAAGATAGTTCGAAAACAACAATTTTTACTTTGTTAACACTTAATAAAATTGCTTTTATCGGTGTTTATTTTAGGTTAACCACACTACACGTGATAAATGCAAACTGCAACTGCGACTGTCTGGCAAATAGAATGAACCACTAACCAGGTTGCCAAACTTACAGTAGCACGGGTTGTAGTTAAAGACGGCTGTGGCAGAACATATGCGAAGGTTGTAGCGCGAAGCGCGATATTTAACGTGTTTATTTACCTCCTTCGCCTGTGAAAATTAACAAGTACTACGACTTTTACACCAGACAAAATATTGCTATCTATACCTAATGAATAGGTACATGATACTAACCTTAAAATTTTTCCAGTCACTTTGACACTGCAGAGTCTATTTTATACATATTACCAGGCAACACCGATCCGTGCGGCGCGGTACGTCACATGCCGTTTTCGATTTTCCGGCGGCAATTCAAAATTGCTGGGATAATTTTCTATTTTTCTTGCGGATAAAATTTTCATGGGAGTAGACGTAAATATTTGAGAGTGTTGCTTTCTTCCACCTTTTTTTCCGTTTTGGTTATTATTTCCATCCAGGAACTGGTATTATTTCTCCAAATGATAGGTTCTGTCTTATTTCATTTTCATTTGTGTCTACCTCCATTCTTGGTTCTTCTATATCTTCTTCCCTTTCATCTTTTCTATTCTCTGCTATTTGTTCATTTCTGGGAATCGGCTCATTCAAGTTTGTAGGTTGTAAGTTTTCTGCGCTGAAAACATCAAGGTTGACAGGAAATATTCCAGTTACCTCAAAACCTTTAGTAGCTTTTTGGATAGTTGCAACTCTACCAAAAGCTTTGTTGAACAAATCAGCGACGATATTGGGTGTAATTTTTTCTCCTGGGTTATTTCTCATAAACTTATCACATTCTGAATTATATGCTGACTTCAAAGGACCATAAAAAGTAACATCAAGTGGTTGAACTCGGTGCGATGTATGTGGTGGAATCGTCAGAACAATAATTCCTCTTTCTTTGCAAAAATTGTAGACATTTAACGAGCAGTGACTGGAGTGGTTATCTAGTAATAACAGAACTGGACCTTCCTTTGAAATTTTAACACAATCCACGAAGTGCTTTAACCATTGAATGAATAAATCTTCGTTTATCCATCCGTTATCTGAGCAGCGATAAATAGCGCCTGGAGGTCCTTTATTTTTCAAGTGATCAGCCATTCTTTTCCTGGCATAAATGAACATTGGAGGAACGTAAATTCCAGACGCGCTAAATGAACACATAACAGTAGTGGTTTTTCCCTTCTCCCAACTAGTTAAAAAACCTACTCTTTTTTGACCTTTTTTAGCATAGATTTTGTTTGGACGTTGTACCGTTGTAATGCCGGTTTCATCAGCGTTAAATATTCTTGCTGGAGAAAATTTATATTTGTCCATTAAAGTGTTAAGGTTTGCAAAAAAATTCCAATTTCTTCTTTGTTGAAAGCCGTCACACGATTTACGCTGGTTGATTCCGGTTTCCTTAGTGTAATTTGTGGATTGCGTCGTAAAAATCCCTCTAACCAATCACGACCCGCTGAGTCTTTTTCCTCCGTAAACCGGTTTTCCAAATTATTGGATTTGGCAAAAGTGTAGGCGCTTTGCTGAATCTGTGCCGGTGTAATAAAAAAGAGTTTGGCAAGAGTGATTATTTGCTCCGATAATTCACGCTCCTGTTCTTCAGTAAATACTGGGCGTCGTCCCAATTGAGACTTAGATACTCGACCGTCTCTACGTCGATCTTGAAGAGTCGCTCGGGGAATGTCAAAACTTCTTGAAACTTCCCGAACAGGACGCCCATTTTCTATTGCTGCAAGAGCAGCCTGAAGCGTTTCGGAAGTCCAAGAAGCTCTCGTAGTTTTTCGTTTATAGGTCCGCGGCATCTGAAAACAAACGAAAATTTGATACAATGAGAAACAAAATTATATGGGGTAATGTCGGCCATGCCGATATTACCCACACAATGGTGGCCGGAATTACCCCTAAAGCAATCATCTAAAACCCAACACATACTTTAAAAATACCTAAATTTACGTTGGTTTTGAGTAAACTGAGTGAAAGAAGACAGAATATAGTTCATTTTTATACATACAAACAATTTTTACAACTTACCGTTGTTGAAATATGCAGCCTTGAACACACACCTTTCTTATAGTAGCACGTGCTTTTTCTGAAAATTCTCTATAAAAAGTACACAGCTTGCACTAGCACTGCCTAAACGATACTAACCGTTAGGTTTGCTGAGATGCGTGACCAGAGACGTAAGCCCCTCCAAAATTTTTATTAGGGTAGGAGAAATTTGACGGCCGGAATTACTCCAATGGCCGATATTCCCCCAGTCTACCCTATAGCTTATAAGTGACCCCTCAACTACATGTAAAAACGATTTCACTTAATTTATAAAATTCAGTTCTTTGGCCTATTCTGTGTTACTTTTTTGTTTAAACAAATAGCGTTCTGACTATTTGGAAGACGGAGGTACTTTTCAGGGTCCTTTCGCAAATATGGCACTTATCTTTAAGAATACATTTTCTCAAAATAAATCTAGCGGTATAACGTACTGCGAAATCCTGTAGGGTAACATTGTATTTACTGAGATTTGAAAAAGAGTTGCTACTCAATATTTCAGAATAGTCATTTTGATTAACCGTATGATTTTCGTTTTGTGGTTTTGACAATGATGGTCTAATATCATTAACATTAAAAATGAATTGTTGCGTATCGTCTTCACAGTTGGATTTTTTTGATTTTCTTTTAATTCGAGCAAAATAAGTTTCTAAAACACAGCTTGAAAGTCCTTGCTGTAGGATTATCATTGAACCCCCCTCTTTACCGAAATATATAGCAAATGTGTTTTCTAACACATCCTGCGTTAATCTTCTAGTTAATAAGAAATCAATTTTATAGTTTTTTTTAATCGTACAGCATCAGGCATGCAGTTATAGATTGAAGTAAACCTTTTGTGCGTTTAGAAAAAAAAAATCTTGTTGTTTTAGCTTTATTACTACGTGTATTGAGTAGTGCAAATATTTGATTTCATTTATTTGTTCCCAATTTTAAAAAAATGCGTTGGATATTGAAGCATACACCCTAGTGGTAGGGGATTTAAAATTTCAATATCCATTAGTGGTAAATGTATTTTCAAATATTTACAAAGTTAATTTATAAAAAACAAGATAGTAAACTTGCAAAAAGGTTTTATTTGTCAAAATACAAAACAATATTAGGCACATTCTTTGAAAGCATAACTAAATGATATCTTAAATATTACAAAAACTAAATCTAATTGTGGAATAGATAAAAGCAATTTCAATTTGGAACAAAACACAGGTAGCATTTGCATTTGCTACATCGTACCTTAGTGATTTTTTGACACTTGTTATTTTTACAGCGTCCTTGTTTTAGTGTCGTATTCGGTTTTACCCGTTCTGCAGTCAAAGTTTGGTTTGTGTGATGTGATGTACAGGATTTCTTTTTTGGAGATTTTTCATTTGATGGGCGGCCTCTTTTATTTACTTTTCCAGCCCAACATAAGGATTCGGCAATGTTTATCTTAAAATCGTATAAGGCCAGTTGATTACTTTTGGGCACATCATAATCATTGCATGCCCTCCTATATAATAACCAACTAATCACCACGCACATGTCCATTAGGTGAAAGAAGGCCAGCAGAGAGTCTATTATATCAACGCCACCCATAAACTAGTTGTAATATCCCTTTCAGGCACAGAATAGAATTTTTATTTTTTTATGGGGGTTTTCCTTCTAAACTGTAATATCTAGTTGTCAAAATATGCTGTATATATAAAAAAATAGGCATTTGGCACTGGAGGGGTGCTATGGTTTCACTATGATACCACTGTGAAATAAAAACGGCTTCAAGAATTGTGAAAAAAACTTTATTAAAAATCAAACTTATAAAAAAACACTTTTACTCATGATATTTCACAAAACAATTTTTTTTCTGCACTTACACATAATAGTCCAACCTGGCATTTGGAACACGACCATCTAGTTCGGTGTGGTACTGCAGCGGTACTGCAAACGGCACAACGTCTCGAATTGCCATGAACTGGCATGTGATCGGCATTACTCTTCCTTACATCTGGAGCCACATATGGTTTGAATCTATTTTCACGTAAAACACTTTTTCTTCCAGGAGTTCCCTTTGTACTGTAGGTACCTATTAGCCCAGTAAGAACTTGAAGTCTATAATGTTTCAATGTTATCTTCTCCGTATTAGGGGATTTAGTGTATAATATAAAGGCATTGATAATGGTAACATCTACAAAATGCCAAAACAGCCTGTGCCACCATTTTTTTGACTTTCGATCAATGCCATATATTGCTTTCAGCATATCGGCTTTATCAACACAACCCATACATCTTCGGTAGTGTGATACAGCTGCAGGACACTCAACATTAGTTCTACTACCATCTTTTTCTTTTCTGCTTACAATGGCAGTCTCAGTTGGATCATGGATGGAAGATAAAGGCTGAACTACTCGCCTATCTTTCCATTTTACGCAAGCTATATTATGTCCATTTACTGCCCAATCAATTTGGCTTCGTGCTAAGTTTTTATCTGATACTAAATCTGGAAGTCGTTTTCTATTTGCTCTTACAGTGCCACAGCAGTATAAATCTTTTGCAGCCATATTTTCGAGTAACTGAATAGTAGTAAAAAAGTTGTCGAAATAAATATGACTATTTAACTCATATGTCATCTGTCAAAAATCGACCAATCAAAATGCAAGATTTGACGTTTTTGAGCCAATCAATTCGAATTGTATCGACAATTTTAACTAGAAAAAATTGTCGATAAAATTTCACTAGTGATACAAAGCGACAATTTTTTGAAAACAGTTTATTGCTAGTTATATCCAACAGAGAACATTTTTCATGTAAACAAACTTGAATGTGGACTAATTTATGAAAAATGATTTGACGGAAATCATTTTTTTTTTCGTTGAATAGTCCCTCAAATACCATTCGTGGTCAAAGAATTGTAGGTTATTTTTGCTATAAAATCACTCATGTTCCTTGTGATTGCGAATACCACTCGTGCTACGCACTCGTGTTATTCATATGCAAGCTCAAGGAACATTCGTGATGTTACAGCAAAAAAATAATCGACAATTCTTTGACCACTCGTGGTATTGTAAGTGATATTTTTTCCGCTCAATGGTTCCGTAAGGTGTTTCACGACAGACGCTCCTAAATTTTGTTCAACCTTATCGTCTTTTTTTTCCTGTATATACTTCAAAATCACACACATACCCTTCCATATCTGCCCTAACCCAAATTTTGTAACCTCGTTTTATGGGTTTTAGAGGTAAGTATTGTTTGAATCCAACACGACCATGGTTTCATCTACGGCTTGTTCATGTGATGGCCTATAGTACATCTGATAGTTATCTCTAAGTCTTGCAATCAACGGTCTGATTTTATACAATTTATCATACCCTGGCTGGCCCCTGGTGCACAGTATTGCATTGTTATTTAGATGTATGTGCGATAAAAGAGAACTAAATCTATTGAGAGGCATAACATTAGAAATATAATTGTCTCGTAACTGAGGATATGATGACCAACAATCTCTATAACTTGGAACTTCCTTCACCCCCATTAGCAAATTTATACCTATGAAAGATTTTATTTCATCAGCATTAGTAGCTGGAAAATTATCTCCTGCGTTGCATATAAATTTGTTTCGAAAACAATATGGTCAATCATATCAAAAAGGAGTAAAAAAAATCTGGGCGTAGCAATACCTTGCCGGATATCTTTAGGACCTACAGGTTCTTGGCACTGATGCTGTATTGTATTGAAACTGCCTTTTCTCCATGCAGACAGGAATGTTTTGCCAGCTAATACTGCCAAAGACAAGTCGTCTTCATCACTAAATTCGTCATCATCTTGAACAGTTCCATTTTTTTCATTATCTTGGGGATTATCATTTTCGTCGCCTTCTAATTCTTGTACCGCCAGAGTAATATACAAATTTTCTTCCTCATCTTTAGATAAATCAGTCTCTACTTCAGACTCTCCTCCAGAAGGAAGTTCCTGTAGTAAATCGTACGCCTGAGACGAAGTTACCTTATCCAAAAAATACTTGTCCATTTCTAAAAACAAATTTTACCTGGTAACACAAGTCAAATTGCTCACAGTGGTTTCACAACTAAACCATTTCATAAATTTGATTTTTTATCAAAATATTTTGAATCTTCGGTAATTTTATATGTTCCACACAGTTATTACATATATTTAGTAATAAATTTTACATACTAACCTTAGAGAAATCGCAAAACTGAAGTACTTCACAACAAAATGCTAATAAAACTGCAAACTTACTTCCACCTGTCAAATACAGCTGAATATTATTGCTACAAACCCATATTATTACATTATCCCGTCGCCTGCGTTGATTAAAAACGGGGTTTATAAAGCCTGCCGAATAGCAAAAATGCTTGCTCGTGGCGCTAGTTATCCATCTTTGACAGCTGTCAGCTGACTTTAATTTTTGGCGGTTTATGACAAGCACGGGTTATTGAATGTTTAATATTTAGTCCAGAAAGTGTATTACAATATAAATTTCAATTTTAGACAAGTTTCCAGCACGTTATGGGACTATAAAAAATTAAATAAATAAAAGTGTAAGAAGGGTGCAGATACTACTTTTCCTCGGCATGATACTACTTATCTAGAAAGAGTATGTATTTGACTTTGTTTCTTGAAAACTCATGATAGGACTTGAATTATGACAAGGAGGGATGCAACAAGACATTTTTAGAAAGTAATTTTTGTTGAATAACCAACAATTAACAAATTTAAATTAGAAATACAGCCGAAAGGATAACTAGCGCCACGGACAAAATTTGAACTAGTCGATTAACTGTCAAATAGCCCTATTCGGCAGGCTTTATAAACCCCCTTTTGTATCAACGCAGGCGACACATTATCCAGGCTTAGCTACTAAATATTCGTATAGATGGCACTAGTGGTAACCTATTGTCAAGATGTCAAGGCCTACTGTATCAATAGCGACTTCGCCCTATAAGGCCGCTCCACTCAGCGTTTTATAAATTTTTTGACAAGACCGGAAATTACTGTCCCCTTTATGAAGTTGTTAGTATTATAACTGTCAACAGTGTATTACAAATGTCAACTATTTGTCAATCAATTTATTGAAGGTAAATTTTCGTTCAAAAACTTTTAATGTGTTCAAGGACACAAATAATACTTTTATCGGGTGCAACAATTCAAAACACTATTTATTAGTTGAATTACACAGTAACTATTTATGATTGCTACTTCAGTACTTTTGAGAACAATGCATTATGTAGTTCCCGGTTGGCCAAAATTCAAGTACCTAAGCAGCAAATAACTCCTAATTTCAGTATATTTATAACTTTAACACTTTTCAAGTAAGCGGCTTAGTATTTAAAAATTTTCTTTTCAGAAAGTCAGACTTTTTCAAGCAAATTCCGATTTGAATTTGAAAGTACCGATTTTAGTGGGGCAATAATTATCGTTGCATATAAATCAGTTTTATGGTATTGGCAAGGAATGAGTCAAACTGTGCTATTACTTCAAGTAACATCTTGTAGTTGCCGTTGTGAATACTTCCAAACTTTTCGTTACTTCCTCGAAGAGGTAGCCCTCGTGATGTTAATGCTTTTACTGACACCACAACTCTTTGAAGAACATTTTTCCAATAGTTGGTTTCTTCTTCTATTTGTGCAATCAATTCTTTATCAATACAGCCAGTTGTTTTTGCTCTATTTTTGAATGCAGACTCAGAGTTTCTATGAGCAATGGAGTTTTCGTGATGTTTTAGGGCATCCGACACATTCCTCCAATCGTTGAAACCTTCATGGCTTAATTTTGTTTTCAATGAAGAAGGACTCGAAAACAGCAAGCAGGTCCCGCAAAATATACATCCTGTGCTTTCGGAATAGACCAAGTATTTTCTTGTCCCTTTTTCACCATTCGAAAGCACACGGTGCCATACACGGGCAGGGAGCGGGAGGGGGGAGGGGGTAGTGCGGGCAGGCGCGACATACGACATAAGAGGCATGCGTCATCGCAAAAGCCGAGTAAGTACGCAGTTGTTCTTTAGCAAGCTACCTGCTGCCCTGCCGTCGCTCTTCACTTCACATGTTGGCAAACAAAACAAATTTCATAGAATAAAGTTGGCTTTGACGTTTACTAGGATTGCAATGCAACAATGATGGAAGACAAGTTTTATAAATTTTAATTTTCAATACATATTTTTTTCTGTTTCATGAATTTTGCCGCCCCCAAATTTTGCCGCTCAAGGCACGCGCCTGGTCCGCCTGCAGTGCTTAATTTGTAAAACAAATAGTTCCGGAGCTCTTCAAAAAATGTGTGGGTAGGGTACATTGTTTTAGTGTAGCCTGTAGCTTGACTTTTATTTCACATTACAAAAACAAAAAAGATTAAAATGCATACAAAAAATTAAAATTTAATTCTCAAAAAAACTTCATTTAAGTTATGTTAATTTCAAAAATATTTACAGAGAACAAATATTCCACAGTTCTTGAATATCGTTGGGCGTTTCAACATCTTGGTCCATGCGTAAATATCGTCTGTTGCACTGTGGTATTCCTCTTGTGGTTACCTACATACCCCTAAAATTTGGTTGAAATCGGTTCAGCGATTTCAAAAAAAAAAAAAAAGATAAAAAACTGTTTTGCACTACTGATTTTAAAACTTGATAAAAGATACAAATAGTGCCTCGTTAATAAAAGTAAACGAGGTACTTATTAAGTAAGGTAATATCAGTTTCGTTAACCTAGTTTGGTTGATCCAAATTATACAGGGTGTCCAAAATGTAGTGTCAAACTCTTCAAATTTTAAAGCAATTTATTTCCCTTATTTTCAATTGGAGCCCCTGTATATTTTTATGTCATTCGATGCTAAATTAAAAAATAAACATTTTTTCTAAATACAACCCTATCAAAATTCCTAACACATTAAAAGTTATTCGGTGAAAACTCGTTTTGGTAACAAACTATTCCAATTAATGCCTATTAATATTAACGGATTTTGACATAATTTTGTAATTACAATAGTAGATTACGTGCCAAGTGCAGAAAAGTGGATTTTTACTAGGCGAGTATGGCAGGTTTGAGTACGAGCGATAGCGAGTACTTAAATGCCATACTATTTTTTCGCATTATATATTCTCACATAAAAAGTTATCTAAATTTATTGAGATACATTCTGAATAAAATTAATAAAAACACTGAAAAAAGTAGGCGGATTCTCGATAACATAGTAATCTGACAGGAACTGTTTTTGACATAACAGAATTCAATTCAAACAAATAAATACATTTTTTTTTGAAATCTAATTCCGAAATGGACTTGAGTGACGAAAATAACTTGGAAAACCATTCAGAAGATATTTTAAATGCTGCCCGAGAAGCTGTCAAATTGCATTTTAATGAAAACTGACGTTGCTATGCAGTAATGGTTGCTATACTGTAAAGTGTAAACGTATGATATCAATAAATTGTTTTTCAATGCCACCTTTTTTCATTGAAATTACTATTGGAATAGTTTGTTACCAAAACGCGTTTTCGCCGAATAACTTTTAATGTGTTAGGAATTTTGATAGGGTTGTATTTAGAAAAAATGTTTATTTTTTAATTTAGCATCGAATGACATAAAAATATACAGGGCTCCAATTGAAAATAAGGCAAATAAATTGCTTTAAAATTTGAAGAATTTGACACTACATTTTGGACACCCTGTATAATTCGGATCAACCAAACTAGGTTAACGAAACTGATATTACCTTACTTAATAGGTACCTCTTTTAATTTTATTAACGAGGCACTATTTGTATCTTTTATCAAGTTTTAAAATCAGTAGTACAAAACAGTTTTTTATCCATTTTTTTTTTTTTTTGAAAAAGCTGAACCGATTTCAACCAAATTTTAGGGGTATGTAGGTAACCACAAGAGGAACCCAAATATGCAGAAAAATATCGGGCGTGTAATCTAAAAAAATATATCATAATGACGTCATACTTTTTGAGAACATCCTGTATAATCAAAAATATTTTCCTGAAATGCGCCCTCGGGTACAGACAACGTCTGCGATATATAAAAATTCTATATCTATTAATAAATGAGCTACATAAGACAGGAGGTGAGCTGCAGGACCCTGTATATCTCCGGATATCCCTTGGCTAGCTTATTTGATAGTGGCGCAAGCTCGACTGTGATTGAAGCCTCTGGGCTTGATTTTCTTCGAAAAAATAAAATTCACTATGATGTTCAGTCATGTCCATTTCAAGTTACCACTGCTGATGGTAATGAACAAACTTGTATTGGTGAAACTACCTTAGCTTTTGACTTAGATGGGACCATTCGCTTTATAAATGTCTTATAGTACCTTCGGTAACTCAACCAATTATCTTAGGTGTTGACTTCGGAACTGTCTTCCGGCTTAGTTTTGATTTACAAACCAAAAAATATCTACAAGGTCCCCCTTGTGTAAAAAACGTATCTTCTATCGAGAGTCACCCTCAGATTATTGATCAACCCTGGCTTACCAAATCCCAGTCAGCTATTTTACAAGACACCATTTCAAATTTTAATCAATTAGTTTCCGAACATTTGGGACGGACCAATATTCTTCAACATCATATTGAAACTGGCGATGCCCAACCCATTAAACAGCGGCAATATCTTTTATCTCCTGCTATGCAAAAGCATCTACACCAAGAAGTCGATGATATGTTACGTCTCGGTGTTATACAACCCTCAAATAGTCCCTGGAGTAGCCCAGTATTGCTTGTTAAAAAAAAAACTGGTGAGCTTCGTTTATGCTACGATGCACGAAAGCTGAATAGTGTGACCGTTAAAGATGCCTATCCCTTACCTCGTACCGACGCTATCTTAAATCGATTACGCAATGCTCGTTTCCTTAGCAGCATTGATCTGGTGTCCGGTCAATACCACTCCGCAATTACCACGCCGGTCAATACCACGCCGCTCAATTCCACTCCAACAAAAATCACTCCAAACAATAACCACTCCGAACAAAAACCACGCCAGCAAATACCACTCCGTAAAATATCACTCCTGTAAATTACCACTCGGGGTAAAAACCACGCCAACAAATATCACGCCGTTATATTCGACATATAAAAGTTATTTCAAGACGTGATCTCAGATTACATTAAATTCAGGTAAAATTTCAAGAAAAACATTACTTTTCTAGCCATTAAAGTGATAACTCCTGATAGCAAAATAATAATTTATTGATAATGAATAATATGGCACGTGTTGATATAAAAATTTAACATTCTCATTCAAACTTAAATAATTTATAAGAAATATTGCACTATTTTAATTAATCAAGAAGCTTATGAACTACTATCTTCAAATGGATAATAATGTATCTAATTTCTTGCATATGTTACGGCTAAATGGATAAATTGGTTATTATGCATAATAACCAAATTTATCAAATTAGCCATAACATATAAATCATTATTTTTAATTTTTCTTTATTTTGGTAGTACCATTGTATCTTTCTTATTACGTCTTAAAATACTATTTACATACATGGAATTATACAGGCGTGATATTTGTTGGAGTGGTTTTTACCCCGAGTGGTAATTTACAGGAGTGATATTTTACGGAGTGGTATTGACCGGCGTGGTAATTGCGGAGTGGTATTGACCTAGACCCATTGATCTGAGTAAAGCCTTCTGGAAAATACCGCTTGACAAGTCATCCATGGCCAAAACAGCCTTTTGTGTTCCTGGCAAGGGTCTTTTCGAATTTGTTGTAATGCCTTTTGGACTTTCAAATAGTCCTCAAACTATGCAGAAGTGTATGGAACGTGTGCTTGGTCCCCTTATATGGAATGAGAAAGCTTTTGTCTACCTTGATGATGTTATCGTTGCCTCCAGTTCTTTTGAAGAACATATTGAATCTCTAAATCAGTTATGTGCTCGTTTAAAATCAGCTGGGTTCACTATTAACCTAGACAAATGTCAATTTTGTAGATCATCCCTTAAATTTCTTGGTTTCGTGATAGATGGTGAAGGTCTTCGTACTGATCCAGATAAGGTAGCTGCAATCGCTAATTTTCCTGTCCCTAGAAACACTACCGAAGTCAAACGAGTAATTGGACTTGTTAGCTATTATCGCACATTCATAGAAAATTTTTCTGAACTATCTACCCCGATCACTTCCTTAATCAAAAATAAGAAGAAAGGTGAATCTATTATTTGGACATCGCAAGCTGACGAGGCTTTTGAAAAAATAAAATCCAGTATTACTTCAGCTCCTATCTTACGATCGCCCGATTTTTCATCTCGGTTTTATATCCAAACGGATTTTAGTGATATGGGTCTTGGTGCAGTTTTATATCAGGTATCTGAGGGTTCGGAACCTTGACTAACCCTGAACGCATGTACTCTGCCACTTAACGTGAACTCTTGGGTATCATTTTTGGAATAGAACACTTTCGAGGTTATGTCGAAGGAACTTCCTTTACCGTGGTGACTGACTGTCCTGCCCTAAAATGGATTCATAATATTCGTGAACCTTCCGGACGTCTCGCTAGATGGTGTATGCGCCTCTCACAATTTGACTTTGATGTTCAACATCGCCCTGGTAAACTTAACATTATTCCAGATGCATTATCTCGATCAGTCTCTTCTTTGACTATTGATCAATTTACTCCTGATGAGTGGTACCTTAACATGATTACCGAGGTTCAAAATATCCCAGAATAGTTTTCTTATTTTAAAGTTGAAGGTCAATATCTTTATAAATATCTTCCGTCTCTCTTACCTTCTGAATCAAATACCTGACTGAAAACTTGTAGTCCCTACTGCAAACAGAGAACAAATTTTAAAACATCTTCATGACGAACCTTCTGCTTCTCACTTTGGTGTTTCGAAAACCATGAATAGGATTTCTGACTTTTACTATTGGCCAAAGTTACGACAGTCCGTTGCTAAATACATTCGAAACTGCAGAATTTGTGCAGCGCAAAAGAGTGATAATATCGGACGTGCCGGCTTTATGGGTAAAGAAAAGGCAGTTAACTTTCCCTTTCAGTTGATAAGTATGGATTTGTTAGGTCCCCTACCTAGAAGTAAACAAGGTTATCAATACCTGTTCGTGGTTACCGATTGGTTTTCTAAGTTTGTGTTAGTTCATCCATTGCGTGAGGCCAAGGCCAAACCAATGATAAAATTCCTTCGTGAGCAAGTTTTCTCTATTTTCGGCGTACCCCAGACAGTCATGTTTGACAATGGCTCTCAATTTGTATCTAAAGAATTTCAGAATTTCCTAACTGACCTGAAAATTCAAAATGTCTGGCTAAATGCACGTTACCATCCACAGGTAAATTTCACAGAACGAATAAACCGTGTCTTGTTTACTGCTATATCTTCCTATATTCAGGACTCTCGTCGAGAATGGGACAATCATATCTTCGAAATCGCTCAAGCTATACGTTCAGCCTCTCATGATCTCACTCAAGTACCTCCCAACTTCCTAGTTTTTGGACGACATGTACCAATTACTGGCGATTTTTATACTCCCTCAGACCCAAAAGAACCTCTGGAAATCGCTAACAAGTTATTCTGGACTAAAGAATTATCGACTCTCCCTGAATTATTTGAGGAAGTAAAAATCCGTCTTCATAAGGCTTATGAAACTTCAGCTCGTCGCTATAACCTCAGAAAACGACCAATGACTTTTAAGGTAGGAGATGTTGTTTGGAAACGCAATTTTGTATTATCTGATGCTTCGAAACAATTTTCTAAAAAATTAGCTCCGAAATATATAATAATAATAATAATAATAATAATGTCTTTTATTGACTCACCAAATACACATATGAAATAAAATAATATGCAAATAATAATTACAATAAACTAATCATAATAAACAATAATTTATCATAAACAATAATTTTAATAAACTAATAATAATAAACAATAACTACAATAAACAATAATTATAATAAACAAAATTTAGACGTGTATAATTGGTTATTGCCAATGGGGCGAAGTTCAGTTACTCAGTTATAAAACTGTGTTCCTGCTCTTCCACTTAACCCCTTAATTTTGTGAAATATAAAACTGAAACTGAAGCTCGCTTAACAAAAAAATTTAAATTTTAGGAAATAAGATTAGAAAGTAAAGATTAGAAAATAGAGAGTATGGCTGAGAATGAATAATTTATAGGATACTGTTTTGATCGTCAACTAAGATTTTAAATAGGCTGAATTTAAATTTTTTGTAACTAAATGTTTTAAGAGAATTCGACAAAGAATTATAGCTATTTGCAATATTGTAAGAAAAAGATCTTTTATATAACGAAGTTCTATGCGATGGTATATTTAACGTACTTTTATTTCGTATATTAATATTATGTAAGTCAGATCTAAAACTAATTTTTTTAAACAAATACGGCGGTGTCTTTTCTGTGATAATTTTATGATACAAACAAGTTGAGTGGAATTTCCTTCTATTAATCATATTTAACCATCCAATTTCTTTTAATTTGTGTGATATATGTTCGTACTTTCTTATTCCATATATCAGCCTCAAACAAGAATTCTGCATAAGTTGAATCCTTCTGATATCCGAACTGTCCAAACAAGGTCCATACACGCAATCACAATAATTAAATTGCGATAAGACCATATGCTCACATAAGATAGTTTTAATCCTTTGATTCAATGAATATCTATTCTGAAAAATTACCCTAAGATTAATATAAGCTTTCTGTAAAGTTTTGGATACGTGTTCTTTAAATCTTAAATTTTGATCTAAAACAAGTCCAAGATTTTTGACAGATTCTTTTACTGGTAGAACTGTATCATGTATTTTAATTATAACACTGTCGTGATAAAGATCTCGTACTTTAGTTTTGCCAAAAAACATTACATAACATTTACTAGCATTAATTCTTAAGCCGTGTTTTTCAGAATATTGAATAAGATTGTTAAGATCGAAATTTATACGATCCAACGCAGTAACAAAATGATTGGAATTAAAATTATATAGTAATTGTGTATCGTCCGCATATAAATGATAACTGCAAAATTTGAGAGACTTTTTTAAGTTAAAAGTATAAATAATGTATAGTAAAGGACCCAATATTGATCCTTGAGGAACTCCAAGTGTAACTGGCAAGGAGTTTGATTTAACATTATCAAGAATAACCATCTGAGTTCGATTGTTTAGATAATTTTGAACTAATGACATAGCAGGCTGACCGAAACCAATATAATGTAATATTGAAATTAAAATGTCGTGTTTTATAGTATCGAAAGCTTTGGAATAATCGAGCATTATAGCAACGGTTAATTCATTATTATCTAGGGCCGAAAAAATATCGTCAGTTATATTTAAAAGAGATGTCGAACAACTATATCCACTTCTAAAGCCTGACTGTGTAGTAACAAAGGTACTTTCTAATTTGGTGTACCAACTTAAGGATATGTACGGAAACTCTTTAGGTAACTTCCATCTCAAAGACTTAGTTGCGAAAAATTTCAATGATCTAAAATATGCAAGCCATCGATTGGACGAAATTGAAGACATGTCGAAAAGCTTATCAAATGATTTAAATACGAAACATGTGCTAAACACGCATTCAAATTTTATTTACACGTTAGCAAGCATAGTGGCAATAATCATTGGTTGCGTTATAATACGAAAATTAATTATTACGAATTGGAACTTCAAAGTTTGTACAAAAAACACAAATGATACAAACACCGAACAAATCAATTTACCAACAATCAGCCAAAATTTTGAAAGAAGGCGATTGGAAACACTATAAAAAGTGACAATTTTCGAGTTAAGAAATTTTGGTAACAGGAAAATAAAAATATTGTATGCATATTCGAACAATTAATGTGAACTGGACCCAAAATTTCCAAAACTCGCAATACCCGGACATGACTAACAACCCGATTTTGACAATTGCGGATATCAGTCGTAATTAGAAATTTTTTTTTATAAAACATTCAAGTTGAGTAACCATTTTTTTTTACAAAACATTCAAGTTGAGTAACCATTTTTTTTTGACGGTGACTTAAAACACCGGAATTACCACTGATAGCCGAAATTAGCTAGTTTTAGATTAATTAAGCTACATATATTAATCAATATTTCGATGATTAGAGATCAACAACATATTAAAATGCATACCTACCTCAAGATTACTTATTCCAAGCGAAGAAAAATCCAACCAAATAAACCACATCACCTCACTCAACCGACGACAGCACGTTACTGTAGAATAACACTTACACAGCATCCTGCAGTGCGCAGAGCACACTTTAGAACGACAATTACAGAACTCTTGGAAAACTAAAATCAGTATGAGCTGAAAAAGAAATAGACAACCCCAGAATTCAAGTAAGAAATACAACAAAATTGAGACAAGAACAAACAAATTTATTTAGACCTTCGAAAATAACAACGTAATAAAACAAAATAGATTATAAATATTACAACTAGGGTTCAGGGGTCGCGCCACCGCCGTGAGGACCCCCAGCACCCTCCTGGCCACCGGACACGTCACTCTCGGTGTCCTCCTCGTCGTCACTAGGGGACGCCGGCGGAGGGGCAGCATATGCAAAACGCAGGTGCAGCCACTGGGGATTGGGGTGAGACACCTCCACGGTGCCGAACCCAGCCGGGATGTTTGATCCATTCACCGACACCCGGCCGGCTGAGTTCACGAAGGTGTAGAGGGTCCCAACCCCCGCCGACGTCACCAACTCGTTTAACACCACAGACAGCGGATACGACAGCGAGACCCACGTCTCCGACAGTCTCTGCCCAGAGATCACTTCTAAAATAGAACAAAAGAAAAACAATAATTAAAAATCTTCACCGATAATTCAGGAAAAATCTAGCAGCACTATATTGCTTATTGCCAAATTCTTGCAATTCTTTTCCGACAACCAGAATAACATCTGGTACACACGAACTAAATGGCTATGCAACCATTTTGGGCACACGAAAAATTTTTTTTGATACCACCAAGGAGACAATCTTTAAGGGAACCATATCCAATAAGTCGATATGACTTATCAAATTGTTGGTCCTATTAAAGACAACGGAAGGCAATCAATTCCAAATCATGCCAAATAGTCAAACAAAACACAAAGGACAAGTTCAAAGGTACTTACGCAGGGGTGCCAAGAAGTCCGGCCCCAGGGGTGGCTGTGTAAGGGTAAGAGTGTTGGTTGTTGTAGACATGTTGCACAAATGGTTCACTTCTCCAACAACACTTAATTTTATGTAAAAATTATAGTAAACGCAGCAAAAGGGTCCTGTAGCCCAAAAACTTTCCCATAGAAGTTAAAGAAGCACTGTAATAAAGTATTTACTAAAAGCAGCACGAAATGTCTTGAAATTCAACGACGTAAAGCTTGAATTTCGACTCCGAAACGCGTTGTATTCAGGCATGAGAAAGACGACTTCGAGGCGAATCCACATTCGCGGAGATTTTTCTTGGTTACCACACAAAAAACGGATGCATTTTAATACTGTTTGATCAAATCGAACATGTATTTTTAGATTTAATTTTTGTTAACATTACTTTTAGTTCAATAACTGTTTACTAATCAGTACAAGTATGATCTGACACATCAAGAGGAAATATTCAATCGGTGCCAATATGGGCAATGAACGGAATTTTACGGTACAGACCAAGCGATACCACCGTTCGAAAAAATTTTGTATATAGGTTTTATTATATACAGGGTGGATCCTTGTTTGATGTCTCATATTAGCTTTACCTCCTAAATTAGCAAGTAGAGAAAATTTTTGACTAACATTCGGGTGCGGAAAATAATTTTTGTGTTAAGAGTAAATTGTTATAAATGTGTGGCACACTTCCGGTGGAAGAGAGAGTAATGTGGAATAGTCAATCAATAAATAATTAAACTGATTCTCAGTTTAATTTCAAGTACTAAATTAAATTCAAACAAATATTGACTTTCCACGTTAATCTCTTCAAAGCGAATTATTAAGTATTTAAGAAAGGACTCTTTAGATTGTATTAACGAATAATACCAAAAATGGCAAACGGAATAAATAAACAGAACAACACAATAAAGCGAGTCGCGGACGGTGATCTCATAATCCAAGCCGCCGTCAATAACCTGACACGTGGAGCAAGGTCGAATGCATCTTTGTAGTAACGCGAACAAAGGAACGGAGTAAACACACCCACGCACGTTAACCCAAAATAATTAGACAATGCTTCGTCAGCAGACAATGAGATCATACACAGTTGCGCGCGTGTACTGAAAATAGAGGGAGACCACAAATCCGTATATATAAGGATCGAATGACAAGACATCGGGGTGTTTTGTCATCCGAGCCGTCAACCGATCACCATCTGCGAAATCGTTTTAAAGTTAGCATGTACAAGATGCAGGTTATATCGTAAGATAATTTTGTTTATTTTTCTAACTAAGAATTATATTTCAGATTTAATTAGATTTTATGTTTAATGCTTAATCGTGTTCATAAGACGTAAGTGTCTGTCTGTAACAGGAGATAATTAGAAATTAATAAGAAAGTTGTTTTTGAGAGTAACCAGGATTTGAACTGGACTCTGATATAAATTGTTAACCCTTTTTATTTAATCAGTAAATTATACGAATGTTTGTCAAAGGTTAGTTTTATTGTTTACCTTCTCGCTCAAATTAGCCAAGCAACCCTTCAAGTGGCGTAAAACTGTGAAAGACTCTACAAATTAGCCTGAGCTACCCCAAAGTAATAAAGTGCATTGTTTAGAATAAATCACAAAAGTAACAACAACCCCCCAACGCCACAATATTTCAAACTCGCCCGTAATCCCTTTGCTTTTGCTGATTTTAGATACTGTACTAAAATTTTCCTATCTTGAAGAACTTTATCAGGATAGTCCTCCTCTATCCAATATACTGATCCCTTAAGCTTGTTTGAATGTGTAAGTAACTGGTTCTTCTGGTTCCAGGTTTTGAACTGAAGTAGCACAGGCCTACTGTATTCCATTCGATATTTGCCCAATCGTCTAAACTCATCTATTTCTGATATCATAAAATTTTTATCGATTGCTTGCAAAACATTGAATACTTTATTGTTGAGAAGCTCGAATGACTCTCGATCCTCATCGGGTATACCCTTGCATATTAAGTTTTTGCTTTTTATTTCCCTTTCTACTTTTCTTAGTCTTGATTCTTGCTGTTTCACGGTGTCATTTAATTGCCGAACTTCTTTCTCTAAAGCTTCAACTTTCTTATTAGAGTTATCAATCTTCTGTTCGATTCTCCCTAGATTTTTATTGATTTCTCTGAACATATGCATTACTTGTTTGTTTGAAATACCTTCCGGAGCTTCTTCGTCTGAAGAGTTCATCTTAATTTGCGCAGTCTTGACGCGTACAGCGTACAGGTTTGATATTGGTAACTTTAATAATGTATGTATAACTCTTACCCCTTTGATCTGTTAGTGTGTATGACCAATGCTCGTTCCTAACCTCATTTTCCTTGCTTTGAACTTTTTAGCTGTAATTTAGTTTTTAGCACACTTTGAGACGTAAATTCACGTGTGTGTATTGTTTGTACTTTACTTAATCACTTCTACTTTATTATGTTATTTAATCTCGACTTTAACACTTTAAAATTTAACACTTTAAAAACAGACAATTACAATTGTTACAATGACCTCGACTCACCTATATAATTAAGGTATTTTTAGTTTTACCATGAATTATGGTTATAGTAGCCCTATGCAAATAGCACTGAATGATGACCAATGAACTTTCCGTATATTTATTTTACAAAAACAATGAATACAAATACAAATAAATCAATATCATTCTTAAAACACTAATATTTTGTTGATCCGCCCTTAGCTGCTCTTAAAGCTGCAACTCTTCTGGGCATGCTATTTATACAATTTTGTGCAATTTCTTTTAATGTAACATTATGGTGCCAGTGATAGATTATTCTCTCTATCAACTAGGCCTTTGTTGTTATATTTTCTTTGGCCAGTTCTCTCTTCAGGCACTCCCAGACATTCTCAATGGGATTCATGTCTGGTGAGTTGCCGGGCCATGGTAAAAGGGGGATATTTTGTTCTTGCAAGAAAATTTTGATTGTTTTGGCAGTATGGCAAGGTGCCCCATCTTGCATGAACACCTTGCGACCACTGCCAAACCATTTTTCCAGCTGGGGGATCAACCTTGTCTCCAGAACCCTCCGGTATTGGTCCTGGCGCATGGTTCCCTCTACGACGTAAAGCCTTCCCATTCCCTTGGCACTGATAACTTACCAGATCATCACGGATACGGGATGCTTTACTGTCCTGACTACAGAATCCATATTAAATTTTTCTGTTGGACGTCTTCTTACGAACTGGGCCCTATCGTCCATAATCTGAAAGGTCGCTTAATCACTGAAGCAAACCTGCGAATGTGCGAAAGTAATAAATTTATCAAAATAGGATTAGATTTATGAACTTACTATCTGCCAGTCCTCAAGAGACAGGTTTTGATGTAAATTGGCCCAGGCTAAACGTTTCTGCACCATGCTGGGTGTCAGTTTGGGCTTTTTAATTGGCCTCCGACATTTGAAGCCCATCGAATACAAATTTCTTCTTATTGTAGCAACCGATCCAGCAAAGCCAGCCTCCTGAAATTGTTTCCTTAGATCACTGTGGGTTGCCCTTCTGTTCTGCACAGCTAAATTCCTTAAAAATCGTTGCCCCCTGGGGGTGTCTAAAGATTTTCTGCCACAATTACCAGCCCGAGCAGCTGTAATGGGTTGGTTCGCTTGCACTTTTTTGCATAAACGTTTGACGGATGATTGCGATACCCCACATTTTCTAGCAATCTCTCGTTGGCTATATTCTGTATTGTGAATTAATGCAATTACAGACGACTTTTGCTCTGTAGAAAGATCTTTACGTTTGCCCATCTGAAAAATTCCAATCGAAGATCAATCGACTGATTTCTTTGTTAAAACCTTAATAAAAATTATAGGTAATAGTATTAATTAGTGAAATAAATACTTACCTTTGAACTTCTAATGCTAACTTTACATAAATTAATACTAAAACCCTTAATTATAATGTAATACACAACAACCGAAAACTAGGAAATTTGTAGGTTACGAATAACTTTCTGGGATTTTAATCAGAATTCGATATTATCGACCTAATTTTAAATCAAACCAACTACATTTGGTTAGACAACCTATAACGCAACTGTGTAGTACGAAATCACTACCCCACAGGTTGAAAACAGCGTTGAATTCCTTCTAGTATTTCAAAAAACAGTAATTCTTCAGGTGAGTCTAATAAAGTGAGCAGGGACTGTAGATCCATTATTTCTGTCTTACGAAGTTTTAGCTCCATCGCTTGATCACGATATTCTAACCAGGCATTGGTGCAGGCTAGATCTATTGCGTGTGTAAACATGCGTAGTGTCCATTTTCTGAACCTAATAAATGTGCGATATATTGTCACTAAAAAGTCAAGCTTGTCTACTCCTCTCATGTTGCTGTTGTACGCTGTAATGCATTCTGGACGTACCACATCAATATATTGTTTATTTTTTTTGTCCCATCTGCGGCAATGATCTTGCAAGCCAACTGTCTGAAAGTGAGACCCCATATTGACAATTTTGTTATCATACCAGCGGGTCATTAGTACTTGCCCATCCCAGCTGATAAGTTCTTCGGAACAGCCTCTTCCTATTTTTTCAACTCATTCTCTGCAGAAAAGGATGGTTTTCAAAATCTTTCCACTCTTACTGTGCCACTGGCATAGATTTTGCGATTTAGGAGCCACTGAAGCAATTGATAATTCGAGAAATAATTATCATAATAGAGTTGGTGATTGGGCTCTTCTATTCTCTCAGCCAATTTTATAACCACTGCCGCACTCTGTTCGAACACACTTTTATGAAGGGGATCTAATTCAGTTGTTGAACCTTGATATAAAATGAAATCATACAAAATACCACTCGAGCCGCATAGTGCATATAATTTTATGCCCCAGGGACATGGCTTGCCTCTGATGTACTGCTTGACATTGAGCTACCCTTTGAATGGAATAATTTGCTCATCTACACACAACTTGGTTTCTAATTGTAGTTCCAAACATCTCTTCCTAATGCAGTTATATAGTGGCCGTACTTTCCAAAACCGGTCTTCATCACTTGCTTGTTCATTTATATCCACAAAGTGGACGTGGGTTCTCAGCTTGCAGAATCTATTGAAATTCATGTAATCGCTGATAATCGGAACGCATAGCTTTGGGTTCCAGTACAAATGAATACGGGGGTAGTGCAAGTTACCCATCAATACCCACAAACGTTTTCAATTCTTCAGGAGTTGTTGCCTCGAACCTGGTGTTATTTTGAAGATGATATATATTGGTGCAAAGAGACATATCTTTGAACAAATCATCCGTAAAATATTTTGAAAATATTGTCACAGGGGATTCTATTTCGCTTGGGTATGTTCCAGTTTTCTTATACCAATTTATTGGTGGTGTCTGAGAAATGAGACCTTTTCGCCAGGTAACGTTTGATTTCAAAGTCAAACTGTTATCTTATATGAATTTCTTAACATCACTAGTTGTGTTAGTTAGCGTTTCCTCCGCAGGCCCTGCTGCTGAAGTGCCGGGACAAGCATCCTGCTGTTCTTCCCTTTCCGAATCGCTTTGACAAACAGCTTCGTCGGTTTCTTCCAGAACGGTATCTTCTTGCCCTTTCGTATCTTCTTCCAGGATATCTATAAGATAACAAATAAGCTTGCTGCTGAGGTACAAAGATTGACTACCATTACCTTCTGGGACACCCGTGGGGTCATCCTCCAAACCGTCGTCGCTGAGGCACTATGTCCGACAAACCATTTTCAATTGCTTCATACAACTCTCTTTCACTTAGCTTAGTGGATGGTTGTTAACCATTTTTTTATGAAATGATCCTGACATTATCAATAATAACAGCTATAACTAAAAAAAGTAAGGTTAGGATAATGCATAATATTGTAACACTTGAGTTACGGTGTACTACCTGTAGCACAAAGTTCAAACCCGAAGAAACACAAAACTGGACACTAAAAGTTTATTAAAAAAATGTTTATACGCTCACAATGCTCTAAGAAACCACCACAAAAAATACAAACTTCGAATATCACTTGGAACAATCGATAAATAAATCAATCTGCATGTGGTTTGCAATCACACTCAAAGTTAGCAGAATCGAAAACTGTAACAACTGTAATTTTGCTATCAAAGGATAGATGGCTGTGCCAATTGGTTCAAATGGAAGCAAAAGGTTACAGGTTGCTACTGTACTTTTTACAGTCTGACTTAATAAGCAGTTTTCTTAAAAAAAAAAATAAAACTCCGATGTACTACATGTAGTACACAGTGACCGAAAGGGTTAAAGCTTGTAGGCGAGTATATTCGTCAGGCACGCAATTCTTCTGGATTAAATCACAGGTTAAAATTGATAAGTGTCAATTCACATCCCCAAAGATCTGCTATGTGTGTCCGTATACAATAATAATAGTTTGTTCGCTAAGGATTGGTTTTATTTCCTTCCAAACATATATCTTTAACTCTCAAGTTCATGTGTGTAGCCGTTTTATCTTGGCCAATATGGCGTGCATTCACACGTTTGAGGGATCTGATACCCTTGTTACATAGCCGTCATTCGCATGCCGGTGTTCCGTTCGAATGGTATATTCATCAGGCACGCATTTCTCGTGGATTAAATCACCGGCTACAATTGCTATGTGCGAATTCACATCCCCAAAGCTCTGCTACATGTGTCCATATAAGTTTGATGACGGTTTATACAATAATAATTTGTTCTCCAAGGATTGGTTTTACATATATCCTTCCAAACATACATCTTTCACTTTCAAGTTCATCTGTTTACTCCTTTTATTTTGGCTAAAATGACCTGCATTAATACGTTTGAGGGATCTGATACCTTTGTTGCATAGCCGTTATCCGCATGTCGGTGTTCCGTTCGTATGGTATGTGAACCAAAGGCGAATGCGACAGATATTAAAATTGTTGGCGAGTATATTCGTCAGGCACGCAATTCTCGTGGATTAAATCACAGGCTACAATTGAAGACCTAAGTGGATAAAGGTGTTATGTCACAAAACTAAAGTTTTGAGTAAATTGCGATAGTGTTTTTATTCGGCACCTTTTTTGTTTACTTTTGGATTTTAGTTTGTGCTTTTGATTAAAAAGGTAGAGTAAGGTCGCCAAATATGAGACCCAACTTTTTCAAATTTAGATAATGAGTGATAAATAATTTTCAAAACACAGAAACTAAGAAATTTATTTAGCTGAAAGATATTGTATAATCTAATTTTGTGGAAATAAAAAGTAATATATGAAAACTTACGAAAACTAAAAATACAGAAAAAGTGAATTTAAAAAAGGGGTACTAAATATGACACGCCTGGTTCATATGTATTTATTTGGCTCTTTTAAGGCAAATGGGGCACACAAAGTGAATATCTGTGGCACCACAGTATTCGTGAGCCCACCGGTAGCACTTGGTGCATTGCACCCACCTATATCATTCGAGTAAAAGCACGAACAGAACAAACACCCCGCGTCATTATCAGCAAAGTCCATCTCTGAGTCTGAGCTGTCACATGTTGTGGGTTCATCAATGTCTTCGTCTTCTTCAGCCTCTTCCAGGAGTGCGTCTAGTCTCTTATTCTGTTTGTCCACCGTTTTTCTCCAGGATGTATTTTTGTTGTTCTTCAATATTCTTCACATCCTCATCATATCCATCATCTTCAACTTCTGTTTCTAACCCTTGGTTTACAGATTTGGATGTACTGGCCTTATCCCCTTTCTGAAACACCTTAACTACGTTTTCTTTCTTCTTATTATCCTTTTTGTTTTTGTCTCTTCAATTCTCTTTAAACTGGTTTCAAGTTCAATTTTATAAGGAGATTCTGTTATGATGCAAGCCTTGCCCCCCCCCCCTTCGTTTATTAGTTTCATCTAAGCTTTTGCTAAATTGTGGAAGAGGGCTGATGTCGGCTGGCAAAATTACATTTCCATTCGGAATAGTTTCGTCGGCAACTTGGTTTGGTTCCTGATCGTGAATAGCAAATTCACAATCTTCGAAAATGTTCGCATTAAGTGGACAAAGCTCAGTTTTCCTAAAGCCATTAACTGAGACCTGCATGGAAGCGGCTTTGTTATAGGCATTTCCAAATAGTTTTCCATCAACATAGGGAGTCACAGTTCGCAAGGGATTGTTGCGCAACCATGTCTCTATTTCAGTAGCATAATAGCTCTTCAACGGCTTCATGAAGGCGACATCCAACTGTTGCATCTTTTGCGTACTGTGGGGAGGTAGGCAAATGATAATGACATTATTTTCTCGTGCTTTGTTAATAATGTCAATATTCCTGACATGAGAGTAATGGCCGTCAAGAACAAGGAGAACGGGGCCGATTTTGGTAGGTTTGGTACATTCAACAAAATGATCAAACCACATGCAAAAACTATCGATTTGAATCCAACCAGAAACATGACATGCATACCTGCTACCTACAAGCGTTCCATCCATAAGCTCAATTTTCATATTTTTTCTTGGCCAACCGATCAGAGGTGGGACAAAAGAGCCAGCAGCATTCATGCAGGTTACTACAGTGATAAGACTGCCTCTCTCAGCTGACGCCAGACTTTCAACAACTTTTTTGCCTCTTGCTGAAATAGATTTTGTTTTCAGCAGAAAAAGGATGTCTAATACCATTCCGTATTGCAAGTGCGAAAGCCATTCGTTTGATATCTGATCGCCTCAACCCGAAAAATCTGTTGTCCATTTGCAAGCAGCAAATACTCTACCAAACTTTCTTCAAGAGCTTCAGTCAAAACTTGTTTCCTACCAAGTTTAACTCCAACTCAAGTTTCAGGTGTATGATTACGACTTTTTACATATCTCTCAAGAGTTCCTTTTGGTACCTTGTAGGTTTTTACTGGTTTTTTGTAGCCCATTTGACCTTGCCGCATAGCATTTACAGCTCGTACCATGTCTTTCTTATTCCATTGTTTTCGTTTTATCGCTGGAGTCATCTGTAGAGTATCATGTTTCTAGCATTACTACTCCAAGAATAAAATTTCAACAGCGTTCCTAAAATGAGACCCTTCTGCGCAAAGGGTCTCATAAGGAACGTCAACCGGTCTTATATTAGGAACACAAGCATTATAATAAAGATTTAAGATTAAGTTGAAAACGATGCCGTGAAATATTTGATTCTATGGCGAATAAGAAAGAAAATTTTATAACGAATCTAATAGTCATGCAGAAATTTCGTATTAACTTACCTTAAATACTGTAAACACAATGCGAAGCCAGCAGGTGAATAATATTCAGTTTACAAAACCGAAACAGGCAACTTGCAATTTCATTGCTGCCTCTATTGGCTACATCCTCAGTCCATGTGAAGAAGTATGATTTCTGTCCCGAATAGGTAATACAATGTATGCCAAAATTGTATAGCCACATTTGTCGCAAGTAAAATGCTTTCGATGTTGATAGCTTCGGCAAAGGCACGGTTTGTTGTAAATTCATAGTGATGTAGGGTAGGTGTGCCAATTGTGGCCACTTTAAGCGAAACGCCTTCTTTGTTGGAAAATATCTATCACATCACATGAGCTATTCTCAATCTGTCTGGCAACAGAGAAACTGAATTTAGTAGCAAAGTCTATTCAGAGGTTTGGAAAAAGATAGAATAACACCTTGTGAATGAAAAACAATTTTAAATAAAAATTTATAAGTTTCACCAGTTGTGGCCAAATTTCACCATTAGTGAACATCAGTAGCACCGATTGTGGCCAGAACAAAATTATATAATTAAAAGGTAATTTTTGTAGTTATTAGGTACCTACCTAGTAGGTATATGAAACGCATTTACTTCAAAAAACTTTATTAATCTAAGTTCTACAAAAAAAAAAAAAAAAAAAAAAAAACGAAGAACAGTTATTACCTAGTAGGTAATATACATAAGTAAATTTACAAATGAAGTTTTAAGTGACGATTTCGGGAACAGAAAAAGCACCTCTTGAATTTACTGTGATAGGCTGTGATATTAACTGAATTATGTCCCCTTGATTGTACCAAAGTGTATCAGCATGTTGTGGCCATTTCCAAAATTGGCCGCTGCGTTGCAACGCAGCGTAAAAGAACATAGTTTTCTGTTTGCTTAAAACCTTTGCCGGATACAGTTCATTATGGTAACGGATAATAACGTATGAACCCTTTGTAATATTATTAGTAGGGCTAGGATTTTAATGACGTTAAAAATCAGCGAAAATGCAAAATAAAAGATGCAATTATGACTTAAAAATCCCGCACAAATGACATAAAAATTTAAAAAGATGACATATAAATTTTATTTCCAAATTAAAACCCCTTACTTTTATTTTTAAAGTACAGAATCAGGAATCGGCATCAGCTAAATTCAGTAACCCAAAAAAATAAAAAAAAAAACAGGTAGACGCAATACCTTTATTCATTCAACTTAATCCTAAACACTTAACAATAATTTTATTAACTACAATAAATGTGAATTACAGTATACAGTGAAAACTTTATGTAAATTTTCAAATGAAAATGATTGTCTGTTGTCATTCAATAAGCATTTATACATAGAAAAGCTCCTTTCTACTTCGACTGATACGACAGGAGCATACTTAAAATAGGGTATGTCACTTGAAGTTAGTTCTAATTCGTCACTAAAATTAACCGAAAAATTTTCCCCTGATAGAACTTTAGCGATCGAACAGCTTTGTTTCGTAGCCCTTATTTTTCCCCAAAACACTCTCCACTTTCTTTTATTACAGCTTTTCCCATTTTACCACGTGCGCTCTTCAAATCATTAACAGTTTTATTAATCAACTGTAGTTGATCCACCAGCTGCACTTGCGACTGTTCCAGAGTGGTTATTGCAGTAGGAATGAAACCAAAGTTTGCCTTGATGAATGAGAGTTTTGCCGCAATTTCAACATCTTCTAACACTTCTTGTGCTATTTTAATTGAAGCTGCTTCAGTGCTGTCGAACGAATCGATGACCTTTTTAACGACTTAAGTTTTCACAGTAGTAATTGCAGGCTTCAATCCAGGTTCCCCATCTTGTTAAAACCGGGGATGCGGGGAGTGGAATATCTGGAGCTTCGATTTTAAACGCCATAACTCGTGAAGGAGCTTTTAAAAACACCTTTTTTACACAGCCAATAAATTTGTCAATTTCTGGAAATTGACCGCGAACTTCCTCAGCGACTCTATGTAAAGCATGCGCCAAACACGTTAAATGCAGCATCTTGGAGTAGAGAGCCCGAAGGGAGTTAGCAGCCTTGACCGTGTAGGGCGCAGCGTCCGTTATTAACAGTAGCACTTTATCGTGCTGAATTCCATCAGGACACAACGCTCTCATTGAATTATCAAAGAAGTTGCTTATTGTAGAATAGTTAACTTTCTCCAAATGCTCACAATTCAAGGCATTGTCAACTTATGCAACATATTAGGAAATATCAAAATACGTTAGTTAAAATACTCGTAAAACTACCCGCAGTGGTAGAATTTCAATATCTTTGATAATAACCACAATAAACGGGTAGAGAGAATTCATTTCCCGATACGTGACGTCACGAGTGTCGTCCTCCTGAGGCTCCTAAACAAACACAACACCCGCGTTGCTGGGTTACTAGTATTATTAGTCGACTCGGCATGCCGCTCTTACTCGCAAGCGGCACTCTTGACGTCATATCTTAAACTTTTAACTCCCATAACACGGTAACGAATTAAAATTCGGCCGTAAAATTTTGCACAGGTGCAATACTCACTTTACTCAATCAAATTATATAAAAAAAAAACGACTTTTCATAAGTTGACAATGCCTTTAAGTAAAAACTGTTCACCAGGGCCGTCCTCTTCCAGAGTTCCAACGATGATATTTGCTACATACCGTCCTACAGAATCTGTTGTCTCATCCATGGATACCCACAGGTTTTTTTCTGTAACTCGTTTCCTTATTTCGACCAGCGTCTTGTTGTAACAACGAGAAACATAGTTTTTTCTCAGTGTTGAAGGATCTGGTATTGATTTTCCGGTGTGCCTTTCTAAGAAATTCCGCAGCTTAGGATGGCTCAGCTTATTCAACGGGATGTCCACCGAAAGAAACACCATACAGAGCTCTTCAAAAAAAGTATTGGAAGATTACACGGTTTCGTTAAGAAGCTGTCGTTGTAGTACTTTTTGGTCGTTCAGTCGCTGCAAACTTCGTTTATGTTTTTCTCGATTGACATGTTGCTCCACTGTAAACTTTTTTTCGGCAGCTACCCTCACATTGCACAACTTGCAGAATAATATTTTTTCGTCAGTGGAAAAGACCCTTTCTCCATATTGAGAAACAAACTTTTAATTTAACGGACGCACTGTCTTTAACTTTAGACATCGCGTTTACTACACAACAAAAGGAAAGATCGCACTAAACCCGCTTTCGAACTTAACTGAAGAACAAAATACACCGGTCTGTTGATAAGAACGTGAAGTAACCAGGATATGTTTGATTTAAATCAAGTGATTTATTTAAAAAAAAATCATGATTTAAATCAAGGTAAGTGATTTTCAGTTTATGGTTCTTGGTTTAACTTTAAGGTCGCCAAAAGTACCGCCTTCAAGATGTTTTGTATTGGGAATTACCGTAATATAGGATTACACCCAAACAAACTAACCAAAGCATTATTCACTTTTGTTGACTCAAAAATTCTGAGAAAAGTACATTATTAACTCTTAAGAAGGTTTACAAAACGTGACATATTTAAGTAAGTTACCAAAGAAATTTAATCCCTTAATGGGCATTCTTTTGTGGATGACTTAAGCACGTTCCCAGAAAACATTAACTTTGCATTTAGCTAACAATAGAGGTTTTAGGCTTCATTTCTAAACAGGTAAAAATACCGGAACAACCGGAACTACCGAGAAAAGAAAAATATTGCATTTTGTTCTAGACTGCATGAAAAATAAAACTTTAACAAAAGTTTATAAGCTCGCCAAGTAAAATATCGCAAAATATCAAAAAAATTAACGCTATTCCTCAAAAATGCAAAAAATTCAAAGAAAAACACACAAAAACCCCAAAAAATGCTGGAAATACCGTAAAAATTAGCAAAAAATGCACCAACAAGTTGCTCTCATGTGATTCAATGTATTCTGAAACACGTTTATATACAGGGTGTGTAAAAATTCGCGTGCAAGCTCTCCGTAACTTTATTCCTTGGACAATAATAAGGCGAAATTCTTATAGCGAAAAAGTCACCAGATGCTTCCTCAACTCGTGCGAAGCCTTCAAAGTTCAAAATTGGCAACGCGAAAAGGAAGCCGTTTTAGCAAAATTCTGTTACTTTATGCATTAGATTAAGTAACAACGGCAACAATTTAGCATCGTTTATCATTTAAAAGTGCCAATAAAAAAACTAGTCTTCATTTCAATTCACAGAATTCTTCAAAATGTGTATGCTTGTATCAAGGATGTCATGACATTCTTGATACAAGCAAATACATTTTTTGCACAAGCGGGAGTAGAAATCAGTTTCTCTGCTGTCAAAATCGTGACAGAAGTGGAGCATTTTCTCCCTAAGGAGAAAATATGTCACATTTTCTCCCTAGGGAGTTAATCAGTTTCTCTGCTGTCAAAATTGTGACAGAAGTGGAGCATTTTCTCCCTAAGGAGAAAATATGTCACATTTTCTCTCTGGGGAGTTTATATTTGCCAAAGTTTTATTCTTAAAATTTTTAATGAATTTTCAGGTTTTTGTGGTTCTGCTTGTGCAAAAAATAGTATATACACCTCGGGAGAGAATGCTATTTTTCCCTCGGTGCTTTTTAGCCCTCGGGCTCCGCCCTTGGGCTATAAATTGCACCTCATGAAAAATCATGCATTTCTCTCCCTCTATGTATAATATACTATTATTTATTATAATTATGAAGGCTAGTATTTTTTTTTGGTAGTTTTAATTGATAAACCATACTAAATTGTTGCCGTTATTACTTAATATATTCATAAAGTAACAGAATTTTGCAAAAACGGCTTCCTTTTCGCGTTGCCAATTTTGAACTTTGAAGGCTTCGCACGAGTTGAGGAAGCATCTGGTGACTTTTTCGCTATAAGAATTTCGGCTTATTATTGTCCAAGGAATAAAGTTACGCAGAGCTTGCACGCGAATTTTTACACACCCTGTAAAACTGAGTAATGTCTCAGACTTTCAGAAAAAAAGATGCAAAATCATCAAAATCCTAGCCCTAATTATTAGGCTTCAATTGACCAATTTTCGTATTATTTTGTTTGGTTTTTTGTATTTTTGTATTATTTTCTATTTTAAAAATTTTCTTTTGATTTGGAAGTTTTGTTGGCACTCTCTTATTTAATCTTTTAATCCTCTTTCTTTCTTCTTCATCTTTCTTGTTTTGTTCTGTCGCTTCGGCTACCTCCAACCACTGATCTGAGGTAAGTACAGAAGGGAAATGGGTTGGTTTCCGTTTTCCATTTTTTTGCTGTTGCGGTACAGGATATTTACAAACATTTGCCAATATTTCGTGTATGGTTCTGGACTGTTTGATTTGCGCCTCTACTAGTACCTCGCGATGTTCCATTGGTGTGCTAGAAGGAGTTACATCCATGCTACTAAGTGGCGTTTCTTTCGGTAAGAATAGTTTCCTATCATTTTCGCTAATTGTCTTATCACTGGTTGAATTTATGTTATCATCACTTCTTCCTGCATTTTCTTTTTCATTAAAGGAAATAATCTCTGCTTTCGTCGCTTGAATCGATAACTATCTGCAAAAACAAAAATTAAACACAAATACACATTAGCAAAACTTCAATTTGTTTAAAAAATAACCTCAAAGTAACGCGATTGTAAACTTAAATTCCTAAAGTATAAACTCGAAATATAAAAGTTTTTTTGCTGTTGCGGTACAGGATATTTACAAACATTTGCTAATATTTCGTGTATGGTTCTGGGCTGTTTGATTTGCGCCTCTACTAGTACCTCGCGATGTTTCATTGGTGTGCTAGAAGGAGTTACATCCATGCTACTAAGTGGCGTTTCTTTCTGTAAGAATAGTTTCGTAGCATTTTCACTAATTGTCTTATCACTGGTTGAATTTATGTTATCATCAGTTCTTCCTGCATTTTCTTTTTCATTAAAGGAAATAATCTCTGCTTCGTCGTCGCTTGAATCGATAACTATCTGCAAAAACAAAAAACAAAAATTAAACACAAATACACATTAGCAAAACTTCAATTTGTTTAAAAAATAACCTCAAAGTAACGCGATTGTAAACTTATACCGCATTCATATGACTGCACTGGTGTACACTGGGTGTACACTCGAACGGTGTAACGCATTCACTTGAAGAACAGCTGAAGCACTACACCAGTGTTTGGCATTCATATGACATCTCTGCTCGCACCGAGTGTACACTGAGTGCACGGGAAACTGCACCGACCCAAGGAGTCAGTGTAGCTATTTGACAGCTGTCATCTGAGTTGTCAAAGGAAGTTGGGTGAAATAATGTCCGAAGAAAATAAAGCCTTAGCAATTTTAGAATTGCTTGAAAGCTCTTCAAGCGATTCAAATACGTCGTTGGACGAAGATGAGTTATTGCATATTGCTTTGTGTTCGACGGTAATTCCCGCCAAGAGGCCGAAAATTAACAATTATTTGGAAATAATTAATTCTTATTCAGAAAATGAGGTAAAACTTATATAATATAATAATAGAACTGGTTATATTGAGAGTTTAATATCATTTACAGTTTAAAAGACACTTCCGTATGAAGAGAAGTACGTGTGATTCTTTAATAAACAAGTTTAAAGAATCTGCATTTGCACCTTCCACAAGAAATAGTGGCCTGGAACCGATTTCTTGTGAAATTCATATTTATAGCTTTTTGTGGTGCGTACAATAGCAAATAGTAACAAGTATAAAGTAATACTCAATCAAATAATTTCAGGTTTAGTGGAAATAAATGCTGTATTAGAGATGTCGCTTCAAGATTTGGCATAGGCGAGTCTACGTTATTGGTGACCTCTGAAAGAGTCATTAGTTTTCTTTGCGATATAGCTCCAACTATAATAGTATTTCCCAAAACAAATGATGAACTACAAAAAGTAGCTCATGAATTTGAAAAAGTAAGCATTTATTTTATATTTTAAGTAATAGTTTGTACATTTGTACTGCTTTTAGTTAAAAAAATTTCCAAATGTTATTGGGTGTATTGATGGAACTTACATTCCTTTAAGAACTCCCGTCAATAAAATAAAGTCCACGTACACTAATCGGCACGATTGCCCTTCCATAACATTGCAAGGGATCTGCGATGCAAAAAGACGTTTCTTGGATGTATTCACTGGCATATCCAGTAAGATTCATGATTCAAGGGTATTTCGATTGTCTTTTATATCAAAAAATATAGAAGACATTTGTAACAATGGGCAGTGGCACCTATTCGAGGATTCAGCTTATCCCATTAGAGAGTATTTGCTTACCCCATATAGAGATTTTTAACATGATTTATGCACAAGGCAAACTCCCTAATGAATGGCTACAATCGATATTTGTGACAATACCCAAGAAAACAAATGTAAGTAAGTGCAACGATTACAGAACCATCAGCTTGATGAGCCATGTACTTAAAATATTTCTCCGTGTAATTTATGAACGAATAAAAAACAAATGCGAGGAAAACATAAGTAATACGCAATTTGGATTCAGGGCGGGCATGGGTACTAGAGAAGCACTTCTTAGCTTGACAGTTCTGGCTGAAAAATGCTTAGACATGAGACAGGATCTGTACATATGCTATATTGACTTCGAAAAAGCTTTCGATAAAGTGATACACCGAAAACTTATAGATATACTTTACCAACTCGAATTGGATGAAAAAGATATACGAATAATTAAAAATCTATATTTGAACCAAAAAGCGAGAATAAGAGTGGATTACGAGTTAACAGATGAAGTAGAGATCAGAAGAGGAGTGCGCCAGGGGTGTATTCTCTCGCCCATATTGTTCAATGTATACTCAGAAAAGATAATAGAGAACGCTCTTGCAGAAAGCTCAGAAGGCATAAAAATAAACGGAGTTTTGTTGAATAATATAAGATATGCTGACGACACGGCTCTAATAGCGGGAAGTGAGAAAGATCTGCAAAATTTACTAGATCGAGTAAAAGAGGAAAGTACTAACATGGGATTAAAAATAAACGTTAATAAAACAAAGATCATGGTCATAAGCAAGAACAACATCAACACAAATATTACGAGTAACAACATCAGAATTGGGCAAGTTAATAGTTACACATATTTAGGCCGTATAATCAATTCAGAAATGGAGTGTAAAGATGAAATAAAGAGAAGAATAGAGATAGCAAGATCAGCCTTTGTTAAATATAAAACGATATTGAGCAACCGTCACCTTAATCTAAATCTAAGACTACGTCTTCTAAAATGCTACGTATGGTCAACTTTATTATATGGCTGTGAAACATGGACCCTCAAAAAGGACATGACTGATCGGTTAGCAGCCTTCGAAATGTGGGCATATAGAAGAATGCTAAAAATCTCGTGGACACAAAGAGTGCGCAATAACGAAGTTTTAAGACAAATTGGAACGGAAAGGGAACTAGTAGATAATATAAAGAAAAGGAAGCTATCCTATTTTGGACACATATTACGACATGAAAAATACATAATACTACAATACATAATAGAAGGGAAGATTGAAGGAAAGAGGGCGCGAGGAAGAAGGAAAACATCTTGGATGAGCAATATAAGAAATTGGTTGGGGATGAACAGAGAAACGCTGATACATACAGCGCGTGATAGATGGAGATATGCCATGGCGATCGCTAACCTCAAAAACTGAGACGGCACCCGGAGAGAGATATAGAGGTTATGGAAACTTGAGCAGAGCTCAATCTAATTATAATGTGGAGCTGTCGGCAACACGGGTTAAAATTGAAAATACATTTGGCCTGTTAAAACAACGGTTCCGACGGGGAATGGTACATTTCTAAACAATAACTACAGTAAATGTTCGAACTGACGGCCCTTAACCTCTTGGCAATACCCCTATCGAAAAATAAATTCTTGCAGTACACTACGAATTGTTTCTGGTGTGATTCTGCATATTTCTTCTCGGATTCGCAGCTTCAGCTCTTCTAAATCCCGAGGTTTTCTTATGTACACTTTACTTTTTAGGTAACCCCATAAAAAGAAATCAAGCGGCGTTAGATCTGGAGATCTAGGAGGCCACTCTATAGCACCTCGTCTGCCAATCCGTTGACCTTGTAATGGGTGGACGGTGTGGGTGAATTTCATTGAATAATCGGCAGACTTCTTCTTGAGTTCTGCTCCTGTCGCCACATCCAATCATAATTAATATCTCAATTCTCTCTGTTTCTGTAAGATGCATAATCTTGCTGCTTAATATCTACACTAAGTCGAACTAATTTGACACTTTGATTGAAAGTTAGCTCAAATTAAAAAAATTCACAGATTTCGCAATCCTTGCAACCATCGGATACATTGGAAATGATAATGCCATATGTAATACATAAAACGTATAAACTTGCCTCAGTTACGACTTTGAAATTGTGGAACTATCACACCTCTGAGAGTACATTAAAAAGTGGCATTTTAATGTGTCAAATCTAGTTATCAAAGCAACATTTTAACGTGAAGGGTGGATAAAGTGTTGCTATAAACATTTTATCCACACTTTCCTTGACGATACTGTTTCTATAAATATTTTATTCACACTTTCCTTGACGATGTGAATTGTAGAATGAAAATCATGGTACTTTTAAATTAGGTTGCTAGCTATTGTTTCATAAAGAGATTTTATCCGCTCAAGGACATTAGCTCACTCGGCCGCGCCTCGTGAGCCAAACTTTTCCTTTCCTGGATAACATTTTTCTTTATTCACTCACGGAACGCCGAGTGAGCTATATTCTTAAATAGTGGCGGTGTGGCCTAAAGTAGTATCACATTAAGCGCATTCTTTTTGTCTTTCGATTGATACTACTATCAATCCTATCAACTCAAGCAGGGAGCAGGAATGTGCATACAGGGAATTTTTCTTTTTAGTATACATACATATCCCCTATGTATACTTTTATAATAAACGCAAATAGGCAACCCACTATACACTAATACACTATAAACGTCACGTCACGTCACGTGGTGCGTAAAGGTTATGTTTCATGTTTGTAAATAAAAAATAAATCAAAATTAGTGGAATATCAACATAATTTTAATTCAACGATTATTCTAAAACATAAAATATCAACAATACAAAACAGAAAGGAAAATAAAAACAGCAACAGTTAAAGACTAATTTTTTGACATTAACTTAATTTGATGATTTTTGCCACAGCATGCTAATTTTTTAACGTTTATAGTGTATAGTGGGTTGCCTATTTGCGTTTATTATAAAAGTATACATAGGGTATATGTATACTAAAAAGAAAATTTCCCTGTAGATACGATGGATCACACCTCTGAGAGTACATTAAAAAGTCGCATTTTAATGTGTCAAATCTAGTTATCAAAGTAACATTTTAACGTGAAGGGTGGATAAAGTGTTGCTATAAACATTTTATCCACACTTTCCTTGACGACGTGAATTGTAGAATGAAAATCATGGTACTTTTAAATTAGGTTGCTAGCTATTGTTTCATAAAGAGATTTTATCCGCTCAGAAGGCGTTGTGTTAACCGCATCACTGGGCCACTTAATGACAATTAATATTATACATACAGTCTGCCTGAAACTAAAACAACTAAAACTGCTAGCCACATAGGTACTGGTCCTGTTCCATATATCCAAGACAACTAGAAAATTTCTACTTAAAAAATATACAACAAACAAACAATATATTATTTCTTAACGAACTTATCACAACGAAAAAGGAATGCATAACTTTGCTTAACTTCTATTGCACAAATAGTAAAATATTGTCGACATATCAATTGACATTCGACATAATAAAGTTAAATCTGTTAACCCTGGAGCAGCCTTGACCGTCTTCGCAGTGATGATGCAAGGAAATATGAACTATTTAATGTTCCTGTTTATATTACACATATATCGTGTGTGCCTGCGTGGTGTTTATGTTGGCCAAGGCGGCCTTGTGAGGACAAATCTTTTATACTAACGTTGCTTTGTTTTTGTGAATTAAAGACTTTATACAATTTTTATTCTTTTGATTTACCTGAAGTTATTACATCTAATTTTGATTTAGGACAATAAAGACACTGAAACGATCGAAGCAACTTTCCCACATTCAAACTTTTCGTGTCGTCTTCTATTGTTTACGTTGGAATATTTTCGTCCACATTTCGAACATTCGAACGCGTCATATGCTTTTTAAACGACACCAAAAATTCATCTAAAACACACAATAAACATACGGTATCTGCCTATTGTATAATTACTCGTGAATTCCGTCATCAACGCGGTGCGTATTTAGCCTCAACAAAACGTGCTTTTCAAACACATTAAGACCGCTTACTGTTTGTTCTTATGAGATCATCGGGTTCGCTTTGATGTGCCGATGTCGCAAAAGCTACTGAAAATCTTGTAACTTTGTTCAATACGCGAGCGCATAAACATTTCCAATGTTAAAAAGTATCGAGTTCTAGATGCTTTTGCTGTTGTTGACAGGCCTACTGGACGTAAAACTATTTTGGCAATTTTCTCAAAAAAAAATCTTATGTGAGGGTATAAAACTTTTGCACGGTTAGAAAGAGAAAAAAAAGGACTATCTACTGCAATTGTCAAATATGCAAGTTCCTATTTAAAAAAAAGGGCGATAACGTCACCGTAGAAAAATGACTGTCGCAAAAAAAATTCGATTCCTCTTAAAATATGCACCGTAATTTAAATCGCTATACCTGTCCGAGCGTTTTGCCAAAAAACAATTATTTCAGGAAATATTGAATTTGTTCCATACTTTTGTACCACACTGTATAAATATTTAAATGTGTAAATATTTACTTTAAATTCAAAAACAGGTGAGTTAGTATAATAACTGCATGGACGGTTTAATGAGAAAAGTATAGATATCTGATACCACAAGAGCTGAAATTTGGTAATACAATAGTTAACTGAATAGGTTAAACGAAAAAAATATCCAGCTTTATGTTTATTGAGGGGAAAGTGTCCAGCTGATGCAGTCAAAGATACGACGCGCCCGAGGGCATACCCATGCGCAGCGCTCTTCACTCCATCAGCTGGACACTTTTCCCCCACTAAATGTACAGCTGGATGTTTGTTTCGTTTAAGTTATTAATTTAACTATTAGTTTACCAAATTTCAGCTTTTGCGGTATCAGTTTTCCCACTTCTTTACGTCAAAAGCTGGGGCATAATCCCCCACTCTAAATTCGGCTGGATACGTTTTTTCTTTTATTTATAGCATGTGATACCAAATAAAGCTTAGGAAAAATTTTCAGCTTTTGTGAAATGACTAACTCTAAACGGTCGCTGGCTCCCGGACTATATGCGAGTGCCCCAATAGCTGATAGTAATACTGCACATTTTGTATCATCATCCGTAATCTTTTTTGCCTCGAAATAGAATACTGTCCTTTCCTGGTCCACGACGTTTTTAGGTCAAAACTACCCAACACACTATTTGAGCCATCATAACGCAGTTTCTTAAAAAAATCCTTTGTATTCTGCCTTGCGTATGTATTGTATAACCTCACTTTTTAGTATCCGCCTTTGAATAATATTCAACGATTCCCGCTAATCCTAGTATATCACGAATAACGCGCCTCTCCTGTTTTGTTTTATCCTCGTCGCCAGAATTTTTAGGTATTGTATCGTATCAGAAGATATCGTAAATAAGGAATAATGCACAAATAACTTTATTAACTAAAACTCTTTCTCACGCACGTCTGTTACATGTCACAACTCAGGCGTTGTTGCCAACTACATAAAGTATAACTAACTAACAATACACAACAAGTATCAAACACAAGTGAGATCAATGAGAAGGTTATAAATGCGAACAGAGCAATTCATGCTAATAAGAACATTTTTTAGAACAAAGATATCATGCAAAAGACCAAGTTAAGAGTATATAAAGCAATAATTAGGCCAATATTTATGTATGCTGCTGAGGTTATGACCATGACAAAGAAGGTAGAAGAGAAGTTGAGAATAGCGGAAAGAAGAATATTAAGAAAAATATTTGGACCAATCAAAATAAACGGACAAGAATATAGATTCAGATATAACCAAGAAGTGCTACAAATATTGGAAGGAGAAGATACTGTGACGTATGGCTTTTGAGAGTTCTATTAATAATTAATATAAATAATGATCTACAATAATTTAGGTAGCTTTAATAAATTTGGTAGAATCTTGTCTATATACGCCACTTTGGGTTTTTGCTTGGTTGATTGCGAGAGGTGGTTAAATCAAAATCTCCTTCAACTAACATCCGTATATTTAAGTTAGGCACTTTAGGATTACCAAATATTACATTTACAATTTAATTCCCAACTCATGGTTACACCAAATCAATTCTTTAACATTTACGAGCTAAGCGCCGGTTACATCCAAACGATGAATTTACAAACTTCTATTAATCTTTGAAACAGCTAAGTCTACGAAGGATTAAGGTGGTTCGCACAAAAATCACTTAGTCTAATTTTTAATAAACAAAATTATCTTACAATGACGTCAACATCTTTGGGTACCTCAATTCTCTGAAGATACGGCTCGTGTTATCTTTGACGGGTCGAATTTAGCTATGAACATTAGGCTAAATTCGAGCCTTTTTATTCAGTAAATTGAGCCCCCTCTATTAACATATCCGTGGGAACAATGTCTCGGCGACATTCCTAGGAATGCTGGCTCAGAAAATCCCACAGTCACGGAAGTTTGTGCGGTGTCGGGTTTCATCGTGACAACCTTGCGTGCGACATCGAGTCAATGTCCCCCCTTGGATGACATCATGTGAGCGAACATTCGCTTTTATTACAATATGGCAAGGAAAATTAAACAGCAAATAGTGAAGTCGCTAGAGCACGAACGGGAAACTGGACAAGAGGAAGCGACAAATGTAATATTGAACTGGAAACCAGCCGAAAGATTCAAGAGGTTAAAAATGAAAAAATAAATCGTATGGAACAGGCAGGAATAGAGAAGAATGTGGAAAGAAATAGAGTAAAAGACAGAATGGGGATTGATCCACCCTGTTCAAATGGATCTAGAAAGCTTCAAGCGGCGATACCCCACTTGCCATGTTAAGGCACACGGGTTTCGACAAAAAGAATTTATTAATATGTATTGGACCATTTTGAAAATTTGTAACAGTAACACAAAAGAACAATTATGTAAATAATTAGAACAACTATTATCGCAAATGCCAAAATTATATAATAATACATTTGAAACACCTACAACTTACTGACAATAAATTAATGTGTCTATAATAAATTCCTTAAATTAAAAATAACACAGCCAACATTGAATATGCGTATATACATTTATAAGAATAACATCTATAAATATATGACTTTGAATAACATGACACATAATAAAATAGTGTAACAATGATATTACATTTACACAGTCTTGACATAAAATTGACAGCGGTAATTTGGAACATCGAAATACTTTTGTTTTATTTCAGATGTGATAGTAGGAAGTTTCCAGCGAAAACAACGCAGAGAGTTTCAAAAAAATAGGTTTAGAATTTGTTAGACCTGAACACTTTGAGTGAATTCAATTTGAGCGGGTTACTTGTACCTTGGAAACGTTTGGGCTGAAGACCTTCAACCTCCTTGGGTGCAGTCCCTGCACATGAATCTTGAAGACCGTCACCAACAATAGCAAGTGCTATTTCGAGAAGTTCAACTTGACTAAGTTTCCCATAAGGATCTTCAACTCCATACTTAATCTGATCATCAGACAATTCCTTCTCAAAAAGCTCTCTGAGGAAATCTTTAGTTAAAAGCGACTCAATTAGAGAAAATTCATCGAAAAATTGTTTAGTATAAAATAAACTGTAAACAGAATCTTCAGCCAGAAGAGGTTTAGTCTGAATAAGTTCGGCGAATACAGAATCAATTTCTGAAAGGTCATCCAATACATCTACAGCAACATCAAAAAACAATCATTTTAACAGATCTATCCCTAATGTCAGTTTTTCCTAAACTACTAAAAAAATATTGATAATTTTCAAGAAAAAATAACAATCCAAAATCAAACTATAATCTTGAAAACTTATTTTAAATAATGAGAAATGCTAATCGTAAATATCTGTCTCACTTCCTATATTTTCTTCATCGGTTCCAGTATCCTTACGGTTTGGTGCCGAGACATTTTCTGTATTAATAAGGGTTCTTCTGTAGAATGGTTTCCCCGAGGAAACTTCAGTATGAATTTTCAGTATGAGCAGATTCATTCCGAGCATTATTAGCGTGAGATGTCTTAACCTGAACACTTTGAGTGGATTCAATTTAAGCGGGTTCACTTGTACCTTGGAAACGTTTGGGCTGAAGACCTATGACGTCCTGGGGTGCAGTCCCTGCACATGAATCTTGAAGACCGTCACCAACAATAGCAAGTGCTATTTCGAGAAGTGCAACTTGACTAAGTTTCCCATAATGATCTGCAGCTCCGTACTTAACCTGATCATCCGAAAATTTCTTCTCAAAAAGCTCTCTGAGGAAATCTTTAGTTAAAAGTGACTCAATTAGAGAAAATTCATCGAAAAATTGTTTAGTATAAAATAAACTGTAAACAAAACCTTCAGCCAGAAGAGGTTTAGTTTCAATAAGTTCAGCGAATACAGGATCAATTTCTGAAAGGTCATCGAATACATCTTTGATTGAGTAAGATTCATTTTTAGCAAGAGTTTGGAGTTTAAAAATCTATTTAACTTTTGAGAAAAAGAATAATTTGAATTGGAACAGCAAATAGTGAAATCGCTAGAGCACGAACAAGCTGGACAAGAGGAAGTGATAAATGTAATATTGAACTGGAAACCAGGCGACAGATTCAAGAGGTTAAAAAGGAAAAAATAAATCGTATGGAACAGGCCGGAATAGAGAAGAAGGTGGAAAGAAATAAAGTAAAAGACAGAATGGGAATTTATCCACCCTGTTCAAATGGATCTAAAAAGCTTTAAGCGGCGATACCCCACTTGCCATGTTAAGGTGCACAGGTTTCGACAAAAAGAATTTATTAGTATGTATTGGACCATTTTGAAAACTTGTAACAGCAAAACCAAAGAACAATTCTGTAAATAATTTGAACAACTATGATCGTAAATGCCAAAATTGCCAAAATGTCTATAGTAAATTTCTTAAATTAAAAAGAACACAGCCAACATTGTATTTACGTATATACATTTATAAGAACAACATCTATAAATATATGACTTTGAATAACATTACACAGAATAAAATAGAGTAACAATGATATTACTTTTACACAGTCTTGACATAAAATTGACAGCGGTAATTTGGAACATCTAAATACTTTTGTTTTATTTCAGATATCGTGATAGTACTAGTAGGAAGTTTCCAGCGAAAACAACACAGAGAGTTTTAAAAAATCAGGTTTAGAATTTGTTAGAGGTTTCAAAAGGTTAGAATGTTGTTCTACAGCAAACAATAGAACCATTTGTGACAGCATTAAAAACATTAAATAAAGTTGAGAGGAGCGGATAGCCGCGTGTAAAAGGCCTCTGTCTCTCACGTAGGCGTCTTGGGTTCGATTCCTGAGATCGGCGATATCCTCGCCAGAATTTAGAAGGTCGTACGCTTCTCCGTGCTTCGGAGGGCACGTTAATCCGGCGGTCCCGGTTATCATACCAACACCTTTGATAACCGTTAACCTCGCTACACTGCGGGTCGGTAATAAGGGTTCTTCTGTGGAATGGTTTCCTCGAGGAAACTTCAGTATGAGCAGATTCATTCTGAGCATTATTATCGTGAGATGTCTTAACCTGAACACTTTGAGTGGATTCAATTTGAGCGGGTTCACTTATTACCTTGGAAACGTTTGGTGTGAAGAACTACAACCTCCTTGGGTTCAGTCCCTGCACATGAATCTTGAATACCGTCACCAACAAGTGCTATTTCGAGAAGTTCAACTTGACTAAGTTTCCCATAAGTATCTTCAACTCCATAATTAACCTGATCAGCCGACAATTCGTTCTCAAAAAGCTCGCTGAGGAAATCCTTAGTTAAAAGTGACTCAACCAGAGAAAAATCATCGAAAAATTGTTTAGTATAAAATAAACTGTAAACAAAATCTTCAGCCAGAAGAGGTTTAGTCTGAATAAGTTCAGCGGATACAGGATCAATTTCTGAAAGGTCATCGAATATATCTTTGTTTGAGTAAGATTCATCTTTAGCAAGCTCAAAATAAAATGGTTCGGACTGCGAAACACAATCTGCTCGCAATGAATCACTCTGAGTATAAGGGTTATCGTTAATATCTTTTATGTACAAAGCGTTACTTTTGTTACAATTTTCCAGCTGTACGTGTCAAATTGTCTCGTTTTTTCTTGTCAATCGATATTTGTGGTTGATTGATAAGCTGAATGTTTTTTTTGTAAAAGAGGTTTCCTCTCATGTTATTGTGGTTGTTACCCTACATTTAAAACTTTGCTATTTTTGCTAATTTATCATCCTGCTTATGTCATTTTTAAGTAGTTTTAGGGATTGATTGTTCCTGAATCAATTGCCTTTCCTTAAGGTAGAAAGATGGTGGGTAAGATTTATTTATAATCACTGCTTCTAAATTATATTGCATGTTGACATTCTTTAGGGAACGATGCCTGGTTTTTTAGTTGTGGTTATATCCTCATCTCTTTTGGTATTTTCTTATAAATTTTCTGTTTATTCACAAGACAATCTTACGATCCTTTATCTGGTTATCCAGTATCCTTCTTATTCCTTCTTCTGTGTTGTTATTCCCATTTTACTTAATTAATTCCTTTCATTATTTTCCCTTTTCTTATGTTGCAAGATTTTCTTTTATTCGTGGTTCTGACTGCTTTTGATTACCTTATTTCCATTGTGCCGGCGCTTAAATTTCCATCTTTAAGCGATGCCTGGTTATTTAGGGCAATAGCTTGTCTTTATTTTCGTTCAAAAGTAAATTCTTTCGGTTTTACTGACTCTATTCTTCCTATATTCTTTTGTGTGCCATTACCTTTCATGTTTCGATTATATTTTACATTGTTGTTGAGTTTATTACTTTCCACGCACTCTGTATATAATTTCTGTAGGTCGCTATTCCGTTCGATGGGCGCGCGCATTTGCCTTGTGTGTCAGGCTGATTACGTGAATTGAATTCGTTCTTTCCGACCGCAACATTTTAAGTATACGGACCTGTTCGGTTCCGTTCCAAATTTAATTACAAAAATTTCATCTTTATTAAATTAAACGATCAAGTGTGTGTTGATACATCACCTTAATGTAATCTAAAATTATTTCTTCTACTAATTTTCGCACGTGTGATTTGTGGTAAGTTAATCTTTTTCTTTGAACTCCATTTTTCTTATTGCATTGGAAATTACAGCGTCTAGTTTGGCCTAGTTGGGTTAAATTTATCCGAGTTCCTGTATGGATGTAATTTAGCTATATATTGATGGTTCCAATTTGGTTTCCGTAATTTCTTTCCGACTTCGTTAAATTTTGAAACATATGGGAAGACGCCATTATTCACGTCGCCGAACTTCAAGTGCTGTCGTCCATTTTGACCGCATTTCTTCAACTTTTGCAACGCCAGACTTCGCCTGCTTTTCATCAAATATAAAGAGATAAGTGTTTGATTTTCTAATGTGTGTAATATTGTAATTTTTGGCTACTGGTAATTTTTTAATATTTTTGGACATGTGTTTGCCACGTGTTATTTATCTTTTATTTAGTAATTAATTTTCCTATGTAAAAAAAAAAATGAATTAGGTTTTGCATATTGATCTTACACTTTTTCAATTTATTTTTCATTTTTGTCATTTCCCTAATTTATGAACGCATTACAATAAATATTAATATTTAAAATTTTTGCTTGACTTTACATCTAGTTATTTCTAGATGTATTAATTTTGAACTTTCATATTAACTTTATATCTTTTATATATAAGTATATTTAAATTTGTTTGTATCTTATCATATCAAGTCTTTACCAACTACTCTAATCTATATGTGATTTTTTTATTCTTTAACTTTAAACCCTGGCCTTTTGCGCCGTTCTATGAGTCCGTAAAAATAAAGCGTTACATGTATTTTTTGGCTTTTTATTATCTGTTAGATAAGTTTTTCGTAACACTTTGTGATTGTCCTGCAAGGTTACTACTGGAAGTTTTGGTGAGATCATGACTTGGAAGAGATTTGGTTTGAGCGGGTTTAGCGCAATATTTCGATTGAACTTTCTAACAGCTTCTTCAATAATTTGCTTCATAATAGTGGATGAACAAGTATTATGCACAGAAAAATAAGCCGGCGGTTGTTTCCAGTTAGTATAAATTCATTTTATCATAAGGCCTAGTACATTTAGCGCAGGCTTTAAAGACTTTTCCTTTCCCTAATCTTCAGATCCAATGACTTCATCCTGACCAATGTTATAAAATAAATTAGCTTTCATTGCAATTTCATCTAAACAAATACAATAATTCTTGTCAATTTCTTGAAAAGAACTGAATGTTTCTTTCAGCATATTGAAAACCGATTCGTTGAACCCTGGTCTAAAATGTATGTACACAGTCATCCTGTTTAAGGTTTGTTGCGTAGCTAAAGTAAAAATTTTGCTTGAACCACGGTAAGCTGTTGGGCCCATAAAATATATTTTCAGGCAAATTCTTAAAAATTCTTTAGTATACCTACGTTGATACGACGTTTTATTGTGCAATTCCGCTTGAAGCTTCAGAAATTGAGAATATTTCGGAGGCAGAAATTTATCACATAGAGCTTTAAAATCACTTAAGACCGGCCATCTATGAAGACGGCGCCACATGTACAAATGTAAGCTAGCACAATATACAACACATTTCTTAGAATAAATATGTCACCTATAACAGAGGTGAAGATGGTATTTACATTCTAATTTATGGCGTGTTTTGTGGTTTATTTCTTGTTTGAAAGTACGGGACGTCTGAATTGATTAGTATTATTTACGCAACTTCAACCCTAAGATGAGGGTGAATTGCACCCCAAAAATTTTAAATAGAAAGGGGTGTCAAACGTTACACCATTCTAAAGGCCTTTCAATTCTCCTTTCAAAAGTCTTTTTATTTTTCAAATCCGATCATTAATTCCAGAAAAAAATACATTTAAATTTTGATCAAGTAGGCTTAAACAATTGAACGTAGCATACAAACGCACTTCATCTGACAAGTTGTTTGTAATAAGCAAGTACTTTGTGAGTTTCTCAGCATTTAAATTGATAATGTTAAGTGGCCAAAGCTTGCGTTTACTGTTTTCAGTGGGCCACCATGTATAGATGAGTAAAAACTCAAATAAATTTCTTAGTAACATAATGCAGTGTTGTTCCTAGGGAATTTTTGTTTGTACTGAAGTGCGTCAGAAAAATGTACTAAAAGGTACCGAAATGTACTAAATACCAACATTATATAGGCGGGAAAATTCAAAATAAACGTGTTTCTTCCGTATTTAGAGAATCGACTACTTTATTATATAAAGTTACAAATTAGAATTAGTATCTATAAAATAACTATTAAGTAGGTGCGCGTACATATAAATATTACAAAAATAAAGATACATAAAATCAAAGCAAAGCACATCACAAATCAAAACATTTAAGGTGGGAAAATTTTCGTAGCTGTGGATTACGTATTTTTTAATTTTAACCGTTGTTTGTCCTTATGGCCAAATAGCATATAAATTTCCCACCTTAAGCAAGAAGTAGATCCTAAAAAACGTCTTCATCGTCAACGACTATGTTCTTGATATCAATAGAATTCTTAATTTGTGGCTTCCACCCTATTGTACCTTTGGAATACATATTTAACATGTCTTTCACATGCAAGATTTGGGAACAAGTACTAACATGAAGTCTATTTCTTGTTTTTGTTTTCATTAAATTTAATTGTGAAAAGACTCTTTCAGCAGCAGCAGATGAGTGAGGTAGACTCATGATTACTTTAACAACTTTCATTAAGTGAGGAAACATTTGTTCACCTAATGCATTCTTCATGTTATTGATCTCACTCCAAAATTCATTGATTTTCATATTTTTTTTACCTTTTAAATCTTCACATTCTGCCAATAGTTGCCAATCTAAGTTTAATAGTTCAATATCGACATGTATATACGGAAACAAATTTGCAACAATTGCTATTGAACGAACATCTCCTGAGAGAGCTACTGTAGGAGTGAAATTTAACGCAAATTTTAAGTGGGGTTATTGAAATTAAATCTTGATTGAATTTGTTTGCACAATTCAATATAGAAATCAAGTGCTCGCAACTTAAAATTATGTACATATTGTTTGTTAAGGGTATCACATGGATTAGATAATAATACGTCAACATTGGCACCAAAATACATTATTTCTAATGGCATAAAATTTCTTGGATTTGAAACATCGACATTATGTATACCTTGCTCTACAATCTCCTTTCTTATGAAGCATTTTAGTATAATTTTATATAACGTGCTTACTCTTTCTAGTAATAGAGGAAGCTTGGAGTCTTCACTTTGGAATTCCAAATTTATCCTAGTTATAATCTCCAGCACGTAGGCCAAAAATAATAAATGTAATTTGTAAATCTTATTGTTTAAAGCATTTAAAATTGTTTTAGCAGTAGGTAAGTTGTCTTCCAATGCAGCTCTTTGAAAAAACAGCGAGAGTGCATCCCAGTTACTCAATATTCTGTCTGCTACCATCTGAAATGATCATAAATAATTGTGTAAAATATCTAATAAGAATATCAACTAAATATACTTACACGTAGAGACAACCATCTGGTCTGACTAGGATACAACATTTTCTTTGGTTTCTCCTTTACAAATATTTGGCATTCGTTCAACTCCTCTAATCTTTTGCTGCTATTGGAAAAGTATGTGTATATATCCCTTGCGAACTGTTCAACGTTGTTGGGTAGTTTTTTGCAGGCATTGGATGCACATAAATGCAATGAGTGGCACGTACAGCCCAGAATAAAAATGTGGGGAACTATTTTCAAAAATCTGGCCTTTACTCCTTTTACATCACCCATCATAACACTTGCATTATCTGCAGCAAAGCCAATTATATTTTGATGTGGAATTTTGGCTGTAATCAACATATTTATAACCGAATTGAATAGTGATTCTGCTGTACTAGATTTGACTTGAATCAAATCGAGAAATCTGTCACATACCCTATTATTTTTCCAATATCTGGCAATAACTACTAGACTCTTACTGGTACTGACATCAGTCGTTTCGTCAATAATTAATGAAAACATAGTGGACTGCAGATCTGTTACAACTTCTTCTTTTGCTGCTGGACCAATAACACCAACACATAACTGGGTTGACTTCTTTCTCTTGATTTTTAAATTTGCAGCAATTGTTGAATCGGGAAATATATCTTTCATTAATTCTGGTAAAGTATCCATTAATCGAAATGGCAAATTATGTTCACATAAATAAGCGGTAAGTTTTAATTCTGCTTGTTTTACATTGTTAAATCTTTTCTTGACTGGATGGTTTTCAGCATATTCTTTTAATGAAACTGTATTTTGAGCAGCTTTTATATGATCCTTATGCATTGAACTGTTTTCATGCCTTTTTATGTGAAAGGATCCACCCCTGACAGACTTAACGCAGACTTTGCAAAAAAAGTTACCTTCTTTGTTTTGTAGCCACTTAAATTCAGTAGTCCAAATCTCCCTAAAATTTTGTTTGTATTTTTTCTTTGGGTGTGATACTACATCTTGGGCATCTTCCATAGAGAAATCACTGCCATCGCTTTCGTTATCATCCGATTGATCACTATTGGTTAGACTTGGAATAATCTTTGAAGTTGACGGGGCATCATTAGAAGGCTCCTCGGAAGCAATGTAAGAAGGCTCTTTACCCTTAGAAAGTTTTATAAGGTATCTACAAGTAAATTAAAAATTGATAAAAATGTAATATGATTGTATAACAACTCGTGTCTAATTATAAACATTTTTAACAGTTGCAATTATGTTTTTAATAGGTACTCACTTTTCCATATTTCACTAATATTACACAACGGAACCACAGCATAGAAACTATTATTATTTTTTATGCATTAAGCATTTATTATCGCTGTAATGTGAAGGAGTCTCAACCTCACTGACAAATATGAATTTATGAATGCGTTGCAGGCTTGCAGGTTGCAGATTTACAAATTGCTTGCAAGTTGCAGTTGGTTATACGTCTTACCACGTACCTATTGCATGTGACAGAAACAGACATAACAATTCACTTCCAACTCCGTCACCGCTACGTGTGAGCGATAGCAGACAGTTGAGAACGCATTCACGGAACGGGTATTCCCCGAGACGAGGACCTTTTGAGCACGTAGAAATTCGTAACATAAAATACATCCGCTGTTGCCACATGCGTCGTCATAACAGTGTTGCATTTTTATTTGATAATTTTAAAAAAAATTTCGATTTTAAAAAGTGTACTAAATTTGAAAATAATGTACTAAACGTACAGACGAAAGTAAAATGTACTAAATTTAGTACAATTGTACTAACAGGAACAACACTGACATAATGCTGAATTCTCAATATTTTAGATTTTAATTATAATTTTCCGAATCAGACATTAGTTGGGAAACATCCCTTTCGCACTGACTGAGATGAACGTTAGTTTGGATGCTGTCACGCAGAGGGCGCTCTTTTAATTCTTTTAAATGGGGGAAGAGCCGTTTCATTTTCTAAAAGTAATATAAATGCGCTGAGAGAAAACAGCACCAAATTAAACTTTTACGCCCCAGGTAGTATTTCTTTTTATGGAGAATTTTAATGCTTGTCGTATAAAATTTAGTCTAGATGGTGTTACGAGTGCTTATTTATAACGTACTGATTACAGTATTTTTATGGAGACAAAATTTACGTGATATACCTAAGAGGGAAAAAAATCACGCCTGTGTTTTTTTATGAAAAAGAAACTGAAATAAAACAGAAAAAAACGTTTTTATAATTCCATAAAAATACAAAAACCCTGACAATTCACTTTGTTCTTTTCATGAAAAAAACCGTAATAAAACCTTTGAAGTAAAATACGGTTTACATATTTCGTATTATCACTATTTATTCTGCATTTAGAAAACGCAGTTCTAGTTATCAAAGTTGCAAGTGTATTATTTCCGTTTCGTCCTAATATAATACCCCCTATCCGGAAATTTGTTCGAAAGAAATTTGTTCGACGGTAATTTGTTCGAGGTCATTTGTTCGAACGGTAACTTGTTCGAACGGTAATTTGCTCGAACGGTAATTTGTTTGAATGGAAAAATGTTCTAAAGGAAAAATATTCGAAAGAGAAGATCAATAATAAAATTTTATATAATGAAGTATTTTATTTTACAGATACATATACAGTCAGCAATTCCATGAAAGGTATATAACTGTTCAAATAATAATGGCACTGTTTTAAAAGTCCTGTCACCGTACCAATTGCCGATATCCGCAAGAAGCTGCAAATTTCTTCGTGTTGTAAATATAACAATTCGCATTTCAGTCATACCACTATCAAACATTAGGAACTCCTCGCCGTTGTGGGTTCTTCGGTATTCTTCTGGAAACTGGATATCAGCACGATTCTGTGGAAGAGCTGACCCACCGCCTTTCGTTGACCTCACATTTCGAATTGTTCGTTTGATAGTTTCTATCCCTATCTAATTTGGCGATTGCAGCTGGGCGTAGTTGGGAAGATGAGTTGGATACAATGTAGTGAGGAGTGTCTCGGCTTTGAACGGCTGCTTCCTTCATGTCACTGTCGGCCGCTTTTGCGGCAATCTCTGCAGCTTGGCCAGCGTGATTATGCTCGCCGGTTTCCTTAATACCTTCTTGATTTTTTGTAATTGCGCGCCCTTTACACGAGAATTTCTTAAAATGTTCACACTTCCAGTACACTTTACTATCACAACTTCTGTCACGTACGTATAAATAAACGTTAAAAGATAGCCATTTTAAGAAAAGTACACTTTACTATCACAACTTCTGTCACGTACGTATAAATAACCCTATCCGGAAATTTGTTCGATGATAATTTGTTCCAGGTCATTTGTTCGAACGGTAATTTGATCTTCTCTTTCGAATATTTTTCCTTTAGAACGTTTTTCCATTCAAACAAATTACCGTTGGAACACATTTCTTTCGAACAAATTTCCGGGATTCATAATACTCGACGTGCCTTCATCGTTTAATGTTTCACATAATATAATTACAAGAAACTGATTAATTATTAAATAGGTTATTTCAAACAGAAGATTAACTTTTACTTCGTGTACAACCACTACTCACTAGGTTTACATCTGAGAAAAGAATAACAGCAATTTATTTTTTTTTTTGCATTTATTTCATATAGTCCAGTCAATATATACATTCGATCTTGCAAAAGGTCGGGAAGTTTTGAAATTTGGCACAGAGCTAGATTTCGAGGTTCTTATTGAGCCCCTGAATTTGCCAACATTGCGTCGCGCCGCTCGCGACGCCATCTTGGAAAAATGGCGCCGAAAAACATAAAAAGCTCTATATGTCCTAAGCCGTTGATTTTATCGAAAAAATACTTCTATACAAAACTATTCTCTATAAAATTTTCTACAATTTTGCTCCGTATAATTTTTTTATACGAGCAATAGTTATGGAGATACAGCCTCTCAAATACGGGGTAAAAATTAAATTTTGCCTTTGTTCGCATTTTTAGACGTATAGGTTTATTTGTTGCATAAATAAAAGTATATTAAACCGAAATACATTACCCTCCCAAGAAAATTAGATACAGAAAGTTTCAAATTGTAGAAAAATGATACCACCACGAGGAATCGAACCATCGACATAAGGTTAAACCGCCGCAGCTACGATATCAGGCTCAGCATCACGATTTTTGAACACTCCAATAATGTAATTAAGAGACCGAGAGTTTTGAGCGTGTTGAGAAATTTCACTGTTACCTTATTGTAGGCGGACCTCGCTCCTTTCATATTAGTCCAGTCAATAAATATATTGTAGAGTGCATGAAATATGCGAGAGTTTTTGACTTCAGGGCTTTGTTAGGAGTAGTTAGTAGGTAAACATACTAAAAGTCCCCGCCCCTGGGAGGTGAGCATAAGTTGGGAGGGGGGGGAGAAGATTCCATTTTGGGGTTTTTCGATTATATCTCGGAAACGGTGGACTCTAGAAAAAATATGTTCTAAATAAAAATGAAAGCTAATTAAATTTCCTATAAAATTGCTTCTATACATATTTGTCAAACTTCCAACGGTTTTCGAGATATACGTTATTGAAAATCGATAATTTTCGAAAAAATCATTTTTACCTCACTTTTTGTCAAACATTTGCTTCTAGTGCCTCCCACGACCGTTTCTCAGAAAAATTGTTAAACACAAAGTTGTAGAGCATTAAATTTACTTCAATTTTATATATACTTTTGGGGTCCGTGAAGTTAGCAGGACATTAAAAGCACAAATAATTTTATTGTGTGCTATCGTTTGTGCTTCGTTTGTGCTCTTTTGTGCCGTTTTCAGTTTTTCTGCCAGATCACCCCCTTACGAGATAAACGTACCCCCCCATGCGCTGCTAACTTCACGCCATTTTTGAAAGCACAAACGAAATCGTTTGTGCTAATGGTTTGTGCTTCGTTTGTGCTCTTTTGTGCCGTTTTCAGTTTTTTTGCCAGACCACCCCCTTATGAGATAAACGCACCCCTCAATGCGCTGCTAACTTCACGCCATTTTTGAAAGCACAAACGAAATCGTTTGTGCTAACGGTTTGTGCTTCGTTTGTGCTCTTTTGTGCCGTTTTCAGTTTTTTTGCCAGACCACCTCCTTACGAGATAAACGCACCCTCCATGCGCTGCTAACTTCACGCCATTTTTGAAAGCACAAACGAAATCGTTTATGCTAATGGTTTGTGCTTCGTTTGTGCTCTTTTGTGCCGTTTTCAGTTTTTTTGCCAGACCACCCCCTTACGAGATAACCCCCCCCCCCCCATGCGCTGCTAACTTCACGCCATTTTTGAAAGTTCAGACGAAATGGAAACTTAGAATTTCAGTTAGAAGCAAAGATTCTACTAGAAAATTTAGATATATGAACATATGAACATGCAGCTAAAGTCTCGATAAACACTTCAAGGTTTAAGTACCACTGTATTTTACTCAGAATGGTTAATCCTTCTTAGTAGGTAATTTACCTACGCCGGATAGCTAATATAGATGAAATGACTAGAATAGTCAAAGACCAATATTATTTAATGCAAAAGTAAAAATATTACTTATATAAAAATTTCAGCTTCAAGTAGAAACAAATTTTAAAATTTCAGTCTTCGCTGGTTTGGTAGTTAGTGGCTGTTTGTGCATTGAGTAACAATGCAAGACAATTCACATTGATAATTATTTATTGATATGTATTTGTGCATTCCTAAATTTTATACTGGTAAGTATTCATTCTGTTTTTCTTTTTTTAATTGATGTATATATACTACAGGACAATTGACTTTTTTGTAGTAACTAACTGTTCATTGAAAGTAAATAATTGTTCGTATTAAAAAGGTTGTCAAACTTGTCTTAATAAAACTGTAGGGTTTCTGCAATTGGTGTAAATAATGATAATCATCCATAAGTATAATTACTACTAATTCTAAGCAACTATACAGGTGTTCCATAACTTATGGGTCATAGAGCAATTGGAGATAATAGACATAAAGATGGGTAATTTGAGCCAAATTTGCCTAAGTAAAATGTTACAGGTTAAAGAGATACAGGGTGTTGATAGTGAAAGCTAATTTTCAAGCCGATCCCCAGATTTTCAGATTTGAATGTTCCATTGCACATTCAGTCGATGGCTGAAAACTATTTAATTCACAAAGTGTGCCTTGAATGTTGACAAAATTTGTTACATTTTGATTTTTTTTCTGCCTTTTTATCTTCAAATGCGAAAATCTGGGGAACGGCTTGAGATATCGAGATCGACCAAGAGTCCTTTTTTTACGTAAAAATGTTGGCTCTTTTAGTTTAAAGCATACATACCTACTACTAACTGTAGGGGTAAAAAAAAATGTGGGTGAATTAATTCAACACGAAGCACGTAGCAAGCGCCCTCTAGGAAGTATCTTCGAACTAATACCAAATTCGAGTTTCCCATTCTTGAAAACCTAGTTATACCAATTTTGAATTCGATATCTCAACCGTTTTAAAATTATCATCATTTTTCGAAAATTAACTATCACCTTCAACACCCTGTATCTCTTTAACCTGTAACATTTTACTTAGGCAAATTTGGCTCAAAATTCCTATTTTTATGTCTATTATCTCCAGTTGCTCGATGGCCCATAAGTTATGGGACACCCTGTATATGTCAATTACCCGGTATATCAGTTACATATGCTAATTTATATACATAATGACAGTATGTCTCTGCACAGGTAAAAACTGAAATTGTAAACAAGGCGGATTAGAAAATGCGGACGATTCTTAACTTAAATTGCATTCAAAATCCCCCCCAAATTAATCGAAGTTGTAATATTAATCGACTAACTTTAGACAACTTCAGAATCGCGAAGTTATGAAAGCTGTGGTAAGTCACATTTTATAAATTTTATAAATTTTGTTTAATAAAAACTAATGTATGTACTTACTTTTTATTTGCAAGTCATTTTAGATTTATTTGCAGGAGAAACCTACCACTAGGGGATATACAGGGCCGTTCCTGCGATTTTTGCTGTCCCGTGCAAAAAAATAAAATTGCCGCCCCCTTATATGTATTTAGAAAATAAAGTCATAAATTTAGTAGCATTATATTTAAATACTTAAAAAAATTTAAAAAAGGCAAATAAAATAATATAATACATTCACTTTTTTGCAATTTATTACCAATAAATTGTTAAGAAGAAATTACTGTCAGCTCTCTTAACTAAAAATTAACACAAATAAAACAAATTATTATTAAAATTAAAATCATAAAATAGGTATTTGCAAAATTCAAATACCTACTTCATATTTTTAAAATAGCAAGTACGAGTAATAAGTCCGAAGTTTGATCAGTGCGGGGCTCAGCGCAAGTACACCGGTGTAAGGGGTTGCGTTTATTTTCTGAGGGGGTGGTTTGGCTACAAAAATGGAAAACGGCACAAAAGATCACAAACGAAGCACAAATCATTAGCACAAACGGATTCGTTTGTGCTTTCAAAAATGGCGTAAAGTTAGCAGCGCATGGAGGGGTGCGTTTATCTCATAAGGGGGTGGTCTGGCAAAAAAACTGAAAACGGCACAAAAGAGCACAAACGAAGCACAAACGATTAGCATAAACGATTTCGTTTGTGCTTTCAAAAATGGCGTGAAGTTAGCAGCGCATGGAGGGTGCGTTTATCTCGTAAGGAGGTGGTCTGGCAAAAAAACTGAAAACGGCACAAAAGAGCACAAACGAAACACAAACGATTAGCATAAACGATTTCGTTTGTGCTTTCAAAAATGGCGTGAAGTTAGCAGCGCATGGAGGGGTGCGTTTATCTCATAAGGGGGTGGTCTGGCAAAAAACTGAAAACGGCACAAAAGAGCACAAACGAAGCACAAACGATTAGCATAAACGATTTCGTTTGTGCTTTCAAAAATGGCGTGAAGTTAGCAGCGCATGGGGGGGTACGTTTATCTCGTAAGTGGGTGGTCTGGCAGAAAAACTGAAAACGGCACAAAAGAGCACAAACGAAGCACAAACGATAGCACACAATAAAATTATTTGTGCTTTTAATGTCCTGCTAACTTCACGGACCCATACTTTTGCTACTTTATTTTCAACTGGATCAAAAGTTCAACATTTTTTTATAATTATAAGTTTTATTAAATTATTACGAATCATACATAATAATGAAAGTATTTACATGGACTAATAATAATTAAAAAAATTTATGATATAATGAAAAAATAAGCATTCAAGGTTCGTCATCGAAGCATTCATCTTCGTCATCGATGTCTTCGTCGTCACCTATATAAAATAGAAATAAATATATAGAATAAAATATATTTTATATTTATTTTATTATTATTAATTTTATTATTTATTTTACCTTCTTCATGAATTATTATTTCGACTCCGTTGTTGCAACTGCCCTTGCAATTTGGGCATGCGACAGAGCAGTTTAAAGATGCTTTTCTACAACCACACCTGCCACTGTCACATCCTTTCGTGCATCGGCAAAAAATCATCTTCAAGATTTCGTCAGGAGCAGCTTCCAACTCTGAGAGTTTCGGAACTAGTTGGTCATTCCTCCTCTCCCAACTCCAATTCGGCGCCCCGCCATTAGGTTCCTCCCTTAACCACAGGTGTACTTGGTGGTACGTCCGGAATGCATGCTGCTGAACAGCTGCTTCAGTTGGAGGGAGAGTCGAGAGATTAGGCTTCATGTTTGCAGCTGCCTTTATAAATGATTTGTAGCGGAACCCGTTGAGGGATTTTTCTGTGGCTGGAGCACCATACCATGAGAGAGTACTCATTACCCCAGCTGTCTTGATGGAGTCAGGGGAAGAAGAACCGCTGGCAAATACCTCAGCTGCATGTTGTATGATTTTGGACTTCTGGTACATTTTGACAAAACCCACTTTACTCTTGCGATACGCTGCGGATGTTGAGTCGCAGCGGATGTTGAGTCGCAGCCTGTGAATGCATCTAAGAATAAAAAATGGGCGTTGTCCTTCATTTTCAACTCTTGCTGCAGCTGTTGTGAGGAATATACAATACTCTTGACCTTTCCTCTTCCAGGTTTTACCAGCAGAATGTCACGATCAGTTGGGGTTTTGGCTACCAGGAGAACAGCCAAGTCGACGTCCTCTCCAATAACAGCTACTGAGGAATTTTGCGATCTGTTGATAGCTGTCTTCACAATATCAACGTCAGCATCAGCTGAAGCTTGGAGCGTATTGATCCCATTTTTCTGCAGCTGCGTCATCAGCAGGTTTATCAGCTGACTCTTATTATGAAAGTTGGAAAGGAAATCCTCTTGTTTGACTTTCATTTCACTTTCCAAACTGATATTGATGTCCACACATCTCCTGAGCCGATATCGACGACTCTGTTCAGCTGCTTTTGTGCTCTCTGTTGTGTCAGTGTACCCATCAAAAACCACTGTACAACCTCTTCCATAATAATGGGTGTTCAGAAATTTAACGTAACCATCACAAATGGTTGATACAGTTGTCTCTTTTTGCCAAACAACTTTGTGGACTAGGAATCCCCCATCAACAACAAATTCAAAGGTACTTAAATCAACGTCCTTATCAATTTCCTTAAACAGTGTGTACAGTGCTGACTTTTTGCACTTTCTCATTCCATTTTCGTCGAAGAAAGCCAGGGGGTAGGGAGCCAATTCATATTGCATATAATTCTTCAAATCCTCGTCCGATTTCTTGGTAATCGAGATTCGCTGAAAAAGCAAGAATGGATCCACGACAATTTTTTCATTATCAATCTTGATTGTCGAATTCATTGAGGAAAGAGGAAGTGCTCGATCTTTACGTGTCAGTTTGATATTTGTGAATGGTTGTGAATGGATTTTCAATAGCGTATATCTCGAAAACCGTTGGAAGTTTGACAAATATGTATAGAAACAATTTTATAGGAAATTTAATTAGCTTTCATTTTTATTTAGAACATATTTTTTCTAGAGTCCACCGTTTCCGAGATATAATCGAAAAACCCAAAAATGGGATCTTCTCCCCCCCCCCTCCCACCTTATGCTCACCCCCCAGGGGCGGGGACTTTTAGTATGTTTACCTACTAACTACTCCTAACAAAGCCCTGAAGTCAAAAACTCTCGCATATTTCATGCACTCTACACCCCTCTTTTGAGCACTCATTGACTGGACTATATACATACATATTGGAGGTATTTGCTACATATTAACGCAAAAGAGTCATTACTATGCCAACGCACTTTATGGAGGAGGTGTTCTCCGTCGACTACATGAATGTTTGGTTCGCATAGAGTGTGCTCAATTGGCTCAAAAACAGCATACAAAGAGGATTTCGTTCCCTTGCGTATACCATCTTCCGTGAATAACGATAATGGGAATGGTGCAAGTTCGTAATGAAGGTACTCTTACAATTGTTAATCGGTTCTCTTAACAATACACATTCTTTGAAAAAGCAATAGCGGGTTAATGGGAACCACAACGCCATCAACTTTTATGTCGGAATTGATGGTTGAAAGTGCAAGAACTCTATCTTTTCTTTTCAGTTGTATGGAAGCGAATGTTTGTCGCAAAGCGGGTCTGAAATGCTCGAGAATCTGTGCTGTTTGTAACGGAAATGCATGTAGCAACGCAGTTGACATAGTTCAAGATGACCACAACGATGCAGAACTTGACGATTTACATCTGTTTCAAGATATCCAGGACATAGATGGGAACGCTGAGGATATTCCAGAGGATTCTGAGATCGAGGATGCCGATTGCGTCGGTCCGTCGGACCTTTAACGATAACTAGTTGGAATTGTGGATTAGGATACCACAGTAAAAAAACTCACCGATTACTCTACCTCATGGGTGGCGTGGAAACGAGTAAAATGTCAAATCCTATAATCATTATTCATCACCCTACACCACTCGCAAAGGTCATGCCAAAAGTGGCAACAGATAACGAAAAACGAAATTTATGTCGGAACATTTCTGACCCAACTTCTGAGTATCATAATCAGCTACAGCCTATTGCACTCTAAATTACCATGAGCCACCACTAAAGGGGTTCCTGGAGAAGGGAGTGCTAGAGGAGGGGGATGGTTATTCTTCTCTTTGCTATTAACATATTAGAATTCGTCATTGTTAATGTATTTCGGTTTAATATACTTTTATTTATGCAACAAATAAACTTATACGTCTAAAAATGCGAACAAAGGCAACATTTAATTTTTACCCCGTATTTGAGAGGCTGTATCTCCATAACTATTGCCCGTACAAAAAAATTATGCAGAGCAAAATTGTAGAAAATTTTATAGAGAATAGTTTTGTATAAAAGTATTTTTTCGATAAAATCAAGGGCTTAGGACATATACAGCTTTTTATGTTTTTCGGCGCCATTTTTTCAAGATGGCGTCGCGAGCGGCGCGACGCCATGTTGGCAAATTCAGGAGCTCAATAAGGACCTCGAAATCTAGCTCTATGCCAAATTTCAAATCTTCCCGACCTTTTGCAAACAAATCGCTTTATTTTGTCTATATTGACTGGACTAATATTATTTATATAAAATTAACATTTTTAATTTTCAAGTGACCCTCTCTCTCTTCCCATCCTCGTTCCCGTCGTTTTTAATATATTTATGTAGCAGCTGCATTTGTTTTTTTCTTAGATTTTTTTCTTCGTAAATCCTTTTCGCCTCCTTAATGTATATTGGATCTACACATTTTAAACCTTTCCCGATATTATTTCTAACGATTTCTGGAGCTATACGTTCCTTATAAAACTGTGTCAATTTCGGCAACATTTCACTATGCCGAAGCTCTGTATCTCTGTAGATTTCTTCAATAAACAAATCTACGTTATCATTCACGTAAAGAATAAAATAGCACTTATCCTTTTTAATAATATTCAACTGACTTTGGACCTTGAAAACAAAACATTAATTTAGAACAATACACATTTATATGTTCAAAACCTGAAGGTAACAGTTGTGGTTACGCTTTAGCCTTATAACACCATCCAAGCAAAAAAGGGGCACGTGGTGACATCTGACCATACAAAACAAAACTAAACTAACCGGTCGAAAAAAGGGAAACTGTAACAAGATTTCTGAACAAAAGTAATGGAGGTTGAAAAAAATTAAGTTGCTGTTGAAATTGACAATGTCATTAAGTAGATTGTTCTTGTCGTTTTTATGGGCCTTATTGATTTCGAGCATTTCAAAAAAGTTTAAACGGAGACCTTTATTGCAAAAATGGAGAAATTTGACGTCAACAGTGGGATTAAATGTATGTTCCATTTCTATGATGTGGGAAGCAAAAGATGATTTGATATTGAGATGGGGGTCTAATTTTATATGGTTACGACGGATTAAAGTGTTGTGTTCAGAAATACGGGTTTTCATAGCTCTGCCAGATTGACTGACGTAAAAAGCAGGGCAACAATTACAGTTTAACCTGTATATACCAGATTTGTTGATATGTTCTATGTGATCTTTATTGTGGACCAGAAAATTATGGAGTTTAAATTTGACAGAAAATGAAATTTTGAGGTTGTGAAGTCTAAAAAAGTTGGCGAGTTTGATGGAGGTAGGCCCAAAACACGGCAAAGAAAAATACTTGTTGGTGACCGGAGTAATGTCTAAGTTGGTGGAATTGTTTAAGTAAAAGGAATGTTGAATTTTGAGAAATAATTTGTTAATATCTGACGGGTAATTGTTGTTGCGGGCAATGGTATGAATTGTTCTTAATTCAGAATGAAAATCTGATTGATTGAGGGGGTAACTGAAGAGTCTGTTGAAGAAAAATCTGAATGCAGCAAGTTTATGAGAAATATGGTGAAAAGAATCAAAGGGGATAAACATGGTCTGTGGTGGTGGGTTTTCTGTAAATGTTAAAGGCTAAATGGTTGTCTGAACGAGTGATCATTATATCAGGGAAGGGTAGTTTGTGGTCTTTTTCTATTTCAAAAGTGAATTCAATGCTATTGTGAAAAGAATTGAGAATATCTAGACAATTATTTAATTCAATTTACGAACCTTTAAAAACCACAAACACGTCATCCACGTAACGCCGTCAAAAAAGAAAATGATTGATCAAAGTGGGGTTAGTAAAGACATGGTTCAATTCAAAGTGATTCATAAAAAGTTCAGCCATTAGAGGAGATAAGTTAGAGCCCATTGGAAGTCCTGATTTTTGGATGAAAATAGAATTATTAAGACTGAAGAAATTTTGCTCGAAACAAAGTTTAAGAAGAGTCAACATGGTTTGGGCTTGGATTTCGGAAAGTTCAGAATTATTTAATTGATTTGAAATGATATTAAAGCATTCGTCAGTGAGGATGCTAGGGAATAAATTGGTGACATCAAATGAAACAAGAAGGCAATCATTTGGTAAGTGAAAATTGATCAGTGAATTGATAAGTTCATTGGAGTTTTTAACAGAGAAACTATTTTCATAGGTGATGATTTTGAGTAGAAAAGAATTTAAGATGGGAGCCAATTTGGAGACAGGAGTGTTGGCAAAAGAGCAAACAGGACGAATGGGAATACCCACTTTGTGGATTTTGGGAAGGCCGTAAAGTCTAGGTATTTGTGGGTTCATGACCAAAAGGTTGTTGTATTTGATGTTGAGAGAATCGAGGATAGGTCTGGCGCCATAAATGGTGGAACGAACTTTAGAGCAGAATGAATTGATAGGGTTCCTCTTACTGGCTTCAAAATCATCAGAGTCCATAAATTTCATCACTTTATTGATGTAGTCGGATTTATTGAGAATGATCAAGCAGTTACCTTTATCAGCTCAGGGTTAGGGAAGTTACAATTATGAATAATAAATTCGGATTCAATAGCTAGACTTTCAAGGTTGTTTCTATTAGGACGATTAAAGGGGTTGTATTTGAGACCTTTGTCAAGAAGACACAATTCGTTGCTGTTAAACTGGACGTTGCTTAGGTTCATAGTTCTCTGGTGAAAATTGAAGTTGGAGTCGAAATTATTGTTAATCTGGTGGTGGTTAGGTTTAAGGCTATTATTCTTATGGCGAAGGTTAGGATTGAGACTATTATTTTGGATATTATAATTATTGTATTTAAATTTAGGGTTGAAGTTATGAAAGTGTTTATTATGAAATTTTAAATTACGAATTTTGTTCAGTAATCTAGAGAAGTTTTTTATACCAAAATTGTGGATGTCACCCTTAAGTCTTGGAGTACGAGTGCGGCCTCCTACGAGAACAGTTCGTTTATAGGCGGTGTGCGTACAGCGTTAAAAGTATTTGTTAAATGATAAAACGATTTACAGAACTTTCAAATTTGTACCGGTTGATAAATAAAAATACACTAAAATAAAATAAAACATCTGTGGGGCCGGTCGGTGGGCCCAAAACTGATAAAATGAGTGTTACTCACCTAACTAACCATAACGATAATCCCAAACCTGAAGGAATGGAATGGCAAAAGAACTCACAAAAACGTGATAACTCCGAACTATCACCACAACCAGAACCCAGTAATAGTAAAAGGTACCTTTTCGAATTAAACTCCCTCATTGCTTCCAACAAATACTACCATCTCGGCACAGACAACAGTGATAAATCTGCAATGCAAAATCCCGTTGATGGCGATAATGATAAAGAGCCTAACCAAAATGATCCGCTGCAAATAACTGTAAGTAAAACTAAAATTCCACCAATTTTCCTTCACGAAGCCACCCACTATCAAAAAATCGTTAAAGATATAAAAGACACAGTAACGAATGAATTTACGGTCATTACCATGGGAACATCAATGAAAGTAAACCTAACTAGTATTGAAGACTTTCGTAAACTAACAAAATACTATTCCGACGTAAAAGTTAAGTTTCACACATTTCAAAGCCCAGATTCAAATGATTTAAAAGTAATTATGAGAAATGTTCCAATATCGCTCTCAGAACTTGAAATATCGGGAGAGCTAGTTAAACTTGGATATGTAGTTAAAAAAGTTGCCAGATTGTATAATAAAAATAGGAAACCAATACCCTTGTGTTCTATAGAATTAACCAATAATGATAAATCCAAAGAAATATACGGATTAACGAAACTCTGTTACTGTATTATTTCGATTGAGCCTAGAAGAAAAGCAACTGATACACCCCAATGTAAAAATTGCCAGAGGTATGGGCACACTCGAAATTATTGTAAGTTAGAACCCCGTTGCGTTAAATGCACAGAAAATCATCTATATACAGAATGCAAAAAAGTCAAAGACGTAGATAAGCCCATATGTGTAAATTGTGGCGGGGAACATCCCGCCAACTATAAGGGATGCAGCTATTATACCAAACTTATACGTAACTACACATCCGATACGCCTCAAAATCCAACCGGCACACAAGATAATAATAATTCACAGCACAACCGCAGACAAAGATCATATCACAATTTCACATCTACTAATCGAACATACTCTGCTGCAACTCAAAATACACAAAGCCAAGTTAATAAAGACGAAAACATAGATGTGCTTAAACAAATTATCAAAATCATAATCGAAGCTCTAGTTCCACATTTAGATAAACTCCAGCCCATAATTTCAACATTAATTCCTGCTATACTTACCTATGGCTCAAAGTAAAGGAAGGGACAACATATTACAAAACTTAAAGATAATTAACTGGAATGCCAATGGCATTAAGAGCCAAAGATCGCTTCTGATATCATTTTTAGTTCAGTATAACGTTGAAATCGCATGTATAACAGAGACTCACCTAATTGAACATGAAAAATTCTCAATCCCAAATTATCATCTATTTAGGAAAGATAGACCCGCACCAATTGCTTCTGGCGGAGTTGCTATCTTAATTAAGAAAAACATCAACGCGCACACTTATGAAATGAGTGAATTACTAAACCTAGAAGCCGTAGCAATCCAACTTAAGTTAAGCAGCGGAAATGTGGTTAATATCATATGCGCATACAAACAACCTAATCGCCAACTGCTAGAACGAGATATCGTAACTGTCTTTGAAGATCCCAAACCGACTCTAGTTATTGGAGATCTTAATAGTAAAAATCAAATCTGGGGATGTAGAACAAATAACCCCAATGGCGTAAAACTTCACTCTTATTCGTGTATTCATGCTATACAAATAGTAGCACCTACCGACTTCACGTATCATCCATACAGAATGGATCATGCTCCGGATATCTTAGATATAGTACTCGTCAAAAATTTTAATAAACCTGTTTACCAAGAAGTCCTTACAGAAATGGACTCAGACCACTTACCGGTATTGATTACATTTGAAGACAATCCGCAGCTGCTCTCCATACTACCCAGACTAATCAATGGCATTGTAAATTGGGAAAAATTCCAGAACAACCTCAACAGGGTACTAGAGTGTCCAAAAAATATGAAAACACCTGAAGACGTAAACACAGCGGTGGATAAATACACTAAAAGTATTACAGAGTCATTACGAGATGCTACCACTCCAAAATCCAAAAGACCAGGTTCTTATGCACACCCACCTCAATATATACTAAAGTTAATAAGAGAGAAGAATAGAACTCGCAGAATGTGGCAAAGAACAAGAGACCCAACTGTAAAACAGCAATTAAATCGCCTGATCCGCAACGTCAAGAACGAACTAGAAAGTTACAGGATAAGATCTTATCAAACATATATAGAAGAACTTGAACCACAAGATGCTACTCTGTGGAGAGCTACCCGAAGAATCCTAAACCAACCAAATCCAGTCTTCACACTAAAAATAGACAACACCAAGTACTCGTCCGATAACGAAAAAGCAAAAGCTTTTGCTGATTACTGGCAAAAAATATTTACCACTCAACTAAATGACAGGCAGCTAGCTGAAGCTCAGCGCTCACAAGAAGCAATAGAAGATTATATAAACGAAGCCCCTTTGGAAATAGACCCAACATCACCAACAGAACTTAAGGGATACATAAACAGTTTGAAGCTGAAAAAGTCCCCGGGGTGTGACTTAATCCCAAATGTGGTATTGAAAAAATTGACTCGTAAAGCTGTAGCTCATTTGGCAACAATATTTAATGTATGTCTGAGAATAGGATATTTTCCAACATCATGGAAGGAAGCCGTAATAATTCTAATCCATAAAGCAGGCAAAGACAAGTCTAACCCAAGTAACTATAGACCAATAAGTCTGTTACCTTCACTTGCAAAAATTTTAGAGAAGGTTATACAAAACAGACTAAATGAACATCTGACAGAATACGAAGTAATTCCGCATTATCAGTTTGGTTTTAAAGCGTTGCACTCAACTAATCACCAGTTGCTCAGAATTGTGGAACTGATAGAGCGAGGCTATGAGAATAAAGCACATACAATTATAGCATTCTTAGATATAAGCAAAGCTTTTGACTCCGTGTGGACAACAGGACTTATTTTCAAACTGGCACAAATTAAACTGCCCAAGTACCTTCTGCTCATCATAAGATCGTTTCTAGAATTGCGAGCTTTTAAAATACGTGTGGGAACGGAACATTCTACAACAAGGCCTATAGAGGCAGGGGTACCTCAGGGATCGATACTAGGCCCAACTCTGTTTAACGTATACACATCTGACTTCCCAGTCTTCGGAGAAGATTCAATAGCGATGTACGCAGACGATACTGCGGTGATTTCTCAACATCAAGACATTAATATAGCTAGAAACAACCTACAGGAAAAACTTAATATAATTAGTGAATGGTACAGAAAATGGTGTCTTCAACTAAATGCCAGTAAGTGCGAAGCAAAGCTTTTCACGTTAAGGAGACCTAACAACCCACCAAAATTAGAAATTAATCGACAAGAGGTAGAATGGAACCCATCAGATCAGGCAGTAAAATACTTAGGAATTCACATGGACCGGAAACTAACATGGAAGATACATATTAACAAAAAACTAAACGAGGCTTATGTTCGACTTACTAAATTATATACAATCATTAACCGAAAGTCAAGAGTTAAGATAAAATGTGGGTGCTTAATATATTCATCGATACTTCGACCAATATTAACATATGGTGGGGTTGTATGGGGTGCAACATCAAAAACTAACTTTAAAAAAAGTGCAAGTTTTTCAAAACAAAGTTCTGAGAATAATTACTAGTGCTCCGTGGTTTGTGCGAAACTCCCAAATACACGGTGAACTGAACATACCAACAATTCACAGTTTTTTGAAACAGCAGGCGAGGAACTTTCACGACAAACTAGCTCAGTGCCCAGGCGCTACACATTACAGCATTGGCAACAGATACACGCACAAAAGACTAAAGCGTAAATTACCTCAAGATGTGCTACTTTCTTCTCCTGAAACCAGTGATATGGACAATTAATCATTAATAGTTATGAGTTACACATTATAACAATAATAAGATAGGTTTATAAAAACATGTACCACTTTTAGATACGGAGGAGCTTTTGTGCCGTCCTCTATGTTTTCAGTTATGACACTATTGTAACTAAGTTATGTATAGCGCATAAGCCGCTGAGCTAACTACAAAAAAAAAAAAAAAGAAAAAAAAAAAAAAAAACCCTTAAGTCTAAAAAGGAACTCGTCCCACTCGAACTGATGGAAAATATTGGCGAGATGTAAGTGTAGGCGTTGGAGTAGAAAGTCAAGTGGCCCCTCTCACAGTACCACCATACCACCTTCTCCCTCATGCCAGACGTAACACACGACTGCATTTGTTGCCAGATTGTAAATGGTATAATTGTGGCAGGCTAGTTTTTGCTTGAAATAAAGTATACCAGCATGTAATTGTACAGCCTGCACATCAACTGTAAATGCAGAAATGTTTCCGGCAGTGGCGTATTTATGGGGGCGGTCCAGCGGGTCCGGACCGCCCCCAGAGACCCAAAATCTTCTAATTGTAACGAAGATGATGAAAAAGACTTTAGAAGATTGGCGACTTTTTATGAAACGGACCTAGTTACTGCAAAAGATGATGCTCTTTCTGAATTTAAACTGTGGCGCCGGAAGATATTAGACACAGAGGACAAACCCTTAAATGCAATGGCTGCTTTGCAAATATGCAGTCTGGAGATCTATCCAAATATTTTTCGATTGCTCCAAATTCTGGCTACATTGCCCGTTTCAAACGCTTCTTCTGAGAGATCTTTTTCAACGCTAAAGAGAATCAAAACTTATTTGAGGAATACAATATCTGAGGTAAATGAAGTTTTTATAGGTTGCTAGAAGAATCACTTGTAATAATGTTTTTTTGCAGGGACGATTAAACGGTCTGGCTTCATTGTCAATTCATAAGGAAATTAATTTATCTTCATCGGAGGTAATAGATGAACTAGCCAAGAATCCAAGAAAACTGGATTTTATTATTTAATTTATATAATTTTATTATATAATTTATTGTTTATTTGGTGAAATTTCGTTCCATATTTACTTAGGTACTTTTTTTATAGCATTTTTGTACAGTTGAATCGTTCGATCTGGACGTGTAGCCCCAGAACATTGCTCGGTAATTTGATTTCGCAGCTATGACCTGATTCATACACTTTATTCTCATGATCTAACAATACTTTGTTTATTTCATTTTTAAGGTGAATTATTAAAGAATCATTTATATATGTTTTTTTTTATTTTTGATTTGGTAAATTTGGTTAATCACCTGTTGTACTTCATTCCAATAATACTTATCTATTTAAACTTCACAGAACTCGCGTAGATACCCATCTATCTATCTCAATATCCAGTTGGACCGCCCCCAGAAACAAAACGTAAATACGCCACTGGTTTCCGGCAATGGCATCCTCCTTGTCTCTACATTTTTCTTCTCTTGCTCTATTTTTTTCATCTATATGTTTTTTATAGATGAGGTCATCGATATGATTTAATTTGTGAGCAAAACATAAATCACATTGATCCTTTCGTGGTTGGAAGATGTCGATATTTAACTTCTTCATTTCTGCCATAAAAACATCTTTACCAGTAGGATGATGGACTTCTTTCTTATATACTTCATAAACATCAGCGTAGGATCTGAATAGTGGTTCAAGGTATAATTTACTGGTGGAAGCCCTGCAGTAGTGTGACGGGAGTTTAGGTAGTTTTTCAAAGAACTCTCTAATTTCTTGGCGTTTATTTTCATTTACCTGTTTAGCTTTACTAGGAAACTTTTCTGTGATGTCAGGTATGCCAGCGCCACTTCTCTTCACCCAGTTATTTACGGACCATTCTCCCAAACACAGTGTTGTAAGAAATAGTTTCTTGCAGACTGGAAGCAACTTTTCCCCAACTTTCAAATGGTACGAGAAGCTCGTTTGCCTTCTTGAGTTTCCTTCGGTAGTTTTGTGTTTGGTCTGAAATTTATTTACCATCGCTACCACATACGTTTTACGTTGTCTCCAGTCCATTTCAGCCCAGAACCGTTTAAAGAGAAGATTCTTTTCTTCTTCTGTTATCAAGGAGCATTGCCTCTTACTTTTAGACTGTGCACACTTTCTAGAATTACATCTATTGCCCATTTGTCGAGGCTTCCTTTCAACTAAGCTCTTTTTCCCTTCTGGTTCCTTTTTGTAGCTTTGATATTGTTGTCCTTTCGTCCTTACTCGTAACAAAGAGAACCGTATCTGCAAAAACACTGTTTTGAGTAAACTGCGCATGAATTTGTAACTCTCTATTTATTTCAAATTTACAGCACGTTCGGTCATTTTGGGCGGTTCCAAAGTTTTTGGTGATGGTAAATGATTTTAGAGTGTTTATATTTGAAAAATAATATTGTCAACCGTAAGTCATGTAAAATGCACTTACGGTTTTCTAAGATAAAACGAGAAACGGTTTTAGATTAACTGTTTTAATTATAAACAATACATGAATAGTAATTATTAATTAATTGGAACACTAATCATAAAATACCCTAGAATTTTTTATTTTGGTGCTTATTCGAAATGCGTTATTAGGTCTGTTGCTGCTTCGGAGACCGGAAAATTTCCCCAAAAATTCAACCTGGAAGCAGGCATAATTCCGGAAAGTTCTTTTAAAAGTTTTTCTTTTTTTTTTTGAGAAGATATCCCTCGACAATTCTGTACCGGTGGTGGCTTCGGGCAACCGGTTTTCGCATACCTTTTTTGTAAAAAATCGATTTCTGTATAATAATCATGTTTAAATTCATTTTTGTACATCAGCTTGCGGGATCCTCTAACTACCTGCAATTCAGCTATTTCAGAAAGACGGGGCCTAGGTTTCATCTTTTTTAGTGCTGTTTGAGACGCATAATCAGGCCAAATGGAGAAATCCTCAGTGCGCATTTCTTTCACCAAGACGCGACCAGCATTGGCGATTTTAATGCAATCCCAGAAATCAGGAAAGTCATACACCTTCTTCTTCAATTTTAGTGCCATCTCAACTTGGTGATGGAAGCTGTCGGCCGACATGAAGGTATGCCCTTTTTCGAAAAACTTTAAACATATTTCTTTAGTTTCGATTTCTGTTGAGTTTACAATATATATGAGGAAAGAAATTAAGGTCCAGTTTTTATTTTGGGCGCTGCAGTTGTCCAACCAAACAACGATTTTTTCGGAATCCCGGTGTAAAATGAAAAACTGATGGAAACTACTTATTATTTCCGCCTTTTTCCTCCCAGCGATAGCTTCGTGCCAAATAGTGGCAACAGGTTTATGCTGTGAGTTAGTACCCAAACGAACGAAACTTTCATTAATGGCGATTATGTGTGGAGTTAAAATTACTGATTTAAACATTTCCACCCGCGGCAACATAATTACCTTTTGCAAATCAGCCGAAAAAAACAGTGTATCAAATGACGTCATCTTACTTTTTTTAACATCTTCTTTATATGCTTCACGAGCGTTTGTATATTTTTCCTTATGAACTTGCCAGGATTTGCAAATTTCACAGTTAGGGTCCAAATTTTCGCGTGAATGTGAAACATCATGCAGCTTATGATTTTTGCAAATCTCACATTCCTCATGTCCTAAATGAGCAAAAGAAATATTCATCTCTTTCACCACAACATGTTGATATAGTTCATAAGAACATTTCAAATCAGGAAATTCTTTCTGGAAGTCATTATGCATTGCTGTTATAGTTACATCTGAGGGCAAATATAACCTATCAGGAGCATGCTCTCGTCTGTAGTGGGACACACAAGGGTTATATTTCTTCACGTGGTTTAGTAGAATTTCTCGATTTACCTTTTCGTGTTTGGCATGTTTGCCCCTCATATCTTTAGAAACCGCTACATCAGATTCGTTATGATACAGGGTGGGGCACGGGAACCAAGTGTTTTTGGAAAGGCTAGTACTCGGCTATTAGGAGAGGGAGGGTCGTGCGGCAGGTGGCATTCCATTCCTTGGCTCATAGCATTTCACTTTCAGTTGCCATTTATTCTCCTTGGTTGCCATCATGGAGCCATGAACACTAGAACACCGCACGTTCGCATATGATTGTTTTGTTAGGAGTGGCGAGTCGGTGACCGCGGTTCAGCGTGAGTTTCGCCGCAGAGACATTCAGCTGCACTTCGAATCAGCAATCGTACTGTATCAGACGGATTTTGCGTGGAGAATTACGTTTTCACCCATACAAGTCAGCGACTGTGCAGAAATTGAATGTAAGGGATTACCCCCAACGATTGAATTTTGCACAGGAAATGCTTGCACTTTATGGGCAGAATGAAAACATAATGGTGGCAATGAGTGATGAAGCCCATTTCCACCTTAATGGGGCCGTCAACAAACAAAATTGTTGGTATTGGGCTGCTGAAAATTCGCGACAACTGTATGAAAAACCGCTACATGCAGTGTTCTAGCGTCCACAGCTACATGATGGCAACTGAAAGTGAAATGGTATGAGCCAAGGAATGGAATGCCACCTGCCGCACTACGCTCTCCCTCCTAATGGCCGAGTACTAGCCTTTCCAAAAACACTTGGTTCCCGTGCCCCACCTTGTATAAGACATGTTTCAAAATAGTATCGTTCTTTTTAGAGAACCCTAATGTCGCTAAGTAGAAAACTTTGCATACCTGGTGGACTTCGCCGCTTCCGTTTTTGAGGTAATAAGATACAGTTTCATTTCGCCTGGAGGTTGTCTCTGTTGAACCTCTCGATCTTCGTTTGACATCCATTTTTTTTGTGTTATGAAGTACAAACATTCTCCTTTCGGACCAATTTAATGTCCAGAATTCCGTATTTATCTGTTGACGTCGAGTTTCTGAAATATTTTTTTTGCAACTTCTTTTACTTGAATCGTTACACGGCAATTTCAGTTCATGATTCTCTTGTTCCTTTCTCATTTTCTTCATATTCAGTACCTCTTTAGATTCTTTCTTACACTTCTTCTTGCGTTTTCTCAAAGTTCCTTTTTTGGTAAGTTCGTTTTCATTTTTATCTGTTGCATTTCCTAATGCCGCATTCGTTTGGTTTTTGTTTTTGATCCTAGTTATTTTGTTCGGAGATTGGATTTCAATGTTAGACTCATCTGAGCTACAACTACTATAATTTGTGTCTGTATTTGGTTGATAATCAAAATCAGAGTTGTTGGATCGAGATTCTATTTTTGCAGGACATCATCTCCTAATTTTTGAGTACCGTCTTCTTCAGACGTGGTGTTCGTAATTATAACTTCATCTAGCATAAGCATGTCAATAATAACATCATTATCGCATGCCATACTTTGTTGTAGTGGCACTAGGTTTTCATCATTATTTGTGTCTGTATATGGTTGATAATTAACATCAGAGCTCGATTGAGATTCTTCGTTTTGCAGATATAATTCGTCTTCTAGTTCTTGAATATTATTTTCTTCAGACGTGGTGGTGTTCCCAATAACTTCATTAATAAGCGTGCCAATAAAATTATCGCATTCCATGTTTTGCTGGAGTGGCACTAGGTTTTCATCTAACACAACAATGTTGTTTTTTCACTACTAGTATCAGAAGATGTCATTATTGACCTTATTTTCGAGCCCAGAAGATGAATTTCTCTCCTAGTGGTCAATAATTTTTTATTATTGACTACTGGTTAATAATAAAAACAATTGCTATGCGCTCAGGTGCCTATTTTAAATATGTTTTACCCAAATGTCAATTGAAATTAACCTCTCCCCTTGTTTTCAAGCAAGGCTATTTGATTTTTGTGGATATTTAGAAATAAATATACGCATCTGTCATTTTATTTTTTATTTATGTAAAAATGATTAATTAAAAGGAATAAAGGTGCTAGTAGTGAAAAAAATAGTATATAAACCACGGTAGAGAAGACTTTTCTCAGCCTCACAACTTATTTCGCTCCATGCTTCGCATGTCGGGAAATAATACTGCTCGGCTGAGAAAAATGTCTTCTCTACCTTGGTCTATAATATACTATTATATCCACATTATTGTACAATGATAGAGGTGGATTTAAGCAGTCAGCAGCACACACTTGATTCAAATCCACGTCCTGTGAAGTCGGAGAAGAATCAGCTACTTTCATAGTCGTATTTTGGACAAGTCCTGGACTAGCGGCCTCAACAGGAAAATTCTGTTCTATTGTCAAAATATTATTATGTTCTTGTTGGTGCAATGTCTTAGCCAACAACATGATTTTCTCTGTACGTGATCCAGCCATGACTGGCGGTTTATTCATAATTATTATAGGTTATGTTCCTGTGTGCCTCCGACTTGATGAATATCTAATAGAAACAAAAGCAAAATAAACCTAACAATTATCAACAGCAAATCAGGATACTCACTGTTTAGGAAAAATAGCAATTCGTTTATTATAAACAGGGAAATCACAGCTTTATTGTTTAATTTATTCACTCGCAATACAACGTAAACAAAACGCGTATCGTACATCGGACAATAAACTGTAACTTATACAGCCGTATCAAACTGGCAAACAAGTAGATACGGCGTTTTAAGTAAGGAATTTGGGATACGGTTCTTTAAGCTGAAGGGGGGCCAGATTAACAACTTGCGTTGTTAGCTTATAGTGCATTAAATAAACTTATACGGCTCTTTTACCTACAAATGTTGATTGCAGTCTTTTAATTTACAATAACCCCCTTGTGACGTAATTTTCTGAAAAATGTAAGTGCATTTTGAGGCCTTTTTAATGCAGATACGGTATTTTAAGCTACATAAATGGATTCCCCGTCCTCGATTTTATTAAGCTAGTATATAACCCCAAAATCATGAAAATTGCAGATACGGTTCTCTTTGTTACGAGGGCAGCTTAACAGTTGAGTTTTATTTACTTGCCATTTCATAGGATCAGCAGATCCTTTTTTAGCACGTTTCGCAACAGGTTTTGGAGGATAAGAATCACTATTATTTTTTAAAAGTCTTGCTATTGGTAAGTCTTCAGAAGACGCATCGGATGCATCTGAATTTGCATCACAATCTGACGGTTTATAACTGGACCCTGAATCCTGAAAAGGCTCCCCGAGATCTCTTCACACGGAGAAGCAACTTCTTCCGATGCTATAGGTTCTACAATCATTCTAATTTCTTGTTCTTTTTGAATATTATGAACTGTTTCAACATTTCTCATCTCTTTGTTTTCTACTGCATTGTGCTGCACACTTTCAAAATTTATAATTATTTCTTGATCTTGTCCTTTCATCTTTCATGACTAGGACCGTAGGAAGCTCAAAGTTAGCACTGTTTGTCGGCAATGTTTCATTTTCAGGTACTGCTGGGATAGAATGTTTTATAATATATTCTTCATCCGCTACTGGGCCGGCATCAACAATTTTTGCTTGTTTGTTGTCGATGCAACTCTTGTACATTATTTTTCCTTCAAGTGCCAAGTGCGTTATTGTTTCACGCCTTGAAGACATTATCTATAATGTAAAGAACATTTTAAGCCAAGTAAATGTTTCCAGTCGCAGTTTGTTGTGATTTATTATTTAAATAATATTTAATGGGATACAAAATAAAAGATCGTATCTCGAAATAACTGATCACTAAATGACACCAGAAACCTCGTATCTCATCACTCTACCACATTCTGTGATTTAACGGCGAGTAATTCATGTGATTTATGTATAAACTTTTATTAGAATGCTTATAATTATAGTTATACAGGGTGGTTGGTTTTTCATTGTCCAGCTTATATCTGCTGAAATATTAAAGATACAAGAGAAAGTTAAATATAAGACTTGTCTAACAGAACTTGTTCTATAAAATGGCGCAATTAATTTTTTTCCATGGCCTACTAATTTTCCGGAAAAATATTTAACTTCGTTTTTTAAATGGAACACCCTGTATATTTTTGCGGAATATGGTTCTAAATAAATTTCTCGTTATAATGATGTATAACATGTAGGGGATTGCCTTTAAATTATGCCTAAGAATGTAAAAACAAAATTATAACCGTCGACTGTGATATTCTATTCTTTATACCTGTAAACATCTGCCATAAATCAGATAGAAATTTTTAATAGTGACAAAGGTGTTTTGGTTCTTATTTAACTAAGAAACCGTTAGTGTTTTCTGCAAGAAAAATGGACATCGGCTACACAAACAGTGAAAATTATTTCTTGGCCACTATCCTGTAGGCCTGTCCCCACGGGTCTTGGTTAACCTCTTGTAGAAGCCTTTCCCAGCAGTCCTCTTTGGTTTTGAGTATTTCTCCCCTCAGCTGTTTCCTCGCTTCTGTGTATTGTTCTCTTATTTCAACAGTTTCCTCCTGTCCTTCCCTTATTGCTCTTTGGTATCTTCTTCTTCGTCTGTTTGTCTCCCGTCTGCTTTCTTCGATGATGTCGTTCTACCAGTAAGCGTTCCTCTTTCGCTTGGCTCCGCTTGCTACTTCCCGTCTAGGCATCGATCTGTCGCATGCTCTACTGATTTCCCTGCGCAGTTTTTCTTCTTTCTCTTCTAACAATAGATCTTCTCCTCGCCACTCTTCTTCTGCTACTGCTCTCTTGAACTACTCCTCCTTTACCTTGCTGTATATCCTATTAAAATGAAACGCACAACGTGAGTAATCAGCACAGGCCAAAACTTTATTGTTACAAAACGCACAAGCATAGTGAAATAACTTTATATTAGAAGAAAAATTACCATTTAGTTAGAAGAATATCATTTGGCCAAACCAGGAAACCTATTCAAGGTGAGTCGAAGCTATTTATACCTTTAGTACAGTCCTTCGAGTTATCCTTTTGTTTTAATTAAACTTTTTTTGGTCCTTCATATACATATAAGTTACATGGCCAACAGATGGCTCCAAGTATTACATTTTTGATATGAATTCCAGCACCCCCACTATATCAAAAAAGGTTTATAATGCAACTAAACCTAAATTTTTCCTAAACTTAACATGCTTAGCAACAGGTAAACTTTTTGTTAAAACATCGGCAGCCATATCAGAAGTAGGAACAAATGAAGTCTAAATATAATTATTTGAAACAGCTTCACGTGTAAAATGATACTTAATATCTCTATGCTTTGACCTACGATGGTATACGGGATTCGCTGCTAATTTGTGCGCACTCTGACTGTCATTATATAAAGTTATGCCACTTATTTTACCCGTTATTTATTTTAACAAGTTTCTAAAATACATGGCTTCTTTGGAAGCTTCTGTCAAGGCCATATATTCGGGCTTTTTGCTAGATAAAGCAACCGTTTTTTGTTTGTTGCTTTGCTATGAAATTTCAGAACCAGATAGTTTGAACACAAATCCAGTGTACGATTTTCTATCTTTACTATCATTTCCCCAATCGGCGTCAACAAAACCTTCTAGAGCTGCGATCCCCATCTTAAATTTAACTTAAGAGTTTTTGTACCCTGTAAGTGCTTCAACACTCTTTTAGCACACTGCCAATGATAATGCGTACAACAATTATTATATTGACTTAAATACCTGATAGTATACGCGATATCTGGGCGAGTTAAAAGTGACGCATACATTAGGCTTCCTATGAGTTGTTGATATTAACATTTACTACATATTGATCATCAGAATGACTATTAACTATTACATTCCATTGGAGTACTTGCACCTTTACGTTCCGACATGTTAAATCTTTTTTCTACTCCCACCATGGAAAGTGGGATTTTCAGACTTCGTCTCCATAGATACGAGTATTGAAAATGAGTGTTTGCCGAACAAGTGAAATTAGCGTGCGGAAATTTTACTTTCCGCACGCACATGCATGATTTTCGGTGCGGCAAAGTATAATTTTACCGCACCGAAATCAAAATGTCATAATGACATTTGATGAATGTCAGATTTGATTTTGCAGAAATATTTAAATTTTTTTATGGAAATGTGGTTGTAGAAAAAATAGTGTGTAATACATGTGTTAAAAGCTTGTATTTGCCACTCTCATGTGACTGCAGCACTCACTATTCGTGTGGCAAACGCAAGCTTTCAACACTTGTATTACCAATTACTATTTAATAAACGATATATGTAGACTGGTCTTGATCTAAATAAATACTACTCTCATTATAGTATCTGTGGATTCGCATACCAAGGCACTGTTTGGCCTCTCGCAAATCCTTAATCTTAAATTTTGAACTTAAATGATTTTTTAAAATATCAGTATTATTAGAATCGTTAGAGAATATAAAGAAGTCATCGACATATACAGTATGTCCACGGATTGGGTTTACAAGAGGAAAAACTTTTTTATCTTCAACTTTATCGAAAAAATGTATTCTTTATGAAAAAATCTGCTTGTTTTAAATCAAGGAATTCAAGTGAGTTATCTTTAATAACTTCACTACTTTCGCCAGAAAAGATTAATGACCGCATAAAGCGTCATATCATAGAAAACCTATTGAAGACATATTAATTTATGTCAAATCCATTAGAAATTTGTGGAAGTTTTGGAACAGATAACAAGACTAGACTTGAGATTTTATTCAAGTTTTAGCAAAAAAAAAACGACATTAAAATATTTGCTTCCATTAAAATTAAATAGTAATGTAATTTGAACAGAGAACAAAGAAATAAAGTTTTATTCAAATAAACCTCCTCCCTTTTCCGCACACAGTTCAATTCTTGCTCGAAATTCATCAAAACTTTTTGTTATTTCACGAATTGACAAGGAAGCTACAGCTTGTCGTATGCGATCTTTCAAAGCATCTCTATCATTTGGTAACGGCTGACTATAAACTATCTGCTTCAAACGCCCCCAGAGATAAAGATCTGCAATTGTGAGATCTGGGTTTCTTGGAGGCCATCTAATTGGTCCATTTCTTCCAATCCATCTGTCTCCAAATTTATTATTTAACCAATTTACTACAGCACGAGCCATGTGAGCCGGTCAGCCATCTTGATGAAACTACATTGTACTGCGATAAGCTAAACTAAAGGTCTCCATACTGTCACTAAAAAAATTTTCTAACAATTGGAGATAGGTATGTTGATTTGTGTTACCATCAAAAAAGTAAGGTCCTATTATTCCTGCCCATGATATAGCACACCAGACGTTAACCTTTTGAAAATATTGCCGGTGATTTAAAATTCGAAAATGCGGATTAGTGTCGTTCCAGTATCTAACATGTTGCGACGTATCCCGTTAGTAGAAAATGTCGCTTCGTCGGAAAACATAATTCTTTTATAAAACCTTCTTTCATTTGTAACGATTTTCTCACCCATCCATAAACAAAAGAGTAGTCGTTGTCCTTCATCGCCTCTTTCCAAATATTGATTAAAAACTGGCTTATAAGGTTTTATTTTAAGCCGTTTTAAGATATTATGAATGTGCGATTTGCTCATTCCTAGCTGCAAAGATCGTATTCTTAACGACATGGTAGGGTTGTTGTCCACAGATTGTATAATTAATATAGCCGCAATATCTTCTTCAACATCAAATGGCACTGCTTGCTTTTTAATGTTGTGCACACCCATACGAGATATATGAACATCCGGATACTTTTGATGAAATTGATCAATGACATACCTGTAGTTATTTTCTCCTGTTCCATAGCACTGTACTACATACAATCTCTGTTCCAATGTTAACATTTTAAAACATGTACCTGATTACTACCTAATTTGACAGGACTGTCAGATAACTAGATACGTTGCATTATCGCATAAATTTCCTTTTTTTATCGTTTCTGGCGAAACTAGTGAAGTTATTAAAAATATCTCACTTGAATTCGTTGTTTTAAAACAAGCAGATTTTTTTTATAAATAATACATTTTTTCGATAAAGTTGAAGATAAAAAAGTTTTTCCTCTTGTAAACCCAATCCGTGGACATACTGTAGAGCAATAACCGTTAATAAATTACCATTTTTCTTTATATGTAAACAAGGCTCTAAATCTGATTTCTTATACTCTAAATTTTTTACTTTTGTAACAACCTCGACTTTATCGTTCGCAAATCGGGACGATGTCCTTGGATTTGGTCACATAATTCATCAAGACTAAATTGGCATTCTTCCCCATGCTCCTCCAGGTAGGCATATATAAATTCCATGGCTTCATCTACTTGGCTAGTGGGTCGATAACCCTTGCTATGTTTTGATGCCGGCTCTCTGCTAAATTTTTTCATACACGAATAATGGTACTGTGCCTCAACCGCAACCAAATCAGCAACACTTGCGAGTCGTGATTGAATTTTTGTCCCCAATCATCATTACGTTTAGCAGCTAAAGCTAATACTGAATTTTTTAAGGAAAATGTGCGTACCTGATAAACAATATCGCGGTCCGCTACGCGATTTTTTTTCTGTTTATTGAGGAATTCTTAATCTATTACAGCATCACACAGAAAGCAGCTGTTCTTAAAATCGAAGGTAGGCACATGCGAACGCAATGTTTGCACTACTGGTACTTCGACAACCCTATCTTTTCGCTTCAGCGCTGCTGTAATCATTCTCTCATTTATGTACGGCTTATGACACTTATCATGCACTGTTACACTATCGATATTTCTTAAATATTGTGCAGCTTTACCGTCTTATCTTTTAGCACTGCACACTCACAAAGATTCAACACCCTTAGTTTTGACGACAACAATGTCGTCAGTCATAGTTTTTTCACAAATAAAACATACATTTGCTTCCGCCATTGCGAAAAACGAGTTAACTCAACGGCTGACAAACTCGAAATGGGGAGTGGCTACTACAGACTAAAGGGGTTCCTGGAGGAGGGAGTGCTACAGGAGGGGGGTGGTTATTCTTCTGTTTGCTATTAACATACTAGAATTCGTCACTGTTAATGTATTTCGGTTTAATATACTTTTCTTTATGCAATAAATAAACTTATACGTCTAAAAATGCGAACAAAGGCAAAATTTAATTTTTACCCCGTATTTGAGAGGCTGTATCGCCATAACTATTGCCCGTACAACAAAAGTATACGGGTAAAAATTGTAGCAAATTTTATAGGGAATAGATTTGTATAGAAGTATTTTTTCGCTAAAATCTACGGCTTAGGACATATACAGCTTTTTATGTTTTTCGGCGTCATTTTTTCTAAATGGTGTCGCGAGCGGCACGACGCCATGTTGGCAAATTCAGGAGCTCAATAAGGACCGCGAAATCTAGCTCTATGCTAAATTTCAAATCTTCCTGACCTTTTGCAGACAAATCGCTTTTTTTGTCTATATTGACTGGACTACTTAGAAGGTGAATCCAATTTGGTAACCATTACGTATACAGATTGTCCGAAAACCAGTCTAAACATACAATGTGATTTTTTAAAAAGCCAATTGCAGTAGCCTCCGCCTATATTAAGCTTTAGAATCTTACATAATATGAAAATTGTAACAGCATAGCTGCCAAAAATTAATAAATAAGGTTCAATTATTTATTCAAAAATGGATTTCACAGTGCAGCACAAGATATTTATGGTAAAAGCTTATTATCGAACTGGAATCATCATAAATGGTGAGTGGCGGTATTCGATCCAGGAATGCTTCAACGATTTTACAGACCAGTTTGGAATTGTTGAATACAATCGATTTTACGATGCTCTAATGCACACTGTGGAATTATTCGATGAAACAGGTGGTTTTACACGCAGAAAAGGAAGCGGCAGACCTACAGAACGCACACCAGAAGTCCTGGAAAATGTTAGACAAATAATGACTGAAGCTCCCTCAACTTCAATTCGACGTCTTTCACAGCGCATTGATTTGTCTTACACAACCACGAGGAATATTCTTAAAGCAGATTTAAAGTTATTCCCATATAAAGTAACTTCTGTTCATCAGATTCTAATACTAGCAGACATGCCTCTAAGAGAACGATATTGTCGATGGTTTTTAAACGCATTTCCTGAAGACAACGACTTGAACAACGTGTTTTTTTTGGACGAGGCATGGTTTCATCTATCTGGATATGTGAACTCCCAAAATATGAGAATTTGGTCTGCGGAGAATCCATATGCGTTTAGAGAAACACCACTTCATCCGCAAAAGCTTGGTGTGTGGATTGGTCTTAGCTGACGACGACTTGTAGGACCAATTTTCTTTCAAGGGACCCTCAGTGCATTAAAAGGTATCGCGAAGAGATTTTGGAACCTTTTGTTAATCAGTTAGAGGACCAAGAGCTGCGGGAGGGGTACTTTCAGCAGGATGGCTCGCCTGTTCATTGTACTCTGGAGAACTTAAATTTTATTCAGGAATTCTTCGGTAATAGAGTAATCAGTCGGAACACTCCAGTTGCTTATCCACCCAGGTCCTGTGATTTAACAACTTTGGATTTTTTGTCTGGCCCTATCTGAAAAATTCAATTTATCAGACACCAATATAAAATTTAGATCAGCTTGCAGCAAGAATAATTCATAAATGCAACGAAATAAATAACTCACAGCACATGCTCGAAAATGTGTCTAGAAATTAAAAAAAAACGAGCTAGATTGTGTATAAAGTAAGGGGGTGGACATTTTGAACATTTGCTGTGAAAGAAATATTAACGAAAAACCTGAAATTTACTTACCTTAATAAATTACAAATCAGTTGCAACTAAATACTTGTTTATTTTCACATTTTGTTGGGCCAAAATTTTTAACTACCTGAACTGTCACACAGTTTGACATACAGGTTAATGTCATTCAAAGCTTATTACAGCTGACTGCAGACGGAATAGCTTTTTTTCTAGGCTTGTTGCAATTGACTTCTTAAAAAATCAAAAAATCACATTGTACCATGAGATCGAAAAAAAGATGATTCTGAGCAGGCCTTGACTAGTACAACACGATTGGCAAGACTGATTTCAAAATGTGGCAGTAGGTTAGAGGTTAATAAATGTCAAATAAATTAAAACACAAAACAGTATTTATTTAGGGAACAAACTGAAAACTAAGATGAATATATGTTAGAGTAGGTGTTCAAAATGTGATCCTTCACTAGTATTACAATGATAAACTTAAATAATTCTGGAAACAAGATTGCAAAACTGACTTACATTTGAAATGTCACTGTCACATTATAATTCATAGGCATTCTAGAACCAGTGTAGCCAATCGTGTTGTACTAGTCAAGGCCTGCTCAGAATCATTTTTTTTTCGACCTCATGGTACAATATTTAATGAGTGCAACAAGGAAGACATAAGCAATATGGGTAGCACAACAAAGATAGAATGCAATCATGGCTAGGTAAATTTTTAAACGAAAGATGTCTCTCCAATAACAAGCAAGCAAAAACATCTGTTCTAAATATTTTATCTGTCATTAAAAACATAAAGTGAGGTTAAATTGCTGATCGTTTTAATTCGTGTACCTATTCAAAGTGTGTAGTTTAAAACCATGATATGTTATTCAATTGTGAAGAAGAGATGTGATGCCATAAGAACCACTAATCGATACGGAGAAAGAATTGGAATTTATGTTTTTAATGACAGATAAAATATTTATGACAGATGTTTTTGCTTGCTTGCTTTTTATTGGAGAGAGATCTTTAGTTTAAAAAATTACCTAGTCATTATTGCATTCTATCTTTGTTGTGCTACCCATATTGCTTATGTCTTCCTTGATGCACTCATTATTTACAAGTTGGTTTAAAGTTTCTAAATCTCTAAGATGTTTTAACATATTATCTAATAAATATCGGATTAAGTTTTTAATTCTCGCGACATAGAGGTTAAATCAAAAAGAGCTTTAACATGATTGTAAACTGTTATTTTTTTTAAATTTTGAAATCTCTTGCGTAAAAGCTCCCAAGCTAGGTATATTATAATTTTTGTCAGATAATTCTAGGGATTGAATGACTTCTGCGACCTTGTCCTTTAAACATGGCTTAAGGTAATGGAATTTTTGAAATTGCGTTAAATTAGCGTCTTGAATTTATTAAACCCTTAAAATAATTTTGAAAAGAAGTCCATTCGTTGTAATCCCCGTTAAACTCTTGCACGGTCAACGTAGGCAGCTTAACATTCTCTCCGGTTTCTGAATGTGTTTTGTTTGTTACAGACCCTTGCCCAGTGGAATTTTCCAAATCTTGTTTGTTTTTAAGTAACAATTTTGCTTTAGAAACTGCACAGAAATATGATGTTTCAAATGATTCGCATTCTGTAAAGGTATCTTCGCTTTCATCGACTAATAATTCGATTTTTCTCTGAGTTTCGTGAACTTCTTACCATAACAATTGTAATTTTTCGAGTCTAAGTTCTACATGATCAATATTATCTAAAGCTAAGGAACTGTTATTAAATGTTTTAAAACGTATTAATTGGCCCTTTATTTTCCCTGTAATTTTGGTGAGTTGCGACAATTCCGACATTGCAATTGTGATCCATTAGCTACTGGTTTGATAGCGTTATACTCTAAAACCTACCACGTGCAACCTAAAACGAGTTATTCGATGATTTGATAACGCTGTACACTACCACGTGTTACTAAAACGAGTTGTCCGATGATTTTATAACGTTGTACACTACCAAGTGTTACTAAAATGTACGTTTTTCGATGATTCTACGAAATATTTCGCTATTCTTCTAGTTTTACGATTCTATTACGGTATATTATGTAGACGACAATATTTGAAACCTTATGATTGACGATATAAATCGAGATTCGTTTGAATATCAAAGGGTTACGATATAAGGATTATGACTATACGGTTAAAAGGAATACGGAACAGATTTACATTTCTCTCCTTTCTTCTTCAGTGGACTGTATTTTCTTTGTTTCTTACTATCCGGTTCGATTAGACCAATGTTGGGTTTCAACAACGATGCTGGTTTTCGATGTATTGCAATAATTTGAAATTCTGTTTTAAGATTGTTTAATTTAAATTACTATTAACACTGATATACAAAAATAAATAAAGATGTCGCCAGGTGCTAAACGATTTTCTAACTGCTGATGTTTCTTCGATGACTGCTGGTACAAGACAAGATTGTTGGTGGCGATTACTGCCGGAGTTTACGAAAGTACTACCAACGTACAAACTACCCCTAACTGTTAAAAGCAAATGTCCCTCAAGGTTCATTATTATCGACGTTTTCTTCTACAACATCACCAGAAATGTTTTCCCCGGTCAATCTTAGTACTCTGCGTAAAAAGCATTCTCCTCTTCTGTTAACTGAAGATACTTCAAAAGGTGTTTAACGTCAGCTTTTTTTGCAACACTGATTTTGTTGATCCATCATCAGGATTTGCTTTAGTTAATGCATTAGAGATATCGGTATTATTGCTTTTCAAAATACTATATGAACAAGGAGATCCTGTGTATGTGTTTTTCACTGATACTAGCTTTGTACCTTTGCGATAAACAAGACACGTTGCTCCGTTATCTTAAAAGGTAATTTATTTTTTATCAACGTGCTCGACAAGGTTTTGTAATCTTTTACATTCCACTTCTTGCCATTATGTGAGACTGTAGAATTTTGAGCAAATATATCGCAATACCCTTTTGGACTGTGAATTTGCTTTTGCTTTCGAATTATCTTTTCTGGGCGACCAAAAACCCGATCTGAAGGCATAAAGCTATGCTCCCTTATGGGAAATACGAATACACGTATGTGTTGTATTTCCTTAAAGATACTACTCTGTATCGGTGTGCCCCAAATTCAATCCCCGCCATTAGGATCTCGGGAACTATAAAAGCTACAAAGTTGGTTAAATAGGGAAAGTTTTCGGAATTTTAATGCTCATTTTATATCCGTTGAGAAATCACAGCCATCTTTGGCCGTTTTCGAGATATCTTGGAAAAACCTTAGACCTACTTCATATGTGCTTAAGGCTTAAGGTAATGTTGTAGTAAAATTTAGGGTGGTAGTCAAGTTACAAAAATCAGAGCGTTTAAAATACAAAATACGTCTTTGTCTTTGCTAGTATTTAAACTGCAAAATACAAAATACCTCTTTGCAAAATTAGTATTTGATTGGCTAATTTGTAATGGTTCGGAATACAATTGTTTTAATTCAATTTTATCTGATGCTGCTGATAACCTGTCAGAGTGTTTACGAATACAAACTTGTTTTAAATTCTTGTCTTCGTAACTATTCTTATAGAAAAATGTAGATGTATCCCCTTTTATTACTTTTATTATCGCAATATCGTGCCAGAGCACTTTTTCTTCTTCGCTGTTGTTATTAAAATTACTGCCACATGCATCTTGCACAGCCTTAAACTCAAAACATTGATGTCAGTGCAATTCGTTTATTTTGACTGGTGTACCAGGTTTTTTTGCTTTGCTATAACTGGTATCCACTGCGCTGGCGTAGAAATCGATCCACCCTTCAAAAGACACATTTCTTTTGCTTCTCTATCAGAGCCGACGACTAAAAATTTCAAAAAGTTTTTTCGTCAGTAAATATTACAGTATCCCAGTTGCGCTGTAAATTTTGCCTAGAAAATTCCAAACGACGCAGAGCATTTTGCTGTGAGATAAGTATTTTTCGTGCCGGCATTCGACGATGGATGCCGTTTTTATGTAGTGCACGCAGTACTGTGTCTACCCCACATGGTAAGTGTAATTCATCGCGCAGTACAGTTGTTATCGTCCATCGAACGTCCAATGATATGTTTTAGGTATAGGCTTGCCACCAGTAGATTCACACTATTAATTGCTATACAGTGTGGTGATAAAGTAAGGAACAAAATTCATAATTGCGTTATTTAATGTTTTCAAGCAAAACGCTTGGACAGGTCGATTTTATTTTTTAATTAGCCACCTTATGACATAAAAATTTTACTTATGACGTCATGTATTTTTGCACAATGACGTCATCATTGGTTTTTTTAAATGACAACCCCAATTTTTTTTTGCTTCCTAACCAATTAAACTGGTATGAAAATTTGTTGGTAATAAGTTTGCGAGTGGCACGATAAATGAATTCGTAAGTGCTTTTTCCTCCAAAAGAAGCAATTTCCAGGACCTACAACAGAAATATTTAGCACTATCAAGTAACATGTGATTTCTGAAGTAACTTACAGCTTTGTCAAAGTCTTCTTTATTTTGCAACGCATTTTCAAAAGCATGCAGGTTTTCTTCAGAAGCAATTGGTAACCCAAATTTAGTAAAAATGGAATCAACTTCATTTACACTGGCAACTTGTACATTTCTGATTGAATTTAAGATAGCATATAGTCGGATTCGATTTAATTTGGCATGTGGGTTTCCGCAGTATAGTTACTTGTATAGTTATACTGGTCTCTTTCTAGCTTGTTAGTGCGTATAGGCTATTAGAGCAAGCGCAAGTCTTGCAGATGGCCGCTCTGAAATTTATGAAATGACTTGCGAAACGAAAACAGATAGCATTTACTATATTCAGAACGGTTCAGTACATGCCAAATTAGATCGAATCCGACTTTACCCTGCATTATATTTTGTTTTTTTTTACATTAGTTTTCAAATAGGTACCCTGGAAAACTGAACAATTATTGACACAAATTCTCTAACTCTACAAGTACCTACTTATTGTTTCATTGTCATCGTTTCCTTCTTTAGCTCTTTGGCCTTTCTTTGCTGCTACAGAATTTTTATTACCATGTGGGATATTCTTGATTGTTTGTTTTTTAATTCTATGGATGCACTATTACTACCATGTTTTGGATTAACTGGAAAATAAGAAAAATCTTAACACTATTCCACTTAGCAAATGTAGGTAAGTACACTTGTATCCAAAAACAAGTGTACACTTCTGTTTCACATTGTAAGCGGGATAATGTTAAAACTGTTTCTATGGAAATTGAAATACGGTTATACAAAAAATGTGATTGTTACTTTTTAGTTTTTACAGTTCATTCTTACTAAGTAACATTTACAAAAAATTGAGTTTACATTAACGAATTATTGCCAAAATCGCGTACAGTACTTGTACACACCTTTTTTATAAATTCAGGTGTACATACTTGATTCCATTACCTGCAATACTGACATTATTTGCTTCACTTTGACTACATGCCAGTTCTGAACTACTAAAAGGTAGTTGTTCAGAGCAACTAGATGTGGCAAAGAAGTTTCTGCTAATAAGAGATGTGCTTGTAGTAAATGCATTAAGTACAATAATTATTATGTTACATTATTATTATTATTAGGTATAAATTCCCTTCGGGAATCATAACCGCCTTTAACAGGTTCTACCAATCCATTTGTTAGGGTGGATTACTCCCTATTTCACTTAAATCTATGTTTACAAGTTTTTATGTTGTTTGGCACTTTTCACTATAGCTTTCCACTTTTTTCTGTCCTTAACTGTCTCACCCCAGCCCTTCACTCCCATCACTCTTAAGTCACTTATCACTTGGTCTATCCATCTTAACTTTATTCGTCCTCTAGGACGATTTTCCAAGGGCCTCCAAATCATCAATTTCTTTATCGCTCGATGCTCTCCTGTTCTCACGACATGTCCATACCAACTCAGCCTTTGTGCCTTGATTGCTCTCACTATGTCTTCTTCTTTATTTTCTTCCAAGATTTCGCTGTTTGTTCTCCTTCTGTATAAGTCATCTCCAATTTTTTTACCTCCTAGTATTGACCTCATCACCTTTCTCTCGAAGACTCTCAATTGCTCTTCATCGCTCTTTGTCAGAACGATAGTCTCTGCTGCATATGTTACGGCCGGTCTTATAAGAGTCTTATAAATTCTTATCTTGGTTTTTTTACTTAGTTCTTTACTTTTCAATAACTTTTTATTTGCATTAAACAATTTGTGTCCTGTTATAATTCTACTTTCAACATCTTGTCTTCTATCGTTTTTATTATTTAAGATTGCGCCTAGATATTTAAAAGTTTCTACTTCTTCAAAGGTGTGTGTTCTTGTCTTCAGATTGCGCATCCTAGCCTTTGTATCTTCCATTCGATAGCACCTCATGTACTTTGTTTTTGATTCGTTTATTAAAAGTCCTCTTTTCCTTGCCTCTTCTTCAATTACTTCCACTGTTTCAACAAGTTTCTTTCGATCTCTTGCAATTATTGCCAGGTCATCGGCATAGGCTAGTACTTGTACAGTTTTGTTAATAACAGTTCCATTGTGTGCTGTTTCTCTTACTATATTTTCTAGGGCGATGTTAAATAAAGTGGCGGATAATGCATCCCCTTGCCTAACACCTTTATTTACTTCAAAACTTTCAGTAACCCCTTCTCGAATTCTAACTTTGGCTTCTGTATTCTTCATTGTCAATCCAGTTAATCTAATTAATTTTTGAGGAATATTCATGCTTTCCATATCATCTAATAATTTCCTTCTATTTACACTGTCAAAGGCAGTTTTGAAGTCTATGAATAGTATATGTATCTCAATATTATGTTCATATGCCTTTTCCATTATTTGAGTGATTGAGAAAATTGCATCTATCGTCGATTTGTTGGGAGGAAATCCACATTGGTAATCTCCAATCTCTAATTCTGCGTATTCACTTATATAATGTTGTAGCAGGCTAGAAAATATTTTATATGAGGTGTTGAGTAACGTAATTCCTCTATAATTACTGGGTATTTGCTTATTTCCTTGCTTCAGTATTGGTATTATCTCTCCTATCCCCCATTCCTGTGGTAATCTTTCTGTTATCCAAATTTCTTGAATTAGTTTGCATATTCTATTATGTAGTTGATCACCACCCCATTTTATCAATTCGCCTCTTATCTTATCTATGCCTGGTGCCTTTCCTTTTTTAATTCTTTCAATTGTTTTCTTAATTTCTTCCTCTGATGGGATTGGAATTACCATATCATTTCCGTCTCTTTCTTGTTCTTGTTCATTTCCATTTTCATCCTGCACATAAGACATTTTATGGAAATGTTGTCTCCATATTTCTTTTATTTTTTCGGTGTCGTATTGTGTCTGTCCCTCTTTGTCTATCATCCCATACCTCTTCACTTCAAATTTTCTTTTTTGTTGCCGGATATTTCGGTAGAAATCTTTATTATTGTTTTTTCTCATATTGCTTTCAATTTCATCCATTTTCTGCTCTATCCAAGAATTTTTTTAAATTTTACATAATTTGTCTGTTTCTTTCTTTGTTTTCTTATAAACTCCTTTATCTTCATTTGATTTTGTTCTAATTGCTCTAATTCTTGCTTCTCTTTTTTTGTTAATTACTGTTCTGCACTCTTCGTCGAACCACTCCTGAAATTTTTTATTTTTTTGAAAGCCGATAATTTTGTTTGCTGCATTATTTATTCCCCCTTTTATATGTGTCCATTCCAGATTAATATTTTCCATATTCTCGGTCACTTTTTCTAATTCTTTTTTTACTTCTTCCGCATATTTAATCTTTACTTCTTCTTTATCAAACTGTCGAAATGCCCATGTGCTTTCCCGTTGAACGTTTTCATCATGTTTAATTATTCTCTGCTTCCAGTTCGCCACTACAAGGAAGTGATCGCTGTCCGCATTTGCCCCTCTGAAAGTTCTCACGTCTTTAACTTCTGCAATCTTTTTTGTAGTAATTAGAAAATGATCAATTTGATTTCCATAATTTCGTCCAGGCACATTCCATGTCTCTTTATGTATTCGCTTATGTTTAAATTTTGTACTTGCTATAAACAGGTCATTTTCGGCAGCAAAATTGCATAGTTTTCGCCCATTATCATTGGTATTATTATGTAATGTATTTTTTCCAGCTACCATTTTAAAACAATCCTCTTTGCCAATTTGTGCATTAAAGTCTCCCATGATAATCACCGTGTCGTGCTTTGGTATATCATCAATTGTTTCTTGTAGCTTTTCATAGAACTCCTGCTTTTCATTTTCTGTTTTTTCTATTATTACATTACCATTCCTAATTATTATTGCAGCAGGGGATGGTAATGTAGATATTTATTCATCTTCAACTGACGAAAATCCGTAAATTTTTAAAAATATTTTTCTTCTTTTACTAGAATAAGAAATTGATCCAGTATCGTCAGCGGTATCTAAATCGAATGTGGTTGTTGCCAATTCTGCCTTTTTTCTAGCAATACTGTATTCACCTAAAAATAAGAAAGGCAACCTGAATAGCACTCCAGAACAAATTAAATAAACATATTACCAAACACATTATTTTTTAAAAACGCTATTGGATGGAGTTCCCAAGTTTTTACATTGGGCTTTTCGTCATACTCGATTGTCGTTCTAAGTTTAGCAGTAGAATATGATGGCCAGAAACAATCGTCTACAAAAATCCAGGTTGTTGGTATAGCTTCGACACTCATCCCTTCGTTCGGAAATTTAACGACCGTCCATGACATTTTTTTCTCCTTGCATTTTAATAATTACAAAATTTACTATAATTTGGTAAATCCTAAAATAATACAGTAATATAAGTAGAAAACATAAATAATTTCTTTGTATATTACCTACATGAAAACAAAAATAGTAGAAAAGGTGTTTTATTTATCAGTATTCGCTATGCGTTAAGGGAACCAAGTACTACAAAATGATCTTCATACGTCAATTTTACATACTTAAAAGCCACTTCATTTATATTCCACAGTGTGAGAGGACCTGGTTGGTTAATTTCAAATATGCCCAAAATTGAAGATTCGCAAAGGTTATTATAAAAACTTTCAAACAAGAAAATTCCTCAGATATTTTAATTTAGTGCTTTTCATACTAGCGAATAGATAGTAATAATTGTAATCATTTTTCGTTTGCCTAATTTTACAGCAGGTCTATTTAACTCTTTTATTCGGAAATACATCCGTGATCTGAAAAACAGCGTTATGGCTTTATCTGAACAATTAACATGACTAGTTTTGAGCATCAAATTATTTATATAATTTTTGCAATTAAAAGGAAATCACCATTAACTGATTTAAAAATTTGTTCTAACTGCTCCACTAGTGAAAGAAAATCATCAGATGGTTTGTGTAAACCTCCTTCACTTAAATGGCCAGTCCAGGTGTAATTCGAGGTGTTAGACCAGAGGCCGGCAATATCCAACCTAAGGGCTCATTCTGAAACGATTTAGACCTGAAAGGCGCATTAGTAATTGCAGTGGTGCCACATATTAAATACAACAAAGAATGTTACACAAACGCAGTACAAAATGTTTATTCAAAGAGGCATAAGTACAGTTAACATGTAAGTTAGGTGTTAATAATTACAGTTAGTGTGATCCTTGACCCCGCATTTCTTCCGACAACTTAATCAAATCATAATCATAATTTGAAGTACCTGTTCTCATACAATGGTCCAGATTTGCAATTCTGCTTCAATATTTTGATTTAAAGTGCTTCATTGTGGGAAATATGGATTCACATGCGTAGGTTGTCGCACTGTATGCGAGTATTTTATGTGATAATGCTCTTAAAATGCGATATTTATTTTCATCAACCAAATTCCAAAAGTTTTCGTCCTTTTTGAATGATTTCAGGCACACGTCGTTCTTCATTGTTATTATTTCCAATTCTAAATCGTCATAATTGTCAATGCCAAAGTAGTTGTTGATCTTCTCTGCAACATCGTCTTCTCCAAATGGATTAATTATAAACTGTACGATAGGCTCAAGGTTTTTAAATTGTGTGAAGCGGGAATTAAATTCATCCAGAAGTGTATCTAAATGGGGGGCAAACGAAGCAGTATCAATATCTTCTGCACGTATATTCATGTGCTCGTATATATTCTTTAAATTTGGGAAGGGTGAAGTTGAATTTCTTAGGAAATGGGATTTCCATAGAGTCAGTTTGGCTTTGAACGTATTCACCGAACCAACCATTTTCACAACATGACGTTTTTTACCTTGCATTTCCAGTTCAGTTCATTCGGTTTTACAGTTATATCAGTATAAAATGCCAAATCTGCAAGCCATGAGTGATCACTCAACTGTGAATACTCTTCATTTATCGATGCCAAGAACTGTTTGATTTCGCTGATCAAACAAAGAAAGCGTATAAGTATTTTACCCCTCCTCAGCCGTCGTACTTCTGTATGTAATATCAAGTCTGTGTACTTAGCATCTTCATCTTGTAAAAGCTGCCGGAACAAGCGATGTTGCATTGCCGCGCCCCGCATAGAGTTAATTATCTTCACGACAATTTTCATGACGTGTTAAAAACGAAGAATTTTCGCACATAACGCCTCCTGGTGGATGATGCAGTGGTAATGAGCGAATTTAGGAAACATTTCATTTGCACTGCATAACGCAACGAAGCCATTTTTATTGCCTATCATAGCAGGAGCACCATCGATAGCTATTGCAGCTAACTTGTTTAATGGTAACTTACTTTCTTCTGCAAAACTAATGAATGCATCATAAATATCTTGACCTTGTGTTCGACCCTTCAGTGGCAACAATTTCAAAAATTCTTCCTTTGTAGTAAAATCATTAATTGTCATTTTAATAATAACACACAGCTGTGCAATGTTGGAAATGTCGGTAGATTCGTCAAGTTGAATAGAAAAAAACTTGCACTTTTTAATATCACTTGCCAACTCCGATTCCATATCAGTAGCTATAACTTCGATTCTTCTCGACACTGTTCTGGCTGACAATGGTATCGCTTCAATCGCCGCAATAATTTCAGTTTTGTTTTTAAAATTCTGAAAGACAGAGTCAGCAGCTGTTAAGAAGGCTTCCTTTATTATTTCCCCGTATACAAAAGGCTTTGTCTTCTTAGCCAACAGATGAGAAACTTTTAAAGACGCAATAGTAGCACTTTTGGAAAGTTGAACTGGCCTTGTGAAAACACTTGATAGATTTGTCTTCAGTTCACTGACACGTTTCGTTCGGATTTCAGTATTTAGGAGAAACCTACTGTTATACAGGGTGTATCAAAAATAGTGTCCATCCTTTATAGGCATACATTATTAGCCTCTATAGAGTATGAAACTGATTGCAGAAAAAATATTTGGCTTTTCGTTTAAAAGTTATTGAAAATTTAAATAAAAGAAATTTGGCAACAATGCACATGTTGGAAATAATGATTTTATTAATTAATACAAATGAGAACGAATAAATGAAATGTAAAAAATAGTTATAAAAAATGTTCAAAATTTTGACCCTGTACATTTAAGCAGGCTTCAGCTCTTCTACGAATGTTTCTGTGTACGTTTTCCAACATTACAGGGCTAACATCTCCAAAAACTTCTTCTATTCTGTCTCTTAAAACATTTTCATTTTCTGCTGGTGTTCTGTATACTATGGATTTTACATGACCCCAGAGGAAAAAATCCAGGGGGGTCATGTCAGGGGACCTTGCTTGCCGATTCACAAATCCACCTCGCCCGATCTATTTATTTGGAAAGTGTTGATTTATCCACTGCCGAATACCAGCATGAAAATGTGGTGGACCACCATCTAATTGTAACCACTTATCTCTAATTTCGGCCAGAGCGAGATCATCTAGCATATCTTCTAATGTTGTTGAGAGAAAATTTAGGAAATGCTCACCATTTAACCGATTTGTTAGAAATGTTGGACCTAAAAGTCGATTTCCTATAATACCTGCCCAAACATTGACGGAAAAGCGGTGCTGGTTTGAAATCTCGTAGCTGACATGTGGGTTTTCTACCGCATAAAAATGCATAAAAATACCCACTCCTCGAAGAAATTCCCTCATCTTGCCATAGATTTTTTTTTGTTAAATTAGGATCACCTTCCAACATGTTCAAAAGCCAATTGCTAAAATTTGATCGCAGATGAAAATTTTGTTCCAATAAAGCCTGGGTTTTGGTAAAATGAAAAGGATGAAATTTTTCGTAATGCAGAATTCTGTTTATGCCCGTCATGCCCTCAATATCTCTTGTTGAAATTCTGCTATTTTCATTTACCAAGTCTAAAACATTTTCTATAGCGTTCACTCCCATTCTCGGTCGCCCTCTATCAGGTGCAAGTGGTTCAAACCGTCCTGTAGTCAATACTTAATCCGTCCTCCAGTCTTCTGATGGTCCTTCCGCATGGGTGTCTCCCCACAGAACCATAGTTGGCCAAAAGCTATCCAAAGGGTAACTGCTGTGTATTTGGAAAGTCGCCAATAGTTAACCAAACGATATCCTAATTCTTAACTATGTCCCACTTAGTTCATCCAAAAGGTGACCATAATATGACCATAAACTTAAGTGACTTTATGGGTTATCCAGAAGTTGGCTACAGTAGTCGCTTATAATTCAACTTTATAATATGCTTATAAGATAACCACCCAGTGCTGTATATTATTCAACTGTAAAGGATGGCAAGAATCTGACCACCCAGTTCTGTATATTATTCAACTTTAAAGGATGGTAAGAATCTGACCCAGACAGATAACTATAATTTAACTATTCATAATCAAATGTGAAATAACCAAAAATTATCTCAAAAAGATGGCTTTAAGTTGACTTTCATAGGATGATAAAGATCTGACTAACAAAGTTATTCTTCGGTTGACCCTTAATATTTTACAAATGAAATGTATGGGTGTTTACAAAAACATACATATAGTTAAAATAAAAGATAAACCTGTAAAGTTTTTATAATCAGTGATTTATTTTTATATTATGTTTAATAGTCAGTTATGACAAAGTATACACATATGTTTTAGAAAAGTTTTTATTACAAACATAATTATTTTACACATAAGTAATAGAAAAAATAGTTCAGTACAAGATATTTTATGTTTTACTTTTGCGTAAACGCTCTCCAGATTTACGTATCCATACTTTAATGTGGGACAGGACCTCCAGATCAGTAGCTCCTGGTATTATCGTCTTTACAGCCACTAAAAACACATATAAATATCAAAATTATTGATTGAAATGTAATCTGATCAAATATGCTTTGTAAGTATGGTAAGATGTGTTAATTATTGAAGGAGATCAATCTAATTCTAGGAATATTAAGTAGTAAAGCCACTAATAAAGTGAACCGTACTTTCTAAAAAAACTATTAAATATAATTTTGAAAATACACTATGGACAATCTTTCGCAGCCATTTAAAATATTTAGTTAGCCATTATGATTACCGTAAGCCTTATATTTAATGAAACTGATACTTAATTTTGATGCCCCATTTAAATTTACAATAGGAGAAATCCATTATTCTTGATTTTATTAAAAAATATCAAAGAAATAAAATATGTTCATTCATTATAAACACATTTTAATGGTATTAAAACCTCAAACTACTGCCCTTATTTAAAATCAAATAATGTGCAGTTAGTTTATGAAAAGCCGAAATTAGCTATTTTATAATTTTAAGAGCTTTATTCAAAATCTATGTAGGTTTCGTATGTGAAATTTCATTGGTGGCTGTTTTAAAAAAAAGTAATGTTATGTAAAAGCATTTTCTTTAATGAAAATACAAAAGGTAGTTAATAAATAAGTAATTTATCGTATGACACCATACAACCAGAAATCTAAATACTTGGTTACACTGAAGATTGTACAGTTTCTGTTGATAATTAATCCAAAATTTAAGAAAGTTTTATAGGGTTATAAAATATTAATTCCGAAGGAAATAAGTTATGTTATAAAAATATAACAATAAGTAATTGTAGAAAATTCCTTCCAATTACATGATTACTTATAACGTCAGGATAAAATTAAAATTAAATAGAATAGGTGATAGTTGTAAATGAACATTATTTCTTACCAACTAAGATTCTGTTTATATTTAAACCTTGTAGTTTGTGTTTTTCATGGGCGCCAATCCAGCTTAGTTGATTTCCAACTGCATCTGTAACTAGTGTAGCCCATATGCGCCGTGTAGCATTACCGGTGTTCACACCGCCTATGCCTGCCAAATGTTTGATCTAAAAAAAAAGTGATTAGATATAGTTCATACTAAATGTACTGTAATAATTTACCAAAGCATTTGCTTGTTGTGGAACTTTTGAAAATTCTTCTAAATACAAAAATTCCTCGAAGGTTTCGGCAGGCATTTTTAGAAGAATTACATTTTTGTTAATGTCTGGCGTAGTTTGCTGGTTTCGTAAGAGTTCTCTTATTTCGGTGACATCGCTTTGAAGTTTACAAATTAACGAAACCAAATTTTGAAGTAATGGATTACAAATTACAATTGTCGCATCCTACCAAATGTCAGTAATTATTTTATGTCAATGTCACAATTAACAATTATTTATACTAAATCTTACCAGTTACGTTTTGAGATGTATGGCATGACTCTAATGGAAGAGAAGAACCGGAATTTCGAAATGAATAAGTTGGTGTTTCTTCTGATGGTTATGTACATGAAACACAAAGCCATATTAATTATTTAAAAATAAAACAAAAATTTCCTACAATCATCAAATAATATGGAAAAGCTGCTCCATTATATTGTCTTGAATTTTTAAGAGGCAAAATGTGCCTCTACGCTATGTTTCATTTATTTTAAAGTCATTTCACAAATTTCATTTAATTAATATCTTTCTACTATGTTTGCTAAATTGATAATAATGTATAAATAGTTCATTAATCAAATAATTAAAGACATAGGAAACAGAGAACTTACCAGGTTGGTATTCTGTCTCCTCCAGTTCTTGTAGTGGAGTAAGAGTTACATCCATCTCATCTTAAAAAAATATAAGATAGTTACACAAAATTAAACAAAAAAGAGAATAATAATAAATATACAAGAATAATTGCCATTTAATATTCCATTAACTTCTAATCCATCGTCAAGAACAAATTCTTGAACGTTTGGTGAAATTGATAAGTTTTCACCCTGGACATTTCCGGGATCGTATCCTGTATTATCTTCATTATCAGTGCTAAGTTCGGATGTTTCGATAGCCACATTTACCTTTGCATCAGCAGCTTCATAATGATCTGAAATAGGCGAGGGTTAAATACAGAAATAACATTTGAATATCTATAAATATTATACCATAATATTTGACGTTTCCTTTTTTGTCTTTAAATACTTTTACGGATAATTCGATCCAAGGACTTGTTGGTGGGATACAGTTCCGGACATATCTAGCAGCAGCAGATGTTTTTGGCCAAAAGCATTTATTTTTGGCTTTATTTAGCCAAGCTGCTGGTGCAACTGAAACGTCATTGCTTTCTACAAAGGTGACAACAACAAAGCGACCCATCTACAACAAGAATAAGAAAATTCAACAAATTTGTGATGGTGATCAATTAATTCACTTACTTACAAGAAAGTCAGTTCTGTAAAACTCATCCACTTACATTTAAAGTGCATTAAAACAAGCTAATAATTTAAGCACAAAAATTGTTTATTTTATATCATGCTATGAACGTTTTGGAGTAAAGAAACGTAACTTCGTGGCTTAATTATAAATGTAATTAATGCAACAACGGAAACGCAATATACTTATTAGGGGGTAAACTAATTGCAAAAACTTTCCCTACTACCTGAGATACAGATCACATAGATACTGTAATTATTACTACAATCTTCTAAAACTGTAATTCCTAACAACATCGATGGAAGTGGAACAGTATAAAAATTATCTTTCTTCATAAAAGTTTTCCCGACGACTACCATTTTACTATCAAAGTAACCTATAAAATTAATAATGGCAAAGGAATTATCCCGCAAACGAACAAATTTGTCAGAAACACGTTAGATATGATAGTGAAGTTTTTAAAGTTGATAGTTCTATGCAATCTGCAGAAATTTGGAATTTTATGGTTTGTTATTATGGGATATTGCATTATTGGGAAAACACCCCTATTTTTTACGATGTTTTTACAGGCTAATTCAGAAACTCTGTTTGAAATCTGTTGGAGTGGTTTTTCTGATTTCCTAATAAATTTTTTTGTATTTTTCATATAATTTTCAAAACAAAAGGCTGAGAAAGAATCAAGTACACCGTATCGGTTAACGTCATCAGTTATATGAATTAAATTATGTACATTATAGGATACTTCTTGTTTTCCATATGATACACCAAATCTATCTACAAAGTGGATTAATAAGGCATTCGCATAATTTGAATATTTTTTCATTAATGATTTTGAAGCCAAAATCGTTATTCCTGAAACTAAACAAAGAAAATGATTATAATAATCTTCCGGCAAAATCTTTCAAAACAACAGGGCCAGTGTATAATAAAAATTGCCTAAATTCAGTGGCTTTCCATCGATCTACTTCATTAAGAGGTCTAGGTTTTCGAGAGAATTCTTTTGGAATACAATTTTTTAATTTTTCTAAACGTTTAGAAACGATGTTAATTTTCCTGCTTTGCCAACGATATTTCAAACTACCTTTTAACCATAATTTTAGCAATTTTTTCACAACACCTAAACATACAAGATGCATGTAATCTAAAGGGAAATTAGTAATCATGCCTATGCCTAAATCGACCAAAGCGGTTGTACCTTTATGGTGTTCATCTTGGGACTTATTTATGAAATCTTCATCGGTTCGTAATTTTGAGTTTATTTCTGGATAAATCACCCTGTTATTAAAATATTCACCTTCTTGACAGCATTTTCCACAGCCGAAATAGGCATTGTGACCCTTTGTTTGGGTTATATACGCTCTTGCAGGTGCATCACAAGTAATTGCCCTGATTTTAATATTATACAGGGTGTCTCACTATATTTTGACTGATTTTACAAGCTTTTATTTTCTAAATGGGATGAAGTATTAAGGTGCGGTTTTCACCAATGAGTTTTACGTGAGCCCAAGTTTTTTTATGGTTTTTACGAATATGCTATTCCTTCTTTAAAAACCGAAATAAAATATTTTAGCGTTCAAACGATATTTTAAAAATTAAAATCGGATGAGAAATGCCCGAGATAAACGCTTATGAAGATACTACTGTAAAATCAAAAACGTGAACAACAAAACATTTAGCATGCCGACCCGGTCTGGGCGTAGAGCAGTACTGCTTGCGCTATTTCTTGCTTGGTAAAACCCATTATCAAGAAAATCACCCACCAATGGCTTCTATTACTCGTTAGGAAGTTTGGCGTCGCGATTTTGTTTATTCTTTTGTCCGTCATGGCATGCTAAATGTTTTGTTGTTCACGTTTTTGATTTTACAGTAGTATCTTCATAAGCGTTTATCTCGGTCATTTCTCATCCGATTTTAATTTTTAAAATATCGTTTGAACGCTAAAATATGCGCCTATTCTTATTTCTACAAATAAGTATAGGGTTGCATTTAAAAAAATGAAGTATCTGGTCTGCCAAATAATGCCATTTTTATTTCGGTTTTTAAAGAAGGAATAGCATATTCGTAAAAACCATAAAAAAAACTTGGGCTCATGTAAAACTCATTGGTGAAAACCGCACCTTAATACTTCATCCCATTTAGAAAATATAAGCTTGTAAAATCAGTCAAAATATAGTGAGACACCCTGTACAAGGTGTCTCAGAGAGTTTTGCACTTTTCTTTCTAATTTTACTCAGCTATCATCAGTTTTCACAACTAACTTTATTTGGAACTTAAAACTACATTTATTGGCAATTCATGTATGGAAAATTATATCACCTAGATGTCGCCCATTTCGCCGCTGGCACTCTTCCAAGCAATGCCTTAGATTTTCCATTACACTTGCGCATACGTCAGGAGTAACGGCTTCAATTTCTTCCTGGATACGATTTTTAAGCTGAATCAAATTTGCTGGGGCGTTATTATAAACTCGACTCTTAAGATATCCCCACAAAAAAAAATCGTTTGGAGCCAAGTCCGGGCTTCTTGGGGGCCAGTTGATGTCGCCTCTTCTTGATATCAATTTATCCGGGAACCATTCTCTTACAGCTTCTAATGTGGTATTTGCTGTGTGGCTAGTAGCCCCATCTTGCTGGAACCACCACTGGTCATTAAAATCATCAAATTCTTGGAGCGCAGGGCCAAAAAATTCACGGATCATTGCGGCGTACCTGTCAGAATTTACAGTCCGTTGTTAGTTTCAAAAAACGTATGGGCCTATTATGCCACTGGAGGATATTGCTGCCCAAACAGTAACTTTGGGGCTATGGAAAATGGCGTAATGGAAAATCTAAGGCATTGCTTGGAAGAGTGCCAGCGGCAAAATGGGCGACATCTAGATGATATAATTTTCCATACATGAATTTCCAATAAATGTAGTTTTAAATTCCGAATAAAGTTAGTTGTGAAAACTGATGATAGCTGAGCAAAATTAGAAAGAAGAGTGCAAAACTATTTGAGACACCTTGTATTTACGATTTTGAATTTTAATTCCGTTAGATAAAAGTAATTTTGTATCATGTATGAAATCAGTCAAGTAATCATTTACTGACAACGGTTTACTACATCCGTGGTACACTCCAGCTATGAAAATTGAGTCGTCGATTTCATGTATATTTACTAAAATGGGCCACAATTGTGAATTTGAACTTTTTGTTAATGGCAATCCATCAAAATTTATATTTAATGATATAGTATTTACATCAGTGGATAATCCACCTATTAATTTTGCAATATTTTTTTCAATTCCAAGATGTACATAATCTCCAGGCATCACGTTTCTAATTTGAATCGCCCTTGGCGTACTCAACAAAGTCCTAGCATCCTGCGGAAGTAATTGTTCAGAATAACTGTGATTATTTTTTTCATTACGATCTCGGCCAATCAGAGTGCAGTATTCTCGGTCTGTAGGCAGTTTCAAACTGATAATTCCACTACTATATAAAAAACGACATTTAAAAACGTCAAAATCGCAGTTTGCTATCGATAAAATAGGAAGGAAGGCAAAATGCAAGTGGATGAATTGAATAATTTTTTATTTACCTTCTCCATGGTAACGCACTGTTTTCAATATTTTTGATATGTCAAATAAATAAATTTATTTTCAATTCTCAGTTTATTACTTGAAGAAGAAATGAATTCTCGATTTGGACATATTTCTAAAGACAAAATATTAAGTGAAACAGGAAATACAGTTCCGACAAACACCAGGAAAAGCAAAAATTCTATTTGGAATCAATTTACAGATTTTTGTAAGCAACGAAATTTTTAATTTAAATTCTGCACAACCGGTCGAAAACGTGGAATTTTTTTTATTGCATTGGGCTTTTAATAATATGAAAAAAAGAAACGGAGAGGAATACAAAGAGTTAGTTACAAAATTTGGCGCCAAATTCAAATATAGTGATTTCAAATAATAATGGTAATGTCAATGTTTGTGATACGTTTATCGTTCGTTTTTATGTTTCAAATAATTACGAAGACTGATTTGCAGTGAAAAACGGCCAATTTAGTAATTTAATTTGTAAAATCGATGCAAATCCTTTCTCTTCTCCACACTGAATTCTTAAAAAACGAAGTATAACAAATAATGACGTTCAAATGCTATTTACTCGTGGAATTATCTTGACAAATACCACTCGATGTTTGATTTTTAGCACGAAATATTTTTTTATTTATAAATATCCACGCTTGGTTTCTTGATGGCAATTTGTTGAAAAGATTTGTACGGCAAAATCACGAGAGCGTAGCTCGAGTGATTTTGACAGGACAAATCTTTTCAACAAATTGCCAAACAACCAAGTGTTCATATAAATAAAAAAATATCCGGCCAAATCAAACCTCTAGTGGTATTACTATCGATAATTTCCCCGGCCAGAGGGAAATTATCATACCGATAATCTCCCTGTAGCCTGTAAACTGTTTTTCCCAAATGTGACAGATATAATTCAAACATCTGTCAAATCCATGTCCCAGTTTGAATTCACTAATCGCAAAATGAGTCGGTTCGGACAGAGCTCAATAGCAGAAATTGATAAAAAAAAATAGAAGATAATGTGCCCAGTAACACCGTGAAGTCCCAAGCCACTATTTGGAGACAGTTTGCGCAGTTCTGTGAAGAGAAGAAATATAAATTACAATCGACTACTACAGAGGACGAGCTCGTTAACATTATGAAGGACTGGGGGTTCAACATGAAAAAACAGAATGGACAAGATTACAAGGAAGCAGTCGTTAAAACAATGTGGAATGTGACAGCAAAATTGCTTCAACAAAAATATTTCAAAGAATTCGAGAGAAATTTCGATCCATTCCAGAGCTTGAAGTTCAAACCAGCTCGTGATGCTCGCGATTCAAAACGTCGTACCCTTCAAGTTGATCCTACGAAAATGAAGAAAAGTGCTATTGCCCTAGAAGACTCAGAGGTAGAGAAAATGCATGACGCCTGGAGTGAACAGACTCCAGAGGGATTACAAAAAAAAGTTTTTTGTAATTGCTTCGATAGAATTAGCTTGGAGAGGTGGAGAGGGAAGCACTGCTCTGATCCATCATTTCAGAGAGGAAACCAACAATGATGGTACCCCCAGTGGACGCATGGAATACAACCCAGTATTTACCAAAACCACACAAGGCGGAAATAAGAAAATGGCACAAAGCAAATGGCTAACACCAAATACGAGTGATCCAAGCAAATGCCCGGTGAGACTCTTCAAGAAATTGACCTCCAAGAGGAATGAACATATCAAGACTGACAGATTGTTCTTAACACCCAATCCCCACTGGACAAAACTGAATAACACAGGCTGGTACAAAAATATGCCAATAGGGAAGAATTAATTTTCTCAGTGGTTGCGAGAGACTGCAGCGAAAGCAGGCTTGGACACGCAGATAAAGAAGATCACGAATCACTCCAGCAGGGCTACTGCAGTTACCACTCTCGCCAAAGCTGGGGTGAGCGAACAATAAATTATGAAAATCACAGGCCACGCTAACCCCCAATCCATTCAATCGTATTTACACCTGGATCCCCGGTATCACGGTCAAATTGTGAAGAAAATGAGGAGAAACGATGGACCCTCAAGTACCATAACAAGTGATATTTCCCTCCCTCCACCCCCGACTGCTCCTCTGATTGCTGCTGTGATTGTTCCTTCTAATCCTGAAAAATCTGATAAAGCTCAAACAAACATCGTTTATAATAATTGCACAACCCTCAACATGACCTAATCACCGAGTTTAATTTTTCCATGTTATTGATATATGTATCTTTGAATAAATGTAAAGTGCCAAAATTTAAATTGAAATCCAAAATTTTTATTTTTCTGCCTCCGAATATCGAAGACGTTCCTCGAATATTGCACTCTGATCGGCCCAGATCGTAATGAAAAAAATAATCCTCCGAATACCCCTCGAGCTTCAAAATTATCGGATATTTCCCGAATGTTTTGTTGCATAGCAACGAGAGGGATCAGCTTTGCAGATTAAAATCCCGAGCGCGAAGCTCTAGGGGTATTATAGCTGATAATTTAAAATTTTCAATAATTTAGACACCGTATTATGGTTTACATTGTAATCAAGAGCCCACTGCTTAATATCATCGCTTAAATCAAAATTTCGCATCTCTTCCAATTTATTAGCCACATTATGAGAATTTTGGGATACACTAATAGATTCTAATTTATTTTTATTTTCTAAATTTAGACTACAGTCCTTATTTACAGTTTCCTCGCAAATTGTTAAATAATTAGTGGAAATCGCCTGGGAAGAGATATTTTTACTAGTTTTATTTTCAGAGGGAAATCCAAGAATATGTGCAGTTTGTTTTTTTATTAGCCTGTTTTTATGCCTTTTTGTATATGATCGGTACATCTGCAGTTAAATAAATCAATGTACCTATATAACATGCGATCGAAAAAATTTCACCTCAAGTTGGCTATGAAACATGAAAACACAAAATTAGGCATGTCGACTTTTAAGTCATACAAATGTCAGCTGTTGTTTTATAGGTTATGTGAGGTGTGTGAGGTTATATCTGTTTTGCTGTCAGGCATATAAAATGTCACTAATACTATTAAACACAGAATTCAAATCTGCCATCAAGCAAATGGAGGTCACATAACTCATCTACTTTAAAATAATTTTCCGTTAATAACATTTTTCTGTTCAATTTGTATTTAATTTTAGATTTTAGAATAATTTAATCTGCTCTAATTTTTATCAGTTATGCGTGGTTTTAGATTTAGTAGTTCTAATGGCTTAAGTTGTATGACTCTAGCAAAGACACGATTTATATTTTTCATGGCAAACTCTGAGGTGAAATTTTTTCGATCTCACGTTATGTATACATGCAAAATAGTTAAATATGCTTACCTTGCTCGTTGATTTAGGAAAAAACAGCTCAGGATACTACACTGCCACAAAGATCGACGATGTACAATATTCAGAGAACAACACAGAAGTAACATTTTGTGAAGTAAATAACTTACCTCTTAAGTACTTACACCTGCTTAAACAATCTCCCGCACCCCATCCCATTTACCTAGTGACGGGGTGTAACGATTTTGGCTCTCAAAAGTTTTAAATATTGACGAAAATTACATAATGTAATTATTAATATAACGAATCTTCTTTGTAATGCCTTATTTCTTACAATATATTGTCGTAATATCATGATATTTTAAAAGCAAATACGTTTTAAACTACGTAAATAGGTGGTTTACGATTAAGAAAAGGCGATAGGGTACACCCGCGATAGACGGTAGAAAACTAACAATTTATACGAAACTATTTCATTTAAAATACTTCTCTATACTCAAATATGATAAAATAACTACACACTACATCTTAAACTTATAAACAATAAAGTAGATATGAAAACAAAGAAAATAGGTTTTCACCTGGTTTTGAGTTTATTTATTAATTAGTCTGAATTTAGTTTGCATCATAATATAAACTTCAATGCTTTCTCTATGAGGTAACATATTGAAATTTTTCACTTGTTGGTTGTTGTAGGTAACAAATGAATTTCTATTGCCGTTTGATAAGTGGGATAATCATTTATACATCAAAAACCCAGTAATAATTATTTTATACAGCTCAGATTTGGTCATCCTCCTAAGTATATATTCTTCTAACCAAAGATACTAATAAAATAAAAAAATTGTAGTTTATAATCAAAAAATTGGGTGAAAATCGTCTTACAAAATAAGCTAGGCCATTATCATAGACAGAGAAACTTAAAAAGAGAGACAGCAAATGTAGTCATCGGTAAGTCAGGTAGAAAACCCCTCGAATAAAACCTCTTATTACAAAGCAGTTTACTGGTAGCGGTTTTACGGGAGATAGGAAACTTTTACTAAATACCGGGTGTAACACGGTCATGGTACGCCCCCCTTTTTTCCTTTAATTTTGAAGATAAATGGTTGAAATTTGGGGGATCCTATATACTTATTAAACGTCACTTTTTGACATATTAAATGATTTTTTTCACCGGAAGTGACACTAACTTTTGATTTTCAAATGGGACACCCTATATATTAATGCATTTTTGAATTCTGCATAATTTTCTGAATCCAATGATACCACATAAGTGACATTTCAGTCTTCAATATTTATTTTAATTTAATTTTTAGTTTTCTATTTAAGTGTGCCATGACTGTTCCGATTTATTCTAATTGAGTCGTGTAATACTATAAAAATGGAAATCCCGTCGAAAATACTAAATTATGTGATTTACGAGCGATCTGCGTCTTATCCTTACCCTCGAAAATATGATTGGTAGGTATTTCAAATTAATAAAAGTAATAAGCCACTGGCGGGCGGTGGCTTATTAATAACTACAAAATATACCTTGTTTCATTGTTGACATTTTATTATTTCCCTATCACCCGCTCCATTCTGTTTCTCAACCCCCCCCCCCCTCCAGCAATACCACCCAGGTCAGAGCGTTCCGGCACTGCTTAATTTACGACTACACCACTGTGTACCAGTTTACCTTTGTGTTAACCATTTCTTATAATCATACACGTTTTATTTCATTAAAGACTTGTTATTGTATACAAAGCACTGTGTATTATTCTTGTGTAGAATCATAACAGTGATTATCAAAATGACAACTTCCGGGGCACTTTTTGTATAGCTACTAAAGCGATACGCTCATTCCTGTAGCTTTATATTCTAAGAATAAACCATTAAAACAGAACTAGCTGCACAAGAATTTATTATAAATAACCGCGAAACCCATAATCAGTACACCCAGTAAAACCCCAAATTTTATATAATTCCAGTTGTCATGAATGTTGTTAATTTCCTGTAAGCAGAAGAATATTAATACAATTGCATAATTCAAATGATTTCATACATACACTTCTTAATTTAAATAATTCCGTTGACACTCTGTGCTTGTGCGATCGTTTGTGCCTTGCTAAATTGTTTGCGTCCCCATTCAAATTACTGCCACAAAGGTAACATCTAAACCTATTAGCTTCGATGGGGCGAATGTAATCTATCGGAACAGAGCTATTTTTTCATGAGTACCTAGTATTTACATAAATTTATAATTAGGTATTGAAACTCTAACATACCTTCTTGGTCCATGTTTATAAAATAAACTGGGAATTTTGATAGGTACTTGCAAGAAATTTTAATTTTGATGCAATAACAAACTTTGTTTTAACCAAGACCTACTAACTTCGTCCTGTTGTGGACAGAGGATCTTCGGTACCGTTGTCCTCGACCGAAGCTGAATATGTAGCTTTGAGCTTAGATGCCAGCGAAGCCTGTTGTATAAGGTATTTATTGTATGATATCAGGGCCGCATTTAGCTTCATGTCGCCCCTAGGCTGACCTAAAATCTGCCGCCCCCCATCGCTGACACCCACCGGGTGTAACACGATCATGGTACGCCCCCCTTTTTTCCTTTAGTTTTGAAGATAAATGGTTGAAATTTGGGGGATCCTATATAACGACAGATCAATAAAAAAACCAATTAGGGTAGGCTGTGAAATTGAATTATTTTTAATTGGTACTTTAGCCACATCCACAGAATGACATTTCTGACATGAAAATTTAAAACTGAACGCTCTTGTCAAATTTTTTAAGTTTTTTATTTAGTGAAAAAATTTAAAGTTTGAAAAAATGGTATTCACTACACTATTCACTACACAACAAAAAGCGAAAGCTATTGAATGTTTCTTTCGAACCGGGGTAAGAATAAATGGAGACTGGCAATATTCACTTCATGACTGCATGACTAATGTCATTCTGTGGATGTGGCTAAAGTACCAATTCAAAATAATTCAATTTCACAGCCTACCCTAATTGGTATTTTTATTGATCTGTCGTTACTTATTAAACGTCACTTTTTGACATATTAAATGATTTTTTTCCACTTCCGGTTTCACCGGAAGTGACACTAACTTTTGATTTTCAAATGGGACACCCTATATATTAATGCATTTTTGAATTCTGCATAATTTTCTGAATCCAATGATACCACATAAGTGACATTTCAGTCTTCAATATTTATTTTGATTTAATTTTTAGTTTTCTATTTAAGTGTGCCATGACTGATACTATAAAAATGGAAATCCCGTCGAAAATACTAAATTATGTGATTTACGAGCAAATAAAGTTCATCAAAATGGTTTTTGGGACAAAACACAATTTTTTCAAATGAAACCATATTGGTACCGTGGTACCATTTGTTGCTAGTATTAATAAGAAATTTATTCATGTGCCTTATTAAAATCTGCGATAAATACAATCAAAATTACAGCTAAAAAGAAATAAGAAAATACAATTTTGTTCCAATTATAAGGTAAGAAGTAAATAAGGTGGCTTTGAAAACATTGAAATATTTTTAGCTTGTCAAACATTTGTTAATTTACCAGTGTTTTTATTGTTTTCGTTGTTTTCAAAGCCACCTTATTTACTTCTTACCTCATAATTGCAACAAAATTGTATTTTCTCTTAGCTGTAATTTTGATTGTATTTATCGCAGATTTTAATAAAGCATATGAATAAATTCCTTATTAATACTAGCAATAAATGGTACCTCGGTACCAATATGGTTCCATTTGAAAAAATTGTGTTTTGTCCCAAAAACCATTTTGATGAACTTTATTTGCTCATAAATCACATAATTTAGTATTTTCGACGGGATTTCGATTTTTATAGTATTACACGACTCAATTAGAATAAATCGGAACAGTCATGGCACACTTAAATAGAAAACTAAAAATTAAATTAAAATAAATATTGAAGACTGAAATGTCACTTATGTGGTATCATTGGATTCAGAAAATTATGCAGAATTCAAAAATGCATTAATATATAGGGTGTCCCATTTGAAAATCAAAAGTTAGTGTCATTAGCTTTTAATGTACATGTTTGTGGTGTTTCATTGCAAAGATTTAAAGAAGCAGTTGGCCTGCTAGAGTTTTTTTCAATGTCTTCTTGTAAATAGTTTTCCCTTACAATATTATGGAGACATACTGCTGCTTTGGTTATTTTAGTAATAGTACCAATTTTTGCAATAATTATGGGTTTCCGAAATATGCGCCATCTGTTGACAAAGATTCCAAAAGTATTTTCAATTGTCCGTCTGGCTCGACTGAATCGGTTACTAAAAGATTTTCTTCAAAACTCCGAGATTTCCTTGGATATGGTCGCTTACTGTAATTGGTTAATTGAAACGCTTCGTCTGCTATAAAAACGAAAGGTATGGGATTTCCGTCGTCGCATAATGGAAGGTCTTTGGGAATGTTTAGGGTGCCCGCCATAATCATTTTCCCCATAGTAGACTCCCTAAAAGCTCCCCCATCACTTTGTCGACTTTGTGCTCCGATATCCACGATCGTAAAATAATAGTTGGCGTCGCACATAGCCTGCAACACAATAGTGTGGAAGCCTTTGTAATTGTAAAAGGACGATCCACAATGTGGATGGGCCTGCAATATTATAATTAACATTCTTAATATTATATGGACCGTGTGATTATTAACAATTTCCATAATAATATTGTAACGAAGCGGCTTTTGCATTATTGAGGCTTAGGGCCTCTTATGTTATTATATTTATTATGAGGGTAGAGACTCATAGCCAACTTCATTACGAGTGTTTAGGCTTGGCTTTTGCAAGAGGTTATATTAATAGCGAATTAACTAACATCAGATATATTGGTATAACTTAGTTACAAACATTATTTAACTGTTCAACAAACGTGATCCAAACATTTAACAAGTCCTAAGTCTGATTAACTTAATACGGCGTACAAAACATTAATATCAAGTTATAATAATAAACACTATTCTTACATGAACATCTTTAAGAAGGCACACATCTTGGTAATCACTGTTAGAAACGATATGTAATCCAACCCCTGGTTTACTACCAGAGTTGGTCCTGTTAGAGACTCTCGTTAAGGTCTTTAACTTCCTCCTCCTTAACTTCGTATGTGAGACTCCACCAGGAGACTGACTTCCCTTATACCAAAAGTTGTGTCCCTTCTACTCTAAAATTCTTAACATCTGCTAAAGCTGTTTACAATATTTGTCATTAATTCTTACGTTGTATAAACATGAGTCATGGTCTTTCGTGCTATTTAATGCAGGTGTTCATGAGTCATTGCAAACTTACTGCAACATTGTAAAAGATATTGATATGATTCATAACATAACCAGATGTTCGCATAACACATATTTATGCAGGTGCATCCCTAGTTGATAAACATATTTAATTATTTCTTACTTTGTAATGATTGCGAAACTTTGTTATATCAGTCACACCTAAATGCCAACTTATTTAATTCATTTCTTATGACGATGTTTTATATTATTCCTGCTACATTACAATATTAGGACAACTGTACATATACTTTTAAAAGAAGACGGCTATTTCTAAATTTAATTTGTAATGTAGAATATCCTTTTAATTTTTAACTGTTTTACGTTTATTGTGGTGTGCGATTTTAGTTAAATAACCAAGGAAATGTTAAGTTTATTGAAGCAAGTTGTTTAGAACTCAAGTTTTTGTAAGTTGTAATAATTTAATATGTTTAGGTCATAGTTTACAAATATTGATAAATTTGTAGACCCTGAAGAAGTAAATAAATATTCCGAAAGCTTGGTAGAAAACAAAGAGTTTTAATACTAGTGTTCTTGACCGATAGCCTAATATTGTTATAATTAAACACTATACAAGCAATAATTATAAAGAATTTTCACCTGTACTGCTATATGCTTTCCGTCTAGTACCCAATGCAATGAGGAAAATTCCACTGTTTATGGAATTCTTCTGCTATTTTTAGCTACCTATCTTTTTTTGTTGGTTCTAATAACACTTCTTTCTTTAAACACTCACATATTGCTGCACAAGTTTCATCTATTATTATACAGACAGATCAATAAAAAAACCAATTAGGGTAGGCTGTGAAATTGAATTATTTTGAATTGGTACTTTAGCCACATCCACAGAATGACATTTGATAACATTTGTAATTTGACATTTTTATTGTAAACAAAGTTAATAACCTTAAATTCGTGTCAGAAATGTCATTCTGTGGATGTGGCTAAAGTACCAATTCAAAATAATTCAATTTCACAGCCTACCCTAATTGGTTTTTTTATTGATCTGTCTGTACATATAGCGCTATGGCCGATCCTGTATTGTAATTGTACTGATATTGACACCATGGAATCCCCCGATGCCAGGAATCTGCAAAAAATACACAAATGAAACTGCAATATTAAATAAGAAATATTGACAGACACACCTTAAAGTTGCACTTAATCGTTCTGCTGCTAACATTGGTTCCCGCCTATAGTTGCACTTTATCCAATATAAACATTCAGGAATCATTCTTAAATAGCTATAAAATTTGTCGGGATCAGACGACTGCATTTAATGTAGCACAATATGGATGCTTTGTGTGTTCCTTGTCAAAAACAGTGGTCTTACCCGACATCGTTTGCGTTTTTCTTCGGAATTTAATAAAAAGTGGCAATGGCTTTCTTACGCTTTGTATTGATGTGTTTAGACCCAAGCATGGTGTGTAAATAAAGACAACTAAAACATACTTAAATCCTGCACCACATGTAGCTCACACAACACAAGGTAGAATAATAAATAATTATCGTAGGTTATTTCATCAATTTGTCTAATGTTACAACCAAAGATGATAAACGAAGGTTACAACTAACAGCTGTTCACCTCGCACCTGCGCAATTAAAGCAAATCGTCAGCTATAACAAACTTGCGAAACGTCTGGTTGGTCTTAATTGCCAAATTTTGTCCGGCAGAAAACATCCGTTTTATCCGTCAACTTTTCGAACAAAAAGTCTGAATGCACCTTAAAGGTCCATGAACGTTCGGACTTTAAATGAACCTTTTTTTTTTTTTAATACATATATTTACCAGATCGACATCACAATGTCATACATGGTTGTGTTAATTGATAAGATGTAACTAAATACTACGACAATTCATTAGCATTAACTAATATGTTATCTTACATTTGTACAATATGGCCGCACACTACACTATAAGCAGTTTATTAATAAATCAGTCTTCTTCGCTGTTGTCTGATATCATATAAACGTCTTGCGGTAACTGTCTTTTTAACCGGGTATGAATGTTTTTAGTTCCCAGTGAGTAAAATTCACTACTATCACACAATGCAATGTTTTCAAAGAATTTTTTGGACGTTTTCTTTATAAATTGTTCAATGGTAGGTATTTCTAGATCTTTGTGGATCTGACTATTCCTTACAAACCACGGAGCGTTTGTTGCTAGACGTAAAACTTTGTTTTGTATAACTTGTATTTTTTTTATGTGGGTTTGAGAAGCTGCCCCCCAGATTGGGCATGCATATGTAAGAATTGGCCTTAACAGAGTTTTGTATAGTAAAGTTGCACAATTGATTTTAAGAGTAGATTTTTTATTTAAGATGGGATATAATTGGGATAACCTTACGTAGCAATCGTTAACTTTTTTGTTAATATGCATTCCCCAGGTCAATCTTCCGTCCAGATGGACGCCCAGGTATTTAACACTACTATCTTTGCTATTCCATTCGATTACCTGGTCGTTTATAATTATGTTTGGCGGGTTTAAATGAACCTAAAATGAACGTCCTTTCGACATTGTGTCTGTATGGGTTAGATTTGTAAACTGGAAAAATCTGTAATTAGTTACTCTTTGTTTATTTTAGGTTAGATATCGTTTCAATAAATAAAATAAAGCTAATAAATTACTTACCGATGGCGATATCTTGGGATTCGTTTTGCAGGTCTTGTGACTCTTCAATATTTTCAAGTAAATCGCTGTTTTGGCTTGAGTTATCTAATTAAAGACCTGCAAATCAAATTCTGCACTTTCAGTACTCCTCACTGGCATTTCTTGGTCTTGTCGTGGTATAAAGAAATAATCAATAATTATAATTAATCAAAGGTTTATATTTACACGACTTTGATGAATACACAAATTGAGAATGTTTTAAGTTCCGTATTTTGGGAACGTCAAACCAACTATATTTATATTTATAAAAAACTGAAAAACTAAATTTAGCCTTCTTGAATATATCAGATAGGCTGCTTGCATGAGCCGCCACAGTACTCCCCTCCCAGTGACGTAGGTTATTCGTTACGACACCTGAAATCTCACTGGTTGCCTATGAGCTCTGCCTGCCCGTGAAGTTGGTGGTGTAGGTGCAGAGGGTGGAGAAGTTGTCACTTTTTCGTAGTTGCTTAAAAAGGCTGGTTTTAAACGGTCTACAGAAACGTTGTAATCCTTGCCTTTCAATTTAATAACGAAAACTTTGCCTCGCCGCTTCAAAACTTCGTATGGACCGGTGTATGGTGGCTGCAGTGGTCGTAGTACGCGATCTTCCCTAAGGAAAACATGCGTGCAGTTTGCAAGCTGCGGATGTACGAATGTTGCTTTGTGGCTGTTGTTATGCGATGTTGGAACTGGTCGTAGTTTTCGCATGTTCTGACGAAGTTGTTCGCAAAATGTTGCTGCATCTGTGTTTCCGGTGGTATTGCCATTTACAAAGAATTCTCCAGGCAACCTTAATGTTGTTCCATATACCAATTCTGCTGGAGATGCTTTTAACTCTTCTTTGTAGGCGCTTCGTAACCCCAGAAGTACGACCGGGAGTATGTCGACCCATTTCTCAGTTTGATGGCACTTAATTGCTGCTTTCAATGTCCTGTGCCAACGCTCGAGCATGCCGTTGCATTGCGGACGATAAGCCGTTGTGCGGGTGCGCTGCGTTCCAGTGAGATTTGCTAGTGAAACCATGAGAGTGGCTTCGAATTGGCGTCCTTGGTCCGTCGTTATGGTGATCGGTGACCCATAACGTGCGATCCAGTGGGTAAAGAACGCTTCTGCCACGGTTTCGGCGGTGCCGTCAGCTATTGGGATGGCTTCAGGCCATCTGGAAAAACGATCAATAATGGTTAGGCAATAACGTTGACCGCGATTAGGAGGAAGAGGTCCAACTAGGTCCAAGTGAACATGTTGAAAACGCTCATCTGGAACCGGAAACTGCTGTAGCGGTGTTTTTGTATGTTTGTTCACCTTGGATAGCTGACAGGCGGTGCATGTTCTAACCCAGAGTGTTATATCTTTTTTCATGAAAGGCCACACGAATTTTTCCTTGATTATTCTGCTCGTAACTCTTGCGCTGGGGTGTGCGAGTCCATGGCACATATCGAAAATCTTCCTTCGGAGCGACTTCGGAATGTAAGGTCGCAGCTTCTCCGTGGAGATGTCACAAAATAATTCCACCTTTGAACCAGGAGGTGTAAACTTGCGCAGTTTGAGAGACGTAACATTCGCGTTTATCAACTCCTCGTCTTCCTCTTGCTCCCTGGCAAGTTGTTCCAAAGTAACCACGGTGGGTGCGGTAATGGTCTCCACTCGTGAAAGTGCGTCAGCCACAACATTGTTCTTTCCTGAAATATGAAGAATGTTCGTTGTGAATTGGCTTATGTAATCAAGGTGTCTGAGTTGCCGTGGTGACGCCTTATCTGCTTTTTGCTTAAAAGCATAAATTATTGGCTTGTGGTCGGTGTAGATTGTCAATTCTCGCCCTTCCACCATGAATCGGAAATATTTTAGAGCCTCGTAAATTGCCCAGAGCTCCCTATCGTATGCGCTGTAGTTGCGTTGCGCTGGAGTTAACTTTTTCGAAAAGAATCCTAAAGGTTGCCAAGTTTTGTCATTGTACTGTTGAAAAACTGCTCCTACTGCAAAAGCCGAGGCGTCTACCGTGAGTGAAAGGGGTGCAGTCTCCATTGGATGTGCCAACAGGGTAGCTTCTGCTAATTGCACCTTTACTTGGTTAAACGAGGCGTTAGCTTCTTCGTTCCATGGGATTTTCCGCTTGTCATTCCGCTTCGAGTTTCGTAAAAACTCGTTCAGCGGCGCTTGGACAAGTGCGGCGTTCTTGATAAACCGCCTATAAAAATTTACCACTCCCAGGAATCTTCTGAGATCCTTTACCGTTTCGGGCCGTTTGTAGTCAGTGATCCCTTGAACACGTCCAGGTAGGGGTCGTGTACCGTTGGGAGAAATAAGATAACCCAAGTATTCTAGCTCTGAAACATTAAATACGCATTTATTTACATTGATGCATACTCCGTATTGTCTTAAGCGACAAAATATTTCCCGAAAATGCTGTTCGTGCTCCTCTAAAGTTTGCGAAAACACTAAAATATCGTCTATATATACAAAACAAAAATCTAGTCCTTGTAGCACTATATTCATAAATCGCTGAAATGTTTGTGCTGCATTACGCAGTCCAAAAGTCATATATACAAATTCAAACAATCCGAACGGCGTAGTCACTGCAGTTTTTGGAATGTCCTCCGGCGCGATCGGAATGTGATGATATGCCCGCACTAGATCGAGTTTCGAAAATATTTTCTTGCCCTCCAACGAGTGCGTGACATCATGAATGTGTGGAATAGGATAGCTGTCTGCTACAGTTTGTGCATTCAAACGACGGTAATCCCCGCACGGACGCCAACTCCCGACTTCTTTTTTAGGAACTAAATGTAAGGGGCTGGCCCAAGGACTGCTCGATGGCCTGCAGATGCCCTGCTCTAGCATGTATTGGAATTCAGCCTTGGCTATTTTTAACTTCTCCGGATGAAGTCTTCTTGGACGCTGCGCAGTTGGAGGTCCTTTAACTTCAATATGATGTTGGATGTCATGTGGGATGGTCTTGCGAAGTAATGCCGTGTTCGTGATTTCCGGATATTCCACGAGGATGGCGTGCAATTTATGTGCTTTATTAACAGTTGAAATGTGTGTTTCGCATTGCAGTGTAAGACCAGCCGGCGCTGATAATTTTGTTGCTGCATCGATAAGGCGGCGATTTTTAATATCCACTAGGATGCCATGAAAACGCAGAAAGTCCGCTCCAATGATGGGCTTGGAAACCGCTGCCTGGTAGAATTTCCACTTATAAGGCCGTCTTAAGCGAAGATTTAAACAAAGCAGACGTGTCCCATAAGTATTTATTACTGTTCCGTTGGCTGCAAACAGTTTAAATTCGGATGGCTGCAGTCGTCTATCTTGTGGTGGCGGTACTACAGACACTTCGGCGCCGGTGTCCACTAAAAATCGCATTCCAGTTGAAGCATCGTCAATGAAGAGGCGGTTGGAGGTTGCCCTGTCGCCACTGGCTGCCTCTGCCAGTGGGGGCTGCTTTAGTTTCCCTGGGGTTCCTCATAACTGCACGGTTTGGTGCATTTCTTGGCTTTATCACCAAATCTCTTGTGGTAAAAACACGCTCCTTCTTTTTGATTTTTCGACCGCGACCTAGAACGGTTTCTGCTTCCCCTATTTTGACTAAACTGTAGCTTCTCTACCATTTTAGTTAATGCTGCTACCTGTTGTTGTAAAGCTTCTAACGTGCATGTCTTTGTATTCTTTTGGATTCTCGCTGTACCAGTTACTGACGCGACTGCTTCAATTCTCGTTGGTTGCGTTTGTGCTGTAACTTGTGAGATAGTTGAGTAGGTGATGTTACTGACCTCTGCTACTTTGTCCGCGATTGCAGCCATTTTTTCAACAGGTAGGCTATCTGCTGTTGCCAGAACCATTTGAACTGCCGATGGTAATCTTTGTAGCCATACTGTCTTTAACACTTTGTCGCCAATCTTATTAGCGGCTAGCATCTTTATCTCACGATAGAGCTGCGAGGGTGTCTTATCACCTAGTTCTATTTCGGTGAGAACTTTCTTTATTTGCTTCTCTTCTGACTCAGCAAATCGCTCTGTAATCACTTTTTTTAATAACTCATACCTGCCTGACTGCGGCAAAGTGGATGTAAGGATATCAGAAATCGCCTGTAGGGCTGTACTGTCCAATGCTGCTATGACGGCAAAGTACCGTGAAGAATCGGCGCGTACCCCGTATGCGTGAAATTGCGCCTCTGCCTGCACAAACCATAACGCTGGTTGACTGTGCCAAAAGGGTGGAAGCTTCACTTGGCGGATGTCGCTGATTTCTTTGAATTCTGCCGTAGTGTCGCTGTCGGATTCTTGCTGTGTACTCATCTTTGTTACTTTTAAATTAAACTCGGTCGAGGGTCACCAATTGTCGTGGTATAAAGAAATAATCAATAATTATAATTAATCAAAGGTTTATATTTACACGACTTTGATGAATACACAAATTGAGAATGTTTTAAGTTCCGTATTTTGGGAACGTCAAACCAACTATATTTATATTTATAAAAAACTGAAAAACTAAATTTAGCCTTCTTGAATATATCAGATAGGCTGCTTGCATGAGCCGCCACAGTCTGTTGTAAATAACAAAAGATCGCAATATCAAAGGTGAGGCTCGTATACGTCATCTGTACTACCTATTCCAGTTCGTTTAGAACCTTCTACTTTTTTTAATTCCTTTCGGAAACATCCTCTCATGTTTTGTATTTTTTTTGACACAAAATTTCTATCTGCATCGGGATATCGTCGTATCCTCGTAAACCTCGTATCTCAAAAAACGCCAATTTTGAATTTCGCGGTATTGTAATTCCATCAAGAAATGGGCGTTGAATGCTACAACGCGTATCTCAATAACTCTGAAATTACTGGTAGAATTTTTATGAATCTAAAACACGTAAGTGCTCAGGTTCCCATTTGAATTTGCTAAACCTCGTATCTAAAACAGTCATGCGTTAAAACTCATAAGTTATTGGAAGGTGTCCAGTCCGTTGATTTTTTATCAGTTATATTGCCAGGATCTAGGTAAATTTATTATTTGATTATAACTATGTTAAGAGCATGTAATGCTTTGCACCTTAGATTCATATTTTGATCAACATATAATTTTTCCTATTTCATCGATTTTATGCTCTAAACGTGGATCTCGCTATTATTTGAAGTTATATTGACGCGTTTGTACTTATTACGATGTATAATTCTTCAAGTAAAGGCTTAAAAGTGCAATAACTTTAATTGTCATTCGAAGTTTATGTTTCGTATGGGAATTACGTTACAACGCTAAGTTGAGATACGAGGTTTATCAATTTCTATCATAACGACTTCTTTTATAAGAAGTAATTAAATTACGTGGTTTTGTTTTTCTTCTCTCCTGAAAAATGATGAATTTCGAGATACGAGGTTTAGAAAGAATCACGACGATATACGAGTACTATGTTTAAATGCACAAAAAGAGCATCATAACTCCTGTTTTTGAGTTTGTTGTTTGTGTACTCTTTGGATTTAGTTTTCCATAAAGCAGGATGTTCTTTATAAATATTTATAAAATTTGCCAAAAACTCCCTGCGCATGAAGCGCGTATCTATAGTATCGGTTGTCATTATTAAATATTAAACTACTTAAGACCGTTCAGTACCCCGACAAACTGCAACACCTGCGGGGAACGGTAAAGGATGAGGTAAATTTTAGCAACCTGGGAGGCAGGGTTAATTTGTTTCCACTACTTCTAAAGAAAGTGAGTGAAAACATTTCTAACTAATATCGATAGCACACAGTGGCAAAGACGTTAAAATTTTACCTACCGTTTTTTGAAAGTGCAACACTTACACGAAATTAATAATTACGTTATAGTTATTTTTTTATTTGTAACCTTTATCAGGCCCATGTGCATTTGATATTAATAAATTAGTATTTGAAATTTTCTGTTGCCTGTATGCTGCTACTAACAGCTATAATAAAATAAACGTATATGTAAACCAGACATCACAAATCAGTATCAATGTATTTATCAGAATTACTTTAAATTAAAGGTATGGGGTTCTAATGACAATAATTTTTTTTACATCTACATATGGTATAAAAAGCCTCAATACTTAGCACCGTGGGCATTGTGAGGAAAGTGCTAAGTTTATAATTTTCACTATAACATCTCAAATATAATCTATAGTGGTTTAAGTCAAACCCGATGCTATCAGAAACAAACGTCTAAGATAGAGCAAAATAATAATAATAATAATAATACAGTATTGCTATTAATTTACAGTACTGAAACGGTAGGCCTACTTTTGCTTAAACCTGTAAATATGGCCACAAATATGCAAGAACAATACGAACTGTGCATCCAACGTAATGGAGGGCACTTAGAACATGTTATTCGTAAAGCTAATACTTAAGTGTTAATTTATTATTACATATTATTTTAAGGGAAAAAGCTGAGAAAAGAAATAATATAGCCCGTGCCTAACAAGAAAATACCAGCTCTAATAACTGAGAAAAAATATATAATCATAATATGAAATAAGACCCAGAAATAGAAATACAGATAATGTGGAGCACGCATACAAAAATAATACCAGCGATTATAGGGGCAACAGGAGTAATTTCAAAAAGTATTTTAAAAACTATCCAAGGAATACCGGTGAAACGTAACCTAAAAATATTATAAAAACCAGTGATGCTGAAGACTGCACACATTATCGGAAAAGTAATATAAATACAAAAGAGTACATTATATACCTTAGGAGTATGGTATGTTCTCGGTAAATGTAAAAAATAACATCTATGCTTATCACAAGTAGGGTGAATCGCCCAGTGAATGGACAATTAAGGACTACTCTTACTTTGAATAGCAAAATTTATCTTACTCTGTGATACTATGTTATATCATAATTTTTTTTTGCATTCTTACATATTTAAAGTATGATTACTTACAATAAATACTCAATTACTTTGTTTTCACTATCTAATAAAAATTAAAGTTTAAAAAATGTCCCAAAATCTAGTGAATGAACAAGAAAATCTGGTAAATGAACAAAAGAAAACCAGTAAATGAACAATTTTTTTATTTTTTTATTTTAATTTGTAATTTATAAAGAAATGTATCAAAACGATTACAAAAATATAAATGGTAATAGACATATCTACAGTTCAACGTTGTAAAAACCCCTAGAGTTTAGAGGTTCCGGTTCAGCAATTTTTTTTACTATTTGGTTTCTTGTGTACCAGATTTGGTCGGTAATTTTTGGCCACTTCCATTTTCCATTGGAGCTTTTTTCCATAACACTTACTTCATATTGCCCTCGCTCAACTGTTTTAATTAATCCTGGATAAAGCTTATCATCATAATTTACAATCACGTAGTCTCCTACTCCCAAAATATGGTTTGGAGTTTTTGCTGTATTCTTAATAGGAGTTTCTTTTGTACACTTGCTCCTAGTACTCTTTTCCATTTTCTCTTCTACTGCTGTTATATAATATTCAGAACTACTTAAGCTATCTTCTTCTTTCATCTCTATCATCTTTTTAGTCAATTTCTTGGATTTGTTGTTAGCACTGTTTCTTTGTATCACTTCTACTTCTGTCTGATCAATTTTGGAACTTTTACAGCTATCCGCGTCTTCTTCTCTATCTCGTTTGGCTCTTACTCTTTCATCTTCATCTTTTTTCTCTCGCTTTCTTTTGAGTATCTTTTTTTTCTCAGCTTGAGAAGTACTCGCTTTCTGTTCTTTTTTAGTTTTCTGATCCTTATTGCTTCTTCCTTTTCTTTTTTCACCTTGTCTTGTTGTTCATAATATTCTAACCATTTTAACGATGTAATTGCAAAAGGCATTTTTGTAGCAGTCTTGCCTTTACAGACTTTTTCATCTTGATGTGGCCAATGTAAATGTTTTGTCCAGATTCCACTGTCATCAGTCTTTTCTTTTATAACAACGTTTGAAAGAATTTGTATTTTCTTATCAGTCTTATCACGTTTAATATTTTCGATTACTCCCTGTGGGGAATTTTCCGTATAAATTACAGATGGGTGGGATATTTGCTTCTTGTCAAAAGTGTCAAATACTCTGTCTAGAATAGAGTCAATGATAACTTCATACATTGATACATACTCTTCTGAAGACTGTAAATCCGCCAACTCTGTGGTTGTAGGGATTTCACTTAAAGCATCAACAAATTCTGTTAATTTCGAGGTTGATTCGTTAGTTTCGTTGACACTGTCGGCAGGTTCGACTAGATCTTCAATATTTTTGTTCATATCACAGTCAGGAAAGATGATTTGGTTTACATCTAGCTGAGTATCTAGGTCATCCAACCTCTCGTTCTCAATATTGAAATTGTCATTGTTGTCCAGTGCTCCATATATAACTCCATCGATTTCAAACGGCAAATCATTTAAGAATGTTTCAGTGAGTTTTTGCTCAGCAATCAAAGTATTGTCAAAAATAGGTTTCGGTTCAGTTTCTGTAGAAGGCAATATTTCAGTTGTATTTTTAAACTCTGTACAAAACTTCCATAGTGCATAAGTACTATCTTCACTTGTAGATTGTTCTTCTACTTTCTCGTATCCAGCAAGTTTTGCTGAACCAAAAAAGTGATTCATTACTTTTAAACACGACTCGTAGTCTTGAGAAGTCAACTCATTGTCTACTAGTTTGGATTTTGGAAATAACTCATCCCGTCTGGTCGATATGCATTTCGAATAATCTACTTTATCTGGATTTAATGGATAAAGACCGCACCTTTCAAAGCCATGTATTATAGTACTGGGCTGCCCTGCCTTTTCAAAAGCTTCTGCAAACAGAGGGCAGAAGTTGTATCTAGTTATAGATGTACTAGTTCTTTGTTTATGGGCTTGGCAAGCTTTTTTCCATTCACTTTTCAAAGGCTTAAAAATCGTAACATCGCACGGTTGCAGAATATGCGTAGAATTCGGATAAAGACAATATAAAATAATATTTTTGTCAATACAAAATTCGTATAATTCGATGCTGTAGTGGCTCTTGTGCCCGTCAATGAATAATATGACCGGAAATGTGATTTGATTTGCGACAAGCCAATTGTAAAACACATTGGCAACATATTCAAAAAACGTTGCTCCGGTCATCCAGCCAGAGTCCAACCGTCCAGTTCCCCAACTTCCTGGAACTGACATAGCCAACTCCTTGGGAATCCTTTTATAAGGAAAAATTACCATCGGCGGGGCTGCAATACCAGATGCGCTGTAGGTACATAAGACAGTAATTGATTCCTTTTCATTACCAGATGAGATCTCATACAAGTTTTTGAAATTTTTTGAGACAGGTCCCAACACCAGTCCTGATTTTACACACGTCCTCACCCCAGTTTCGTCCGCATTATAAATTCGCGATGGATTTTCCATCATGTCCAAAAGGTCATGTTCTATTAAATACTCTTTCAAGTCATGAAACCATTCTCTAATAGCAGTTTCAGTTACGGCAGCACGCGACTTGGAAATTATTTCAGTGTTACGTTTGTCAATGATTGGATGCCTTTGCAAAAATAGTTTGAGCCACTTTTCTCCAGGCCTATTATTGTTAAATGGATTTGGCCGACTAGTTTCCGTCAAAATCTTCTGTACAGCATTTTTAAGTTCCGACGGATGCATCGGAAATCCCAATTTTGCTTTAGCCAGAATCCAGTGTTCCAATCGATGTTCCTCAAGCTCGTTTAACACTGGCTGAGGGCCCATTTTTCTAATGTTAGGTGTCTTGTTAGTCAGTTTATTGTGAAGAGTTGACTTGGGAATGTCATATTTTTTTGAAGCCGAATTCAAAGTTTCAGTGCCGTCTTGTATGTCTTGGAGGGCTTTAGCAAGTACTGCTTCTTCGTACCGAAATCGACAGTATTTTCGGATTGGTGTTTGAGCTGATTTTCGGGCAAGTTTCTGTTCACTCATGTAAAATTTAAAAACTTTAGTTAATGAACACAACCTGTCCAGTGATTGAACAAAATCTAAACGGTGTTCATTTACTGGTTCGCTGTAATTTGTGTTCAAACTGAATTTATTAAACGATGACCCTATAAGCAGAACAACTTATGGCCGAATTTCGCTTGTTTTCATACAAAGCTCAAAAACCCAGTAAATGAACACGGTGTTCATTTACTAGATATTGCACATTTTTCGGAGCCAGTTATGGAACATGCCATAATATTGTGAATTTACATGAAAAATCTTACTGTTACTGCAGATATTGTTCCCGTACTCAATTAACCGTTCTTTAGTTGCTTGAAGTTTTATTATTTTCTTCTAATTTAGCGTTCAAATATGGTATTCAAGATGAGTGCATGTGACTTACCTTAAACAAAATGGCTTCGATGTTACCTTCAACACGCTCACAGTACTTTTGACAATTTCCCATAATGGTGGTTTGAATGTTAAAATTTATCCAATGAATGAACAAAATAATGCTCATGCGCATCTTTCACTAAAATCATTCGCGGGTTATTTAAACCTAACCGATTCCTTCTTTTAACCGAAAAACCAGGCATTCGTTCATTTACTGGTCAGTGTTCATTCTCTGGGCGATTCACCCTATTGTGTGAAACAAATAAAATAACAATAATAATAATAACAACAATAATGAGAGTACTTGGCTTAGCTGTACCACTGCACCACCCTGACCTCTAAATTATTGTTAAATCCAAAAAATATATAAATTCTCGGGAAATTAAGAGAAAACAATTCTCGAGAAGTTAATTACAAGGTTATACAAAACTACAGTAAATTTATTGTTTTATTTTTTCTTCTCTCTTGCTCCTGAAAAATATATTAGCATACCTCGCCTAAACCGCGGATCCACTAATTCCGGAAGTAAACATTTTTTATAAAATAATATAAGCTTGGGCTCCATTTCTTTCTCGCCAAAAACGTCATTTCTGGACATTTTCTCTATTTGCATACCTAATGGCACCCAAACTGCAAGAAGACAGTAATTTCTTCCGGTAATGTGAAGCTCTCCTTATATTTGGTAGTACCAATAGTGCTTTTTGTTTATTACATGCTTATTTTCTTTAAAAGTCCAAAACTTAATTTTCTTTGCCTTAATGCCGTCGTTTGGTGTCAACATTCTTGCAGAAAAAGGACATTTGACCTCCAAGATACCATCATTCCCTATAAGCCCATCTGCTGATGCTCCCAAAAAGGTCATTACGGGATCGACTATTAGGCCACAATTTTTGAATATTACCTTTTGTTCTCGATGTAGCAGCTCTTTGGCTACGTCTTCTTCAGTTTGACCCCAAACAATTACCTTCGACTGTAGGTTACTACTATACAGGGTGAATGAGACCACCCGTATCAGTATTTTTTTTAAAGAACGGTGAGTCGTAGAGAGTTGGGATGAAAAAATTTATTATAAAAGTCATACTAAAGAATCGAATGGTGATATTATTATTTCTCGAAAAAGTCAGCATCACGAGTAGTTTTGTCCACAATGTCCAGAACTCCAAAATTTTAAATGGCACCATAAGTCGAAAAACGTATTGTTGAAAAGATCGTTAAAAAAGAAGAAAGTTTTGTAGGAAAAATTATTTTACTACTACCACCCCTTTTAAGTAATATTCGATTAAAGTTATTAAATTTGAAATTCGTTGTTAACAAACAAAATTGAAAAGTCGGCTTTTAAAATCTAGTTACCGAAGTAAACAATGTTACACACACCTGGGGTCGGATCAAGGATATTGTTTATAAAGAAAAACCAACAACGAGAGATGATATGAAGCTGAAAATTCGGAATGCTTGCCTATCATTAAGTAATGAAGAAATACTTAGAGCCACTGATAGTGTAACTAGAAGAGCTCAACAGTGTTTAGAAGTAAATGGAAGACATTTTGAACACTTGTAACATTGTTTACTTCGGTAACTAGATTTTAAAAGCCGACTTTTCAATTTTGTTTGTTAACAACGAATTTCAAATTTAATAACTTTAATCGAATATTACTTAAAAGGCGTGGTAGTAGTAAAATAATTTTTCCTACAAAACTTGCTTCTTTTTTAACGATCGTTTCAACAATACGTTTTTCGACTTATGGTGCCATTTAAAATTTTGGAGTTCTGCACATTGTGGACAAAACTACTCGTGATGCTGACTTTTTCGAGAAATAATAATATCACCATTCGATTCTTTAGTATGACTTTTATAATAAATTTTTTTATCCCAACTCCCTACGACTCACCGTTCTTTAAAAAAAATACTGATACGGGTGGTCTCATTCACCCTGTATAATAGGCGTTTCACAATGTTTGGTAACTTGTTTGGGTCAGACGGCGACAAACCAGTCCAAAATTAGACGATGTTAAAAGTTTTTGGCGTTCGTGCAACCAATCGTCACTAGCATGCTGATCGCGAGTCCTAAACTCGAGATATCCACGTTCTTCTTTTGTTAGTAGGTTCTCTAAAAATTCCTTTGCCGCTTTTTTAAAGTCTTCTTCTTCCATATCAGGCTTTTTAGATGTTGGTCCGTAGTCTGCATCTGGTCCCACTTTCTTTATTTGCTTCTTTCTAATAGCATATTATCGCTTTCGTAAAATATTTAGCCTTTGATCTTCCGTCCTTTTTACAGGGCTGCGGCCAGCTAAATGTTTATAAATGTAATACTAAAACCGTAGTATTTTCCCTTCATAATATGTTTTTCTGAGTGCTACTTTTGATTTTCACATAAAATGCAAGTAAATGTAAAAGAGTCTTCTTGCATATCATTTAATTTTTGATCTAAACAACCACTTATGTAAATCCATCTGTTGCAGTTAGAATATTCTACCCAGTCGTACGTAATTTCTCTATCATTTCCTCTTCCACACAAAAGACACCTGTCCGCCATATATTTAGACTGCTCTAGAACAAAGACCTGCAAATATTTGCTGAAGTTATCGGGATTGAAAGGCGAAAAAGTGAAACTAGAATTTATTAAATTGAAGATAAAATGAATTATATTGTTGGATTCCCGTTGGTCCAACTTGGGTTTTCTTGAGTTTCCTCCACCAGGGCAGCTTTTATTGAAAACAGGAGGCTCCGTACTCCTATTACAACGAGTACTTAACGTGAATATCCTTCACAAAGACAGGTTGCTGTTGGTCGACAATGGCGATTGTTTAGATCACTAGTCAGTGGTCGTACTAGAAGGCACTCGGTGATTGTTCAGATCACTTAATCCTTTAATCACACTTTGAATTATAACCAAAACACTCCGTAACCGTAAATAAAACAAAAGGATTATGTACTAATCTTATTTATTGTTTAATTACTTAAAATGTTACAGACAAGGGTGTCTACCCTAAGACGTTCGGATTATAACTACTGAAGAGACTAAAAAGGAGCTGCTTATATAGGCCAAGAAGATCATAATTTGTCTTATCTCTTAATGTGTCAACTTTTATGTTAGATATGAATAATTATTAGTGTCGGTTTTACCTAATTTACGATGTGGTTGGATGATGCAACAATATGTACACCGCGATTGTACCCATCATTTTGCATAGGTCTTGAACAAATTTTAATGCTGCAATTATCAATTATATAAAATCCATCCGCTTCGTATAAATTTACTCGATCTTCTAGGTATTTGGATATTGACTTTTTATACTTTTCTGCTGCCTGCTCACCAGTGCAACCAGTAGAGTCATATACAAGAAACTGTTGTTTCAATACGTCAATGATGAGTACTCTCCAGTGATTCTGATTTACAAGATAGGGAATTATTAATTTGCTCACCTCAGATAGATTAATATTGTTAAGTGGAAACGCCTTTTCAACGGGCCTATCGACATGGCGTCGAAGATAATAAGACAAATCTGTTGAAATGTAAAGGATGGTAGGGTCAAATGATTTAGTACATACCGAACAAATACATGCATCTATAGCGTTACCACTCAACCATTCCTGACGAAAAGTTACGTAGTCTTCTCCATACAAAATTACTTCTCGCAAACCAGGAGTACTTTCATACACACCAACTACATACTGTTGCCTTAATTTGATATCGAAGTATGAGGGATTTCCAAAAATACCATTTGTCATAGCCTCATCACGAAGACGAACTCCCTCGACGAGAGAATAAGAACGACTGCTCTGAAAAACTTTTGAATTGTTAAGTGACGATAATAATTTAGGTGTTGGAGATTGCTGTGGTTGTTGTTTAATTGGCGACAGTTTGGAACAACGTGCAAGTAGGTCACGTGTATTATGTTTTGTTTCTTTTTGAGTAGATGTGTCTTCTTGTTGATGTTTTAATTTTTTTAAATGTCGTGATTCGAAATGTGTTTTTGATTCCGGAGCAAGTCGTTTTTTCCATCTCTCTTCGGCAAGAGCATTGTTATATTCCGAAATCGTTGTATTGAGAGTTCCCGTTACGTTATTGTTATTAGAAATGGCCAAATGTTTCTTTTTCGTTTGTTTTTTACCACGCATTAGTTCAGCTTCAATGCATAAATTTTGAGTTCGCTTTTGTAATTTAGATATAAATCTCCCAATTTTATCTTTAACTTTATTTTCGGCTATGTCGTGCTTTACCTGATTGAACCAGTTTTCTACCACAGAATTTGATATGCGAGGTGTTTCGGAATCTAACAATAAACCCGACCACATAGGGACATAAGGTATATAACGTTCTAAAAAATTGCCGCAAATTGATGTAGTTTTACCATAAGTTTAGTAGGTTTTTTTGCTTTGTTTTTGAAAAGTACTGGAGTAGTTTCGTCTGAAATAGCTAAATTAATAACAATTTTATCTCTACCTTATGTGGTGTTGACAGTTGAGTTCAAAGTAACGGATCGATATATGGCGGCAATTCAAATATATCTAAGTTTTGAAAATTAAAATTTATGTATACTAACTGATTTTAATATTTACAAAACTGTTAAATAAAATTTCCCCATCATGCTAAATCGTTCTATCAACATTTTCTCTTTAAAACTGTCACAGGATTATCGCAAAATGTAAATTTGTTCATTATTTACTAGTGGTAAAAAATGAATTTTTTTTTACCTGTTACAGAACAAAAGGTAGAGAAATGTCATTTCACAGCATTCTGTTATATGCCAAAACACTACACCATATTACTAGTAGTGAAAAAAAATATTTAATCAATGGTTTTGGAGTTATGACTGGTTATTTTTTTTAAATGGAAATGTAGTAGGCCTTGATTTTTGCATTCCTTATTTTATTAGTTTGTTACGATTATTACTTAAGACAAATAAGTAAAATATTTGATTATTATTAAGTAGGTAAAAATCGCATTTGCTTTACGTTGCCGTTGCAATAAAACAATTGAATAGCAGGCTATGAAAAAACAAAAATAAAACAAAGGCGATGTAGTTTTATATTATCAAAAACTAAACAAAAAGTAGTGTGCTATGAATAAGAACAAATATAAAAATTTGTTTGAGATGGACACAAGTTTTATTCAAATTTCTTAAACAAATAAATTAATAACAGATGTTCAAATTGTTGCCTCCCTACTTCAATCATTTCTGTATTGCTGCAGTGACTGCGTCGATAAGATAAACAGGTTGAAGTTTAGCAAAAGCTTCAACAATGTTTTGACATAACTCTTCAGCTGTGTTATTTGGATAAGCATAGACTTCTTCAACCAAATCCAAACAAAGAAGTTTTTTCACTACTAGTATTACAAGATGTTATTATTGACCTTATTTTCGAGCCCAGAAGATGAATTTCTCTCCTAGTGGTCGATAATTTTTTATTATTGACTACTGGTTAATAATAAAAACAATTGCTATGCGCTCAGGTGCCTATTTTAAATATGTTTTACCCAAATGTCAATTGAAATTAACCTCTCCCCTTGTTTTCGAGCAAGGCTATTTGATTTTTGTGGATATTTAGAAATAAATATACGCATCTGTCATTTTATTTTTTATTTATGTAAAAATGATTAATTAAAAGGAATAAAGGTGCTAGTAGTGAAAAAAATAGTATATAAACCACGGTAGAGAAGACTTTTCTCAGCCTCACAACTTAGTTCCCTCCATGCTTCGCATGTCGGGAAATAATACTGCTCGGCTGAGAAAAATGTCTTCTCTACCTTGGTCTATAATATATACAAGCCTTTCAAAAAAAGTGCAACACCTCGAGGCCGTTGGCCGATTTTCATAAATTTTTCACAGAACAAGTATTTCGACGATATGAACAAATGATTAAAATTTCAGATATCTGGGAGCCGTTTTTTTTTTGTTTTTTGCCTTGGTAACAATAAAACGAAAGAAATTGTTTTGTGTTTTTCCTGGTTGTTATCTGTACATTTTTGAAAATAAGAACGATAAAGTGAACTACAAGAGTGTTAAAATGCCTAGAGTTCGTCAACCTCGACAGTACTATCATTTGACTGAGTTCCAGAAGGGCCAGATTATTGGCCTAAAAAATTAAGGAAATTCTTTTCGCGGAATTGCGAGACAAATCGGTTGTAATGCGGCGACTGTTATGCGATGGTGGCGAAGATAGAACGAGGAGGCCAATTATCGTCGACGAAAGGGGTCTGGTCGTCCTAGAGCCTCCACTGTACGTGAAGATCAACGTCTTCGAGTAGTAGCTGTCAGAGGCTGATTTACCCCAACACGAGCAGTGGGAAACGAGTGGGTTGCAGCAATAGGACGTCCAATCTCAACAAGCACTGTCTATAGAAGAATTCTTTCTTTTGGGCTGCGTTCGCCCCATCCTCTGTTAACCTTTCCCCTCACTCCTAATCACCGGGCCCGAAGACTGGAATGGTGCAATGAACGGAGCAACTGGGCTCAAGATTGGCAACGGGTGGTCTTTAGCGACAAGTCCAGGTTTTGTCGTTGGGCTCATGACCGCCGTGGGAGTGTGAGGCGTTTTCATGGGGAGCGGTAAAATCCCAACTTTTTCGCCGAGAGACACACTGCCCGTACACCTGGGGTAATGGTTTGGGGAGCGATATGCCATGGAAGCAGGTCACCATTGGTATTCATTGAGGGCACTTTGACAGCTCCATCTTACATCGCGAGTGTGCTGGAGCCCGTTTGTCTTCCATACCTTCAAGGTCTCAACAACCCTATTTTCCAGCAGGACGATGCACGTTCTCATACGGCAAGGGCTTCAACGCAGTTCTTGGAAGATGCGAACGTTGCAGTACTTCCATAGCCTGCTTGCTCTCCTGATTTGTCCCCCATCGAACATGTGTGGGATATGATGGGAAAAAAGGTGGGGCATTTGCGCTATCCCCCTAACAACTTGGAAGATCTCCGTATGGCCTTGAAAGACGCATGCGATGGCTTGTCAGAAACGGCCATCGACCACTTGATTGGAAGCATGCCTCGCAGGGTTTATGAGTGCCGGGAAAATCGTGGAGGACCTACACATTATTGATTTTTTCTTAAACTTTTAGTGTTACGGTTTTCAATTTCTAATCATTTGTTTGTATCGTTGAAACACATATTCTGTGAAAATTTGAATAAAATTGGTCAACGGCGTCAAGGTGTTGCACTTTTTTTGGAAGGCAGTATACTATTATGGACTTCCATTGCACAGCTTATTATAATTGGTTATTTCTGTGCTACAAAAAAAAAACAATCACTTTGCCATGCTGTTCTATCGTCTATTACTACAGAACGTTGTATCTTTTACTGCTGTCATTTTGAATGCTCAACTTCTGAATGTTGAACTTCGAATTAGCAAGCCTTTAACGTAACTTAAGAATGCTTATATTAAAATCAAAATAGTAGAATTTTTGCTGATAACAGAAAACAGAGTTGTTGAATGGGTGACCACTCTGCGGCTCGGTGTGTTTGGCCTAGAGTTGTGCTTATCGATATTTTTGACATTCGATACGATATCGATATTTAGTTATTGTATCGATATTGTATTCCTTGGTAATTATCGATATCGATACGATATTTTTTATAAATAAAGCACTAATTAATATTAAGGCGTATATTGAAACTGCATATTTCGTAAAAGAAACAATTTATAAGAGTAAACTTGTACGAAGTCGATCGGGTAAAGTCGGCTTATAAATATTAAAACAACTGTATGTAAAAAACTTAGAAATTATTTTGTAAAAATGCGAAACGCAAAAAATAATAATTATAACGATACATATCGATCCTGTATCGATATTTAAATTGTGTATCGATATTGTCTGCTTATTTTCTGAATCGATATGATATCGATATATCGTATCGCTAAGCACAACTCTAGTTTGGCCCCCTCGACACTGTAAAGGTATAAGAGGGTAAAAGGAAAAGAAAGAAATTTATAACCCAAAAAGGAAATATCTTTTAAAGGTTTGTTGTGGATTTTAGAAGTATAAAATAGAAACTGTTTAATAAACCCTGCAAAACATTGTCGTCCCACATGCCTACCTAACGTTCAATAACATACATAATTCGTTCTGGCTGCCATCGGAGTCGTTGAAATATAGCGTAAGTAGCGAAGCAGCTCGAATCGGAACCGGCTTTACCTTGCATAAAGTTTAAATTGTTTTTAAGAAATCCACACAACGTTTGTTCAAACAGTGTGTAGCCTGTTTAAGTTTGAATAAACTTCGGTTTTCCATCATTAGAACCTTTGGGTTGACACCCTCCTCCTCCTCATGATTTTAAATCGAAATGTTCTTAGCAGCGGCACCAGTAAGTTATGTTGAATCGCACTACAAAACTGAATGTTTTATTCATGGTCCAAGCCTAACATTTGTGTAAAGCCTTTGGCAGCCGATTTGGTTTTGAACCTGTCCACCTGTTGCTTTAGTGAAACTTCGACTAAACTCCAGGTGTTGTTTGTTTATCGATTTCAATTATTGTTCAGTTTCTTCAGTTTTTTTACCTGCAACATACGAATTCGAAATTACATGCTCCACATTACAAACAAAAACTCGCAGGTACGAAGGTTTCGTTATTCCTCGCCTTCGAACCGAACTGGTTTTGTTTGCATGGCATTCTCAATCATATATTCCTTCAAGGCATTGACTTACCTCGTTTCCAAAAACATACTTGAGCTTTTAACTTCTTGAGACTTACGGTTTACATTCGCTCGTCTCTTCAAACGACGGTTGTAATTGGTTTTAAATCGTCATCGCAAATTAGGCCAGGTTTTTTTATTTCTCGCTTTCGAATCGATTGCTTTTGCTGCAACCGGTTTCTCTTCAAGCGACAGTTGTATTTGGTTTTAAATTATCATCCCAAATTAGCTCGAAGACTTGCATGAGTAGGCTTAGTTAAGAGAACATTCTTCGAGTTTGCACCGTTTCTCTGTTGCGGTAGGCGGTAGAAGCCCTGACTTTACATTTATCAAGTAATTATTACTGCAGTTTTCCGACTCTAAAAATAATTAATTACCAATTTATATATTTTTTTAACACAATAATTTTAGTGGTAATTATTTCAAGTTGGCCTGTTTTAACAAACCGGAAAATTATTGGTAAATCAATCAATTGTGAACTTACCTATTCTGCGTATGAAATTTGACACATCCTTCTGTTTCTGTTACTTAAACGCGGGTGCCGTCAAGTCGCCTTTGTTTCTCTGTTAAACGCATTTGTTTTGTGTAATTCATCGGTTGTTAATTAAACGGCGTACATTAAAGCGATTCAACAAGTGATGTAAGTATTTTTATTTCATACTGTCTGGTAAATTCAGCTTTCCGACGCCATTTTGAGTCCGGAAAGTGAGCTATTACGGTATCAGAGCCGGAAAGTGTTACCTAGCAACACTTTCCGGCGTGTCACATGTTGACGTTATTGAAAAAGTGTTTACAGTATGAAATAAAATACGTAACGACATTCGTCCGTGAACTCATTTTACAGCACTCGTTTCGAGTTTCAAGACTCGGCTCCTTACGTCGCCTCGTCTTTAAACATCTGACTCGTGCAGTAAACTATGCGTTCCCGGACTTGTGACGTTAATTACTATTCCGACTAATGCATGTTTAGGCCATACTTTATCCAAGTTTTGTTTGGGTTAGCACGAGGCCGGCTTTTGTTTTAGTTCGTATTTAAGGGGTTTGCTGTGAAATTGTTAGGCGAAATTTGTCGAATTTCCGTTTGTAAAATCACGGGAAATAATTAGAAAAACTTGTGATAATTCATTCGTAGTCAGTTCAATTCATTAGGTTCACAGTTTTCTTAAAAGTTTTAATTCCAAGCAAATATTTGAAATGGGATTTTTAATCAGTGGGCTCCTGGTTATTCACAATTGTGAATTCACCAGTGTTGCCAACCGTCTACCATGTTTCTCCACTACCATGCGCCAATAATTCCGCTACATTTTGTAAAATACCGCTACCACGTGAATTTTCTAGGACAGTACATGCATTTAAACGCCTTTTAGTTATTTTGTTAAAATATGAACAGGCATACATGGAAAAAATAGACATTTTCGTTTTAAAATTCGTTTATTGTTAAAAATAAACACCAACAAACAATAAAAAAATTGTTTTTTGAATCGGGAGTCTTTATTATCACCGTCCTATATGATTTCTAGGAATGCATACTTAAGAAAAATAAGGTAAGGTGATCCTACATCAATTCTTCGAATGTTAATTTAAATTTTGTAGACTGATGATCCTCATTTTTCAATTTTTTTGGTTTGAACAAATTCCGCTACTTTTAAAAAAATAAGTTCTTGCCGCCGCTACGCCACTACGAAGTCCAAAATCCGCTACAGTAGCGGAATTCCGCTACGGTTGGCAACACTGGAATTCACCCATTTCACCAGTGGCATTCGCGTATTGCGCCCCCTATTTTATTAGATTACCTTCAAACTTCATTTGTTTCTGTAACAATGGGGATCAGAGTTCTGTGTGTTTTGTCTTCCTCAGTAATCCGAATTTATTTTGTTTTAATTTGTCGGATTGCTTAATCAGTGTAAAGTAAAATGAGTAGAACAAGGCGATTCAACTGGTGATGTGAGTATTTTTGCAATTATTGCATGCTTGGGTTGTAATATTTCTAAATGTTTGTATGTCGTGGGTAGCACGAGGTAGTGGGATGGATCGCCATACACTAATTGAATGGATTGCGAATTCATCGAATTCGCACATCACTTTGTTTCTTTGGTAGTCGTGTGTTCAATTGTTTTTATTTTAATATCTCCTAAATCATTTGAATTGAATTCCCCCATAACTTCTAAATTTTGTTTTTATGCAGTTTGATTTTTTGTTCCGAGATGTAGAGTAATTTTTTTAGACTAATTTATACAAAAATATTGGAAACGTGACGCGGTACTTTGTAACCCCTGTTTTACTATTTTTTATTTGCCTGCTTTTTGAGAATCCTGGATTAAAAATTTGCTAAATCGCCCCCTATCTGATTATTAAATTACTCCTACTTTAACCATTAACAATGTTTTCCCATAGTTTTTAATAAGTGGGAACTTCAACGAAATCAGAGTCTGTTGTGAACACGTTTATTTTATTAGTGAAATTCATTTGTTGCTCCCGATGATGTTGTACACTGCCAACTTGTGTTTGTTTAATCAAGCGAGATCCAGGCTTACGGTTGCCAAGGATCTCTACGCACGTCGACTGCGTTTTGTTTTTCAATTTTCATCTTCTGTTCCGCCAGAGTGAATTCAAATCGTACTTTGGTTGGTTGAAGTAGGTTACCCGATTTTTTTTGGTTAATGGCCCAAATTTAAACGAGCGGTTAGCTACATGTAAAAGGCCTTGGTCTCCCGCGATATCCCCGCCGGAATTTATAGAAGGTCGTACGCTTCTTCGTGCTTGCCGGTTGTCATATACCAACACCTTTGATAATCGTAAACCTCACAACATGCGAGTAGATCTTCACCTCCTTCGACGGGTAAGGTTAGCCTCTTGCCCAACATGCGTTCAAATAGGGCTCGCAGAATTCCACTTTTGAGTTAGTAACAGGATATTGGACTAGGCTTCGGCCACAAGTGCAAGAAGTAAAATTTTCGGTCCCTCAAGATGAGCTATTATACCGAACGGATTTTCCTAACCCAATTACAATTTCTTTGTAAAGAACACGTTTGTCAATCTGTAATTACGCATCTTCAATGTCTAAATTTTAACATCCTCGATCATTTGCTCAAATTTAGCCAAAAGTTAACTGTGCAAAGATGAATCTGCCTTTTTTACGTATGTAAATTGTAAATGGAATTTAGGATTGTACTTGTACTTTGTGAATACACCAAACTTCGCAACTGTGGGTTATGCTCACGGTGTCACGGTCACTAAAGTAAACGGTTGTCTGGTAACTCTGAAGGAGTGGTGGTAAATACGTAAGCAATGACGTCACAAGAAGCCTGTGTATAGAGCTCGCGGTCAGTAATAACAGAGCTTTCTTTTAATAGGGCCGAACAGTCATGACGTCACTTTCTCGCGCGAATTTTGAAGCGGAGTCATTCTCAAAATTACTGCTTTAAAAGTAGGCCTTATCGACATATACATTAAGGTATAAAATATCGAAGATCAAATTTGCCGTCGCCCCATGCAGTTATAAGAAATATTTAATAAGTTTCATGCTTAGAAACGGAAACTGTATAGTTTTTTCTTCCTTATTTTGAAAAAATTTAAATTTAAAACGGTTTTATTAAATTTTTATTGAAAGTACAGAAATGCACGCCGGAATGCCATGCTTTGTGGGATGACTTCAGCTCTCACAGTGTTGCCAACCCTACCGAAATTTCGGTAGATCTACCGATTTCGACTTCAATCTACCGATCTACCGAAATTTCGGTAGGGTTGGCAACACTGTGAGAGCTGAAGCCATCCCACAAAGCATTGCATTCCGGCGTGCATTTCCGTACTTTCAATAAAAATTTAATAAAACCGTTTTAAATTTAAATTCTTTCAAAATAAGGAAGAAAAAACTATACAGTTTCCGTTTCTAAGCATGAAACTTATTAAATATTTCTTATAACTGCATGGGGCGACGGCAACCTTGATCTTCGATATTTTATACCTCAATGTATATGTCCATAAGGGCTACTTTTACAGCAGTAATTTTGAGAATGACTCCGCTTCAAAATTCGCGCGAGAAAGTGACGTCACGCTGTTCGACCCTATTCTTACGGAAATGTTTGGAAATTATGCGCATAACAATACAAACGTGGTGGCGTATAAACATTTTAAAACATTTTTATAGGATATTACTGATATTAGTTATTTATATAGTACAGTATACGCAAATGTTTTGATAATTAACATGTATTACTTTATGGGAGATGTAATTACAAAAATACATCCCAAAATATACACGCCACTTTAGGAACAGGGCTCAAGTTTTTAATATTTTTCTACTTATTTGTAAATTAATGTTAAATATGGCAAGAATATCCTTTACAAAATTTTTAAAGCGGGGTTTACTTTCTGAGAAAAATATTTATTTTATTTAAACAGGGAATTGTCTGTGACAGGGATATATATGGAAGAATTTTTTAAACCCCCTTATTTCTGAATTAATTACTATTTAACAAATTAAGTTTTTGTATTTTGTGCAATAAGTATTGAACATTGTTATTTTTAATATTGGACTTTCTCATTCTTTTCCTTGTGAGGTATACGAATACCGTATTATAAATTACAATGTGTATTCTGATTCAACAAAATATGCATGTTATAATAGGGAAAACTATTTTAATAGGAATGAAAGCAAACTGTTATACTTTACTTGTAAGAAAACTTTAAAAATGCAGTTGGCAGTAATATTACCGATGTTCTGAACTAATTACTTATTAAAGTATCAATATGTGTAATATATTACAAACAATTAATTCAATTTTTGAATTGGTGAATTAACTGTACATTAAATATTAAATTTTGGACTTCATAGCCTAGCCTTTAAAAATGCTAACAAACACTCTGTTCTAACAAATAGCAATTAAATTATAGTTGGGGAAGTTCATCTATTAAACAAGAAATATAGACCGTATCAGAAATATTTCTTATATGAATTACATCAGCTTAAATCGCTCCATTATATTATTGTGTAATACCTACTTAAAAACTACAAAAAATCTACAAAGAAGGAGCATATCTTTATATTTATTTAAGTAGACGGTGCAGTATTATCAAATGTTGCTCCGTTAATAAATGCATTCAGTAGGTGCAAAAGAGCACACATTTGTATTGAATCTTATAAAGAGAGATTTAACTAGTGGATAATTAAATAGACAAGAAAGAGATTTTAATTTATCTCTTAAAAATGTGACAAATTTTGTATATATGTAGCTACTCCGGGAATCTCAATATTAAAAAAATCTTCCGTATCACTGCTACTACAAGAATAGTATATTATAGACCAAGGTAGAGAAGACATTTTTCTCAGCCGAGCAGTATTATTTCCCGACATGCGAAGCATGGAGGGAAATAAGTTGTGAGGCTGAGAAAAGTCTTCTCTACCGTGGTTTATATACTATTTTTTTCACTACTAGCACCTTTATTCCTTTTAATTAATCATTTTTACATCAATAAAAAATAAAATGACAGTTGCATATATTTATTTCTAAATATCCACAAAAATCAAATAGCCTTGCTCGAAAACAAGGGGAGAGGTTAATTTCAATTGACATTTGGGTAAAACATATTTAAAATAGGCACCTAAATGCAGAGCAATTGTTTCTATTATTAACCAGTAGTCAATAATAAAAAATTATTGACCACTAGGAGAGAAAATCATCTTCTGGGCTCGAAAACAAGGTCAATAATGACATCTTCTAATACTAGTAGTGAAAAAATACCATTCTGACCCTATACAGCTTCTTCAGCTGCACTGGCACCTTCAATTGCATAAAGAAAATGACTGGTTTTAAAGACATAAATTTTAAGAAAAATTCCAATGAACGACTTTGACTTTCGACAGAAACTATTGCTTATAGTGAAATTTACAATTTAAAAGTTTACTATTGAAAACTAAATTGAATTGTTTACTATTACAGTTAAACTAATTATTTTATACATTTGTAGGATTTATCAGATCAAAAATTAAGTAAATACAATAGGTTTTTGTTATTCGAAGACAAAACTATTAAAAATAAAAAATATTCAGTCATATTCAGAGTATTTACGCATTTCCTATTGAGTAAATTTAATTGAAAAAAAAAAATACAGTTAAATGCTGGCCTTTTTCAATTTCACACTGTTAATACAATAACTTCCTCGATAAAGTCAGAAATATTAATTCCACCCTTATCTAGATTTTCGTAAAATCACATGTGTATAGCTATACAGACTTGCTATTAAGTTCGTATTTAATGTTTTTGCACATTTCAAAACTTGTTTGTTATTGCAGTCGATGCCATTGAATTGATAAAACAGAATTTTAGGTATAGTACTACAGAGAACCGTAGTAATTAAGCAAAGTTGTCATTAAAACTAAAAATATTTTCCAACATTTATGTGTTTGGATTAAACTGTGTAAACCGCACTCTCTCTTTCTCCTGATATAGCCTAGCTGTGCATCTTTGTTAGTTCCATTGCACGGGGACTATATACTTCAGCCTTCTTGTGACGTCAACATACTCCAAGCTCTTATTGGTCAAGCGTTACCAGACAACCGTTCGTTTACTTTAGTGACCGTGGGTTATGCTCGGTTTCGCTTCAGTGAATGCGCCTTTTTGGCCAATGGGAATTAATGTTCTTGAAGCAACCTTTTTCATATGTGGGAAAAGACGCAACTTGACGCTATTTATTCCCGCTCTTTTGTTCAGACACATCGTGGCAGATGATCGCGTTTGTGTGCCGTTTTCTTTAAATATTTGTGTCAATTTTGACGCATCGATACTAAAATAACGACCAGCGAAGATATTTCAAAGCGTGTGTAAGTGTTTTATAATTATTTTAAGGGTTGACCGTGTTTTTCATCTTTAAAATTGGTTTTCTTGAGGCCAATGGCAACGAATGCGGTACGTTTTTACATTTCCCCATTTCGTTGCCAAAGCCGTAATTTCCAAATGTTGCCTTATGACGTTTTTACTGTGTTGATCAAAAATCGTCAAAACAATCTGCCAAAAATAGTGACAATTCAATTGTGCATTTGCAGGTTATGTTCGTTTTTGTTTCAGTGAATGCGCCTTTTTGGCCTATGGGAATTAATGTTATTACTGAACCAACCTTTTTCATATGTGGAAAAGCCGAACTTCACACTTATTTGATCCCGTTCTTTTGCCCGGTACATCGTGCAAGATGGCCGCGTTAGAACCGTCTTTTGTTTTCTTTAAATATCGTGTCAATTTTGACGCATCGGTTATTAAAATAACTAACAACGAAGACATTTCAAAGGAAGCGTGAGTATTTTCTAATTATTTTAAGGGATAGATCGCGCTTTTTGTCTTAAATCTTCAAAACCGGTTTTTGTCGAAGATAATGGCCGACCATCCACATTGCTAAGAAAATACCGGTTTTAGGATGGTGGTACGTTTGTTTGGTTTTGCTATTTTTTGGGCTTTATTTAACGTGAACTCCGGATTTAATTAAATGGTAATTACCTAATTACAAAAACAAACTCTTGTTGGTCGTCGCGTCTTATAAGAAGTTGGCCATCTTGTGCGTTTTTATAACCGTTCCCAAAATTAAATAACTTACAACGAAATTCAGTTGAATATCGCGCCATTTTTGTGTTTCGCTCATTTTTTTGTGATGTCACAGAAAGATTGTTTTTAGAACATCGCGGAACACGCTTGGTTTGTTACGTGTGACGCCATGTTTGTTTTTTATGAACTTTGTGTTTTTATTGGTAATATAATCTATCTACAAGTAATGAATTTGAAAGGCCCTGTAAGTAATTTTAAATTAGTTTAAGTATTCAAATCATTTTAGCGTGTTGCAAACTTGGTTAGAAACCTGTAGTGAACGATTTTATGATTCCGACTTGCGGCTTGTTCTAACTTATTCATTGTAAAAATCAAAAAATGTCAAATTTCATACATATCCAGCCCTGCTCCCGCAGTTTTTTTAGCATTTCTACTTGTAGATTCTTCTGCATCTTATTAACTTTTGGCTTACGTCTCATTTGTACTTTTATCGTTGCTCTCGCTTGATAATGGTTTGACGATATTTCTGCTCCTCGACAGCTTTCAATGTCTGTGATTAAATTTTGATGTTTCGCTTGTATTAACTGGATGATTGATTTGGTTGACTACTTTACCATGTTCCTTTGCGGATTTTTTTATTCATCCTGCTGCGAAATTGATTAATTTTTGACCATCGTTGTTGGTTTCCTGGTGCATATAATTGTTCCAGTTCTTCATAAAACTTATCCTTATTTTCATCCTCTGTCTGCATATACTTTATTATACTTATTTTCGTATTTAATCCCGTCAACGTAATCCTAATATCAAAGCTTTAATGTATCATTGAACGAGCGAATACTACGTTTTAATAAGTCAGCGATCGCTTGAGTGATGGAACCGTGACTATGAGAAGCGATTCTTATTATTATTATCGATTGTTTTTGGACATAATGTCAGTTTTGAATCTATGATAATTGCATAATTTCGTAAATTTTAGATTTGCTTTTATTAGCTGGGTATGAAAGCGACTTGGGAGGTCTTGACCCTCCATGTTGCCGGCTAAGACTTCTTCGCAGAGTGATTAGATTTGCGACTACATTTTATAATTCATTTCTGGGTGTATCGCCATTAGATGTAAAAATACAAATTTAAGTAATTTAGCCAACAGAAAAGAAGGGCAAGATGTTAAACTTGCCACAACAAACCTTCAGAAAACATGTGCAACCTCATTTGGAACTAACAGATTTGCAACGTTTCAAACCTGAAATGGTTTTGCGAGTGATTAAGTTTATTACGTTTTGAAACTAAGACGTTGTGCTGTTTCTAACAGCCTAGTTTTAGTAGTTTAAATTGTTAATTTTGAGCAGCCGGTAGCGAAACACACATGAAAAAAATTAAAAATGACACCTCATTTTACAAAATTTCCACATTTAGAAATGCTAAGGCGCTTGCTTCAATGCCGCAAGTAAAACCAATTAATTTTAATTTTTTTAAACAGGTTATAGCTTCCGCATATCCCGATAGATTATTCCTCCGTTAAAGTGAACCTTTCTAATCTTCCCCATCCTTGTAATTGTTCCTTGGAAATGATCCTTCCCCAAGTAAATGTAAGAATTCCTTTCGGTAATTATTGCCTTTTATTATGTAACTGTACATGCTTAAGTATTACACTTGTTGCTTGTGAATATAAAATTTATGTATAATTGAAACAAATGAACGATTAACGAATTATGCTTAGCAGTATGCTACTGATACATTACAAAAGCAAAGTTAAATTACCTTTTCGCTCGTCGGTTTTAATTATTCTACACATTTCATTTGTTTTTGAATTGAATTTTATTGATTTCGATTATTTTATCTATTTACTTTACAAGTTGGTGTCCTGTCGGTGAATATAACCAATTAAACCTGTGGTTTACCAACTTGTGAGGCAAAACGCAAGCAAAAGTGTAAAATTGTAAAAAAACATATTGATTTGTGGTTGTGTTTCGAAGTCCTAAAACAACTTATAATAAAATTTTTTCCAGTTGTCTCCTGGACGAGATGGTTCTGATCCAGATATGGAACCTTCCGCATCACAATCTCAAGACTGCGAACCTACACCTCCATTACAACGTCACGGATCAAAAAGTAACTTCTTCCTGCCACCCGTAGATGGGGAATCGCCTAGGCATCCTAGACATTATCCGAGATGTAGTCCACACCCTAGGCCACGTGGGCTTGACCCGACACGTAGCGGTACACCTGAAAGTCTTAATACTCAAAGACCATCGCCGACAATGCAGCAACGTATCAAAGCACTCGGTGTACCAACTCCATTAGCAATGTCAAGTCCTGTACGAAGGTATGTTATCGGATTGTATTGCTGCTTAAGCGAATTGCATGTATTTTTGGGTATGTTTTTGGTATTTAAATTGTTAATGAGGTTGTAAGAATAAATGGGTAACAGAGAGAGACCATTATTATGAATTAAACTTATTATTGTTTATTATAATAATAATAATAATAATAAGGTGCAAAATTGGGAAATTAGGTTTTGAGATATTTTTACATACAGTCGAACTTCCATAACTCGAAGTTCTATATGTCGAATTTTTCTATATCTCGAATTTTTAAAGAAATTCTGTGTCAAACTCAAATTTTTTTTATTGCAAATTTTGCTACGAACATACTAAATAATTATTTTTATTTTATTATTTTCTTCAATGTCAGGTTTCAAATTTCCCTCCAATCATGTAGTAACCAGAAATAACAACACTAACAACATTACAAAGCAAATTTTTTGAGGTCTGTGAACAGAATATAGTTAAGATTACCCGGATTTCTGTTCGACAAATTTAAAGGCAGCGATCCGTCGGAGATCGTTTGACATATTTCTAGTAGGTATTTCGGATCTGCACTAAAGTCTTTGTAAACATGTATTGTAGGCAAATTATCTTTAATAGGTTCGAATTTCACAATCGGTAATTCTTCACATTTCTGCCAATTCTTGCCAATTGAGCCCTGCTGTTCTGCCATCTAGGTAATACAACAAATGCCGTAATGGCAGTTCGTTTCCATGAAACAAACATCCATTGCAATCGATTATTGATATTATTGAAAATTATCGATATTATCGATACATCGATATTCATGTTTTAAATATCGTCTTCCGATATTTCATTAAATATCGATAATTTCTGCCAGGGCTAGTCCAGAGTAATGTTTTCTCCCAATCGTTGGGTATTGTTTTTGTCCTCCAGGCCTCCACTTAATAACAGTTTGTTCCCCTTGTTTCATAAGTTCGGTGCAATCTCATCCCAATCAGCTGCTTGGCGCTCCTTAATGTTGGCTACTGTTTCCTCAAGTTCTTCTTCCTCCAACGCAGCTTCCTCTTGTGGTTCTTCTCCCCTGAACGTTTCTTAATAGTAATCATGCCAAACCGTGAGAATGTTTCGTTTTCTGGTCTGTGCTTGCTGATGTTTATCTTTAATGTTTCGAATCTTCTCTCCAAACTTTCCTCTAAGGCGCTTTAAAGTATGCAAAAACTTCTTTTGATTTGTTCGGCGGCTGGATTCCATTTCTTCCCCCGAACTTTTTCCATGTGGATGTTTTAGCTGTTTGCACTTTGTTTGATTTCATTGCAAGCTCCTACATAGGCTGCCCAGTGCTTTTCGTTTTTGGTCCTGTTTGGTTAGAACTGATAGAGACCCCAAAATTGCAAGCAGGAACTTCCTATCGCGCTTAGTTTCTTCATACGAGACAGTTAAAGAATCTGAAACTTGTCTGTTTACTTTTTACCAAAAGTATGATTTTTAACAGTACAAAAGAAGAACTAAATTGCTAATTCAATAATGATTACCGTTTTTTAATTAATTTCAATATCAAATGCATGTTTTACTTAATTTCTCATAATCGTTTGGCTAAACTTCAATAAATTTCAGTACTAAAGATATGAACTTTAACACTTTCGTACAAGAAAACTAAGCTGCAGTTTTGCCTTAAGAATTCACAAAAAATAAAACGTTTACCTGAAGCTTTTAAGGTGTTCTTTTCCTTCACCTTTGCACTCCACCATCTAGTCCTTTTCTTGGCAGTGTTCACTTTGTCTTATCACAGATCTTTTCTGCTACTGCCAGTAGGTAGGTACTGTTGTTTTAAAGACCTTTCGTCTTTCATTCAAAGTCCAGCTTTCAGCTTCTTTATGGTTAGCTGTTCTTCCAGTTGGTTATTAAGTGCTGATATCTTAAGCTTGCCGAACTTGACGTTGGCTGTTTTAGGGACGGTTTTGAAGTGTACCTTCATAATTAGTAATCGGTGTTCTGTACTTCTGCATTTCGCTACACTCCCACATTTAGTATGGCATAACTTACTTGTATTCTTTGTATAACAGAGGTAATCGAAGGTCATTTGGTTGCCAATACAGAACTCAAGCATCCTCTCGCCATTATTGTTGAGGATACGCTCTGCTCTGCGCTTTCTCATGCTCCTGTGTCTTCGTCTCTGGTCTTTCCCGATGTGGGTGTTCTAGTCACCCAAAATAATAAAATGTCGGCTGCGCTTCCTTGCCTTGTCTACGGCTTGTTGCAATTGGGAGTAGAACATCTCTTTATCTTCTGTGGCGGCTTACACTTGCAGCAGCATTATGCTTTCTTCTAAATTCAGGTCTAGAGAGATGAGCCTCGAGTTAATTGGTTCCCAGTCTGTTGTCATTAATGGCCTACCATACGATGATCCGACTCCTTCCCTAGCCCGTTGGTTACTGCTTACTCCAGAGTAGCGAAGTATCGTATGCTTTGTCCAGGTACATTTGGCCGGTGCCTTTTTTCTTGGTCTCACTCGTACCCAGGATGGAAAACTTGTATTCTTTCATCTCTTCTACTACAACTTTTCCTGTCAGGGACGTCACAATCCATGTCCTCATTCTCATAGATCGTTTCTGGCGTGGTTTTCTCCGTTCAATCTGTCCGGCTTCTTCCAATTAGTTTCTCTGAATCATCTTTCAATGCGCGTGGACTGTACTTGTTGATACCTTTATCTTTTATTTTAGTTGCAAAGTATTATTGAAACCATGAAAGATGAGCCCTGCCTGATCAATGCTATCCGTATGATATAAGATTTTACTTGCTAGTCAAATTAGCATAAGTTGTATTCTCAAACCATTAGGAACCAATAGATGGCGCTTTAACCGGAAAACAAACAGCTGTTAACTACTTTCGATACGAATTTAACGTTAAATTATTTTCGTTTTCTATTGTACTGTTTTAGTTATTTGCGTTTATTTACTTGTATGATGACTAAGGTTAAATGTACTTAACTTCAATTATTTACCAATTCAAAATTTCAAATGATAATAATCTAACCAATAAGTGTACAACTGTATTTCTTCTGCAGCGCAATAAACCAAATTAAATGTTCATTTATCTAAACCTCGCAACACAAATAGGTACTACAAAAACGAATTCCAATGAACATTGGAATTTAGATAACTAATAAAATAATGTAAATGTAATAATAATTTGACAGTTTGACGTTTTAGTGACGACACGCGCATGTGACTTAAACTACTCTAGTCAAATAAGCAATTTAATCATAATACAGGCTTATTGTAATACTATCCTTGTACATGCGGGTTTGTCGTTACTAAATTATAGAGTCCGATAAATTGAATCTGTTTTTACAAGAGCACTGTTTTGATTACAAAATAGTTCGGATAACTAACCTAAAGCATGTAGCAATAAAAAAGGTGTTCTCTCTCTGTACACCCATGCATTTGTTCTAATGCAGATTTAAAAATTTTACATTTTTAAAACTACGGTGCTATTTATTTATTATTAATAAGTAGTTTATTTGATACCAAAACTATAGAATATGTATAATTGCAGACAACCTTAATTATAAATTTATCGAAGGTAACAACGTTTTATTATACCGGGTGTCTCAGGTAAGACGCACCATAGGGAAACACCAATGTATTTTTTCAGAAAGGATCCACGATACCTTTTGAATATGTATGGATTCAGTGTTCAACGTATGTTATTGGATTTAGTTAACGTCAGAAAGAGATAAAAGTACCGAAGGCGTCTGCCATTGCGACAGGCGATTATTCCATTGTTTATTTTTATATCAGTCAATTTTGACAACACCTAAAACTTTCATTTACAATAAAAATACGCAAAATACGTAATTTCTTTAATCGCGTTTCCGCATTCTGCACATTTTAAATTGAATTCGCCTTATTACAACAGCACACGTAAAGAAAACGTAAGTAAATTCTATAAACATTGAATAAGTATTGAATCCTATCGAAAGAAAGCAAATGATCATCAGTCATCAGTCAGGTAGGTACCGAATGAACTTTAAAATGTAATGAAAATAAGAATTTGTCTAATCGGAAGTTATTAATGCAACTTAGAAATTTTAATAGTTCATGTAGATAGGTTTGAAATTGGTTACATAGAGAAAAATGTATAATTGGGTGAAGTACAAGTGCAAGAAAAATGTAACAATTATACGTTTACGTAAATAGTGATTTTAGTAAATATGTAAAGTATTATGGCATTATAAATAAATTTTTTAAATTATACTTATTGTTTTAGTATAATAATAATAAAAAAGGAGCTATAATTGTGCTTCATTGCATTGTAGATGTAGATTCTTTAGTAACTGACAAGTTTAACAATTTGACGTTTTGCCGCTGCCAAAATTGACAAATATAAAAAATAAACAATGAAATAATCGCCTGTCGCAATGACAGATGCTTTCAGTATTTCTATCTCTTTCTAGCGTTAACTAAATCCAATAACATACGCTGAACACTGAATCCATACAAATTCCAAAGGCACCGCGGATCCTTTCTGAAAAAATACATTGGCGTTTCCCTATGGTGCGTCTTACCTGAGACACCCGGTATATGGTGCCAATGAAACCTGCGCCAAAATTAATGTTACCTAATGGTATTAATTAAGGCTGATTTATTAAACACATCCATTTAACATAACATAACAAATTAAAATATAGTACTGCAGTATTACCATTCATAGATCCATAAACATAACCGTTACACATAATCAATTGATTCAATTTTAATTTTTGACATAAATCTATGAAATTATACAGAACAAGTAAGCAGAGTTCTGTTTAAATGTATGAAAGTGAAAAAATAAAAACCAGTTGATTCTCTAAATCGATTTATAAACCTTGTTTTAAATGTTCTTTTCTTTCGCTTATGAACTTTTTCATTGTTATAATAATGCTGTTATAGCAGCTTTTACTTCTTATCTGACATCTTGGTAAATCTGAGAGGTTATGAATCCATGAAATGGTAAGTTTAAATTCTACGTTATGTTAACTTATTTGTTTATGTTATGTTGTATGATTACGATGATAACTATAAATCAGCCTTTACATCCTCGTTTTTATCGTATTGGTGTCCCACCGTAGTGCCATTTGCCAACTACCGTGACTGTTGTAGAGAGTCATTTGTAATTAGGCAACAAGCAACGTTGAAAATTCCCTAAATAAGGGGCAGTACATCGCTGACAAACGAACCAGCAGATTATGCTTTGTATTTTTTTTAAATTGTTTGAACTATTTACGAATTATTGTTAATCAGCATGCTTGAGGGTTTAACATTGTAAACAATTTGTCTTGAGCGTTGGGGCATCCAGACTTTCATTTTATACAGGTAATGGCATTCTATACTACGTTTTACACTTCAGATTCAGTACGGTAAAGATACGGTAATGGAAACTTTATGGGAGTTTTTTTGTCGACGTTGCCAGTTCTCGGCAACGATCGAAGTTCTAAGTTTATGTATTAGTCAAATCAAAGGTTCCTAACAAGTTTATAATTTTGTTATTGGGGGTGTGATTATTTTCAAATTTAGCAGAAATATTCCTCGCAGATATCTACTAACACTCAATAAATATAAAATTTTTCGGAGTATTATTGCCGCAATTATATTTAAAAAAATATCTCATGAGACCAATTTTTTTTAAATTGTTTTTGTTATATTATGTTAAAAAATGAAACTATCACATATCAGCGAGGAATGCTTTTTAAAAAGTTAGAAACACATTGAAAGTATGATCAGCAAATATTTTTACATAAAAATTTGTTTGAATACCGCTGGCAAAAAAATGGTTAGTGAAGGAAAAGGCATTAGTAAGAGATTAGTAGTTGCACAGTATAAACCTTACAGTAGTTTCACTTACCCTTAGCGCCTTTGTTCTCCGTGTATGTTCGCGCATTTCAATGGCGCATGAACGGAACTAACGCAGTTAACAGAGATGTATTAAGTGATACAGGGCCGTACTCGAATATTTCGCAATGAAAATTATTAAAAAATTTTCATCGTGATTTCTTTTTAACACGTTCGCTGCCGATCATGCCAAGTGGCGTTGTCGGCAACCTAGTGTTACATGCCGAAAATGCCATGAGGCGTAATACACACATTTGCTATTTATTTGTTACTGTTTGGGCGGCTGTGGCGACTAGACTGCTTGTGTCGGCATTTGGCAAATTCAGGCCTAGCTGCCAATGGCACACACACAGTAACAGATAAGTAGCAAATGTGTGTATTTCCCCTCACGGTGTGATCAGCATGTAACACTAGGTTGTCGAATACGCCACTAGGCGTGATTGGTAGCGAATGTGTTAAGCTAAGCTTCCTAATAATATGCTTGCTCGTTTTTTGATTTGTTCTGATACTGCTGCCTGTAGATCTCCACTGCTCTTTACTAGCATGCCTAAGTAATTGAAGGGCATTACTTGTTCTACTGGACGTTCGTCGATTACTAATGCACATCTAGTGGGCTCTCCCGCCATTGTGAGGCATTTAGTTTTGTTTTCAGGTATCACATATTATGTTTTCTCGCTTCTAATTTGAATTGGTGTAACAAGCGTTGTAAACCATCTTCCGATTTAGATATGAGAGCTGCGTCATTCCCATAACAGACGATGTTGATTTTTCGCTTCTCCCAGTCTAGGTCCATTGTATGTCTTTTTCACTTTGTCGATTAGTTCATCCATTTTTTATTATTATCAGCCCTGAAAATCCCAAGATTGGGCAATGACCTCCCTCAAATGATGCCATCTTTCTCTGTTCTCTGCTGTTTGCCACCGGTTTTTTCCTGCTGCTTTTTCTATATCTTCTATCCATCTGACTTTTGGTCATCCCCTTTTTCACCGATCATCCCCTGGATTCCACTTTGTTATTATTACTAACATTTTACTCTTTTGTCTTATTCCACTTGCTATATTTACTTCTTTTTTTGGTTATGTTGTTCGTGTTAAGTTGTTTATGAGATACTTTTTTTTTTCATAGCAGGCTGATGACATTTTTTAATTGAACTCTGTCAAAAGCTTTTGTCAAGTCTACAAAGCAAGTGTACGTTGGTTTGTTGTATTTTGTTGCCTTTTCGGCCAGTTGCCGGATATTGAAAATGGCTTCAGTGATAGATTTCTTAATCCTTGTTGCTCCTCCTTTATTGCTATATTTGTGTTTATGTGTTGTACAAGTATGCTGGTAAATAACTTCATGATCGAACTTAACAGTGTTATGCCTCTGTAGTTTGCAGGGTCTTTTTTAAAGATGGGTATTGTTACGCTAGTATATTTGTTCTGTCTACGATTGTTTGGAATAAGTTAAGTAACTCTTTTGCTAGTGTTTCATCACCTTACTTTATGAGTTCATTATGAATTCCATCTTCGTTGGGTGTTTTTCTGTTTTTTTTTTAGCTTTTTTTATAGTTCCATATTTATATCTCTCTGTTCCTTGCTGATTACTACTCTGTCGTCTGTTTCCTCTACTCCCACTAGCATCCGCTCTTCGATATTGCTATACAGGGAAATTTTCTTTTTAGTATACATATCCCCTATGTATACTTTTATAATAAAGGCAATATATAGGCAACCCACTATACACTATAAACGTCACGTCACGTGGTGCGTAAAGGTTATGTTTCATGTTTGTAAATAAAAAATAAATCAAAATTAGTGGAATATCAAAATAATTTTAATTCAACGATTATTCTAAAACATAAAATATCAACAATGCAAAACAGAAAGGAAAATAAAAACAGCAACGGTTAAAGACCAATTTTTTGAAATTAACTTAATTTGATGATTTAAAAAATTAGTATGCTGTGGCAAAAATCATCAAATTAAGTTAATGTCAAAAAATTAGTCTTTAACTGTTGCTGTTTTTATTTTCCTTTCGGTTTCGTATTGTTGATATTTTATGTTTTAGAATAATCGTTGAATTAAAATTATATTGATATTCCACTAATTTTGATTTATTTTTTATTTACAAACATGAAACATAACCTTTACGCACCACGTGACGTGGCGTTTATAGTGTATAGTGGGTTGCCTATACAGTGAGAATAACGTAAGACTACAGCGCCACCAAGCAAACGAGTCCATCGGAAAATATGCCAACTAATTTTAAAAATTCGCGGCGGTAAAAGTTTAAAGCTTTGGTTTCCTAGGAAGCGGTGCCGTCATTTAACGGCCGTAAAAATACGGTGGGTGACGTCAGAAAAACGGTGAAAAAATACGGCCGTCGCGAATTATTCCGAACTGTTATGTCTATTTTAACTGGACTATATACACAAGACACACCGCCAAAAAACTTTGCTGAACTGATTCGTACCGTACTGGCCCACCGCTTCAGATGGGACGGCACCGCTCTATTACGTTGGGTGTGCGCTACCGCTCTTTTGGAAAACACTTCGCTTGAAAAACACGACACCGTTTTTCGTGACGTCACCCACCGTACTTTTACGGCCGCTAAATGACGGCACCGCTTCCTAGGAAACCAATGCTTTAGCCAATACCTACAACTCCTGTCGGCGTTGTACCTTCCGTGTCAAAAGTGAAAGTAGCTAGCAAATTGACAGATTATCGCCTGTTTGTGTTTCTTAATTTTCTCTGCTTTCGTTCCTCTTTATAAAAAAAAATCAGTCTTTTTTAAGACTATTTTTGTTCGACTTATTCCTAATAAGGTAGGCATATATTTTATAGATAATTTAAAGTATTATTAAAATGAAACTTTCGCATAACCTCAAAATATATTTTTTACCTATTAGGTATTTGCTATTTATGTATTTATTTATAGAATCCATTTCTTCTAACCGCTTTTATCGCTATGGCAAGTAAAGGGAAAAAACTGTTCATTCCGAAGCCAGAAATATAGTAGACAAAATTTATCTAAAATAAAAATAAAATTTCCTTATTTATTTCCTTCTCAAATCTAATTCTGGTACTTGTCTACTAAATTTTCTTTTAACAGTTTTAACAAATTTATATAAGAACGTAGGTACATAATAAAAATTAATAAACTTGCAATACACAATGTTACACGTTTAAATTTACCGCCAAAGTACTATTGACACTGAGTGTACCTCTAAAATACAGCGACACCACACCACGCCAACCAGACAGACTTGTTTGATTGGTGGCGCTGTATACATTGGTAACTTTATATTAACATTAATCAATTTGCCCATGCTAGTAACAATTGTCATTTTGAATTTACAATGACAATCGGTTTGGTAAATGTCGTTACGTTAAATAACCATCTATTTGTATGAATTGATGTAATTTGTCCAGTTTAAGTTAAAATTTGTTCCACTAAATATCATTAAAATGCAATACATAATTTTGTTTAATTGATTACGATAAAAACAGTGGTCTGGGGACAAGTGTGTAGTTTTTCGTTATTCACCCATAATAAATTGGAGGCTTTGTTTACAATCACCATGGTAACACTAAGTAAAATGTCCTATGTGTAATTTTACATGATTCAGCCATGTGTAGTCTTATATTATTCTCACTGTATATTGCCTTTATTATAACAGTATACATAATAATAATAATAATAATAATAATAATAATAATAATAATAATATAATAATAATAATATAATAATAATAATATAATAATAATAATAAACTTTATTTTACCTTTTAGCAGTACATCAGATACATATAAAATAACATATTGTGTATTGTAGAGGTAATGTAGGTAAGTAGGTACATATGTACCTAATACATTTTTTTTTTTTTTTTTTAAACTTCAAGTTTGCCAGTTCAGCATTTACTGCTATTCAAGGCAGAGTTCACTATTGGGTTGTTAACTTCGTAATCACTAGTCACTGGTTTTTAATGGTAGGAGTCTATTTTATTGTTTAGTTTTAATACACTTTGTTTGAGTTATGGTCGCTATATTTGCGAATATGGGTTATTCACTGTTACTATCTAAGAGGTCAGCTGGTAGTTTCCGTTTTAGTCTATTATGGATTGATGTTCGTCCGAGGTTATAGTAGGTAGCGCCTTCGCAATGTTTAATGTTTGTATAGAATTTTTTTCGAACTTTTACGATAAATTCTTCTATAGTGGGAGTGTTGGTCTCTTTGTGAATCTGGGAGTTCCTAATAAACCACTCTGCTTTGGTTATGATTCGTAGAATCTTATTTTGCAGGATTTGAAGTTTGTTTATATTGGTCTTGGATGTGGCACTCCATACGCTACATCCGTAGGTGAATATAGGTCTAATTAAGGATTTATAGATGAGGGTTCCACTGGCGATTTTTAGTGAGGATTTCCTGTTTATTATGGGGTATAACATTCGTAGTCTTGCATAACTGTCAGATAATTTTTTGTTTATGTGGAGACTCCAACTTAACCTACGATCCAGGTATATACCGAGGTAACTGTCCTTCGGGTTCCATGGGATATGTGTGGTATTAATAATTATATCTGGAGGATCGATCGGTCGACGTAATGTAAATATTTTGGTTTCGCATTTGTCAGCGTTTATGGTGATACTCCATTTATTAAACCATTCATTTAGTTCGTTAATACTTTGCTGTAGGTTGTGTGCAGCGGTGGCTATATCATAGTCTCGGGTGACGATTGCGGTGTCGTCTGCGTACATGGCAATGGTTGCACCTAGAGGAGTTGGAAGGTCGTACATATATATATTGAATAGCGTAGGACTGATAATGGAACCTTGTGGGACTCCAGCTTTGGATTGGCGAGGTAAAGAAGTGAACGAGTTCACTCTTACTTGAAATGATCTGTTTGATAGGAAAGATTTAATGATGTGTAAAAGGTATAATGGAGTGTTTATCGCTAACATTTTATGTATTAAACCATTGATCCAAATTTTGTCGAATGCTTGGGCGATATCCACGAAGGCTATTAGAGTGTGCTTTTTTTGTTCATAATCTTCTTCTATTATTTCGGTGAGACGTAGAATTTGGTGTGTTGTTGAGTGCGAATCTTTGAATCCAAATTGTAGCCGAGGGATGATGTTGTTGTCATTTAAATGTTTTTTTAGGCGAGTTTGTATTGTCTTTTCTAGTAGCTTAGAGACCGTGGATAGCAGACTTATTGGTCGGTAGTTTTTTGGATTATTGTGCGGCTTGTTGGGTTTAGGGATCATTATAATTATCGCTTGTTTCCAGCTGTTGGGGAAGTATCCTGTCCTTAAGCAAGCATTGAAGATAGCTATCAAATATAGTATTGGCTTGTCAGGTAATTTTTTTAGTAGTATATTAGGAATCATGTCTATTCCTGGGGATTTCTTGACATTAAGATTTTGAATGTATTGTTTAATTTCTGATGGTGTTACTGGGTCAGTCAGTGGTATGTAGTAAGGGATAATGTTATTTATTTCCGTTTCTATCTGTTGTACGTGATTAATATTGGTTCCACTTGGCTGTATGGAAAATATGTTCTCAAGGTGTTCAGCAAATATCTCGCATTTTTCTTTGTCTTCCGCGTAAACGCCTTTGTCGTTTTTTAGTGGTGGGATTATTGTTGGTTGGTTCAATATCCTTCTTGTGGCTCTCCACATATTGGTGTCACCTGGGTCTAGATTCTCTATGTAGTTATTATAAGTGGATATTCGGAATTTGTCTAGTTCTACCCTTATTGTTCTGACTATTCTGTTGAGGTGGGCTTTAGTTAGGGGGTTTCGGGTATTTTGCCATTCTCTGCGGAGTTTATGTTTAGCTCTTATCATTTGCTGTAAATATGGGGGTGGGGTATGGGTGCTGTAAGGTCTGTAGGAGGGAGACTTTATGGTTGATTGCTGAATTGCAGTGACTGCTCTATCTTTAAATTTATCGATTGCTTTGTCAATGTCTTCATGTGTATTTAAATTTGTAGGACATTTTATTTGGTTATTCAGAATATCTGTGAAACTTTCCCAATTAAATAGACCATTAATTAATTTAGGTAGCCGAGGATAATGAAGGGGGGTATAGCTTAGAGAGAATATAACTGGGAGGTGATCAGAGTCTAGCTCTGTAACTACTGTTTGTGTAATTGGGATGGAAATATTTTTATGTAGGATGATGTCTAGGATATCGGGAAGCTGGTTTTGTCTATATGGGAAGTAGGTGTATTCCGCAGGTGCTGAGATTAAAATAGCTAATCGAGACGAGAGGTTATTCAGTTTTACTCCGGTGGAGTTCGTTGCTCTGCATCCCCAATTCATATGCTTGCAGTTAAGATCTCCTGCTAATAAAGTGGGTAGTTGACTGTCAAAGATCAGATTAAGTTCATCTTGACTTAGTTGTTTGTTGGGTGGTTTATACGCTGAGATTATTCTTAACGGGGGGTTATTATCAGTATTGATTTTGATAGCTACAGCTTCTAGGTGTTGAACTGCTTCTATTTCAACTGGAGTGGTATCTAGAGTTTTTTTTATTATTATAGCTGAACCGCCCCATCCAACTTCTGTGGTTCGATCCTTTCTGTGTATATGGTATCCTGGGATTGTGAATTTTTCGTTTAGTACTAGGTGGGTCTCAGTGATGCATGCCACGTCAATTTGGTGTCTTGAAAGGAATGAGATAAACAGTGAACGTTGGCTTTTGATGCCATTGGCATTCCAGTTCATGAGGGTTAATTTGTTTATAGTGGTAAGATTATTTACTGCCATTTTGGAATAATAATGGGATTAAGGATAAGAGAAAGTTTTTAATCTGTTCAAGGTAGGGGGTAATCGTTTCAATGATTGAAATTATTTGAGAAGGGTGTTTGTGTATTTGTTGACATGTTATTGTTTATGTTGGCGTTATTAGGTTTGGGGTGTGAGGGGTTGTTGCTTACCATGTTTGCATAAGTTGGATGAGATGTAATTTTCCCGGACAAGAAAGCATTGGGGTTTGAGGATTTAATTGTAGGAAATGCACGAGTGTTATTGAATTTTTTGATGTATGGGCATCCTCTGTAGTTCGCCGTATGATTACCTCCGCAGTTAACACATTTAGGTGCATCGGTGTCCTTATTTTTACTGCAATGTGAATAATGATGGTTATCGGTGCATTTTACGCATCGTGGGGGCAGGTGGCAGTAATTTTTCGTGTGTCCCACGAGCTGACAATTAGTGCATTAAGGTGTTTCCGTATTTCTTCGTCGGGGTTCAACAGAGATCACACAGTAGAGTAGTCTGTTTAGGTTAAATATCTCCATAGCTTTATCTGTTTTCTTTAGTTCTATTGCAACTAGTGGAATAGGAGATTTGTTATTGTTAAGCAGACGAGTGGCTTTAATAATAGGGAATTTTAGGACATTTAATTCTGCTTGGATCTCTTCATCTGTAATAGAAATCGGTACATTGCGTATTACCGCAGATATATTGGTGCTTTCCGGGTTTCTATATGTGTAATAACTCACTTTATGTTGATCGTAAAATTTAGATAATTTCCTGTAGTCATCAATACTGTTTAGGTTAATTCAAAGTTCCTTACCTTTGTACGTTGTAGTGAAGTCTCCTGTAACTGTTGTTTTAATATCTGATATTATGTTACGGTAATTAGTGCCATTTGGCAGGAATATTGGGGGAATTTTTGGTTTATCAGCGTTATTATTTGAGGTTTGGTGTTCAATATTAGATTCGTTCGTTGAGTTTAAAGCGTAAAATCTGTTGTGGGTGATTAGAGTGTCTGTGTTAAGTAGATATCTTTTGTTGTAATCGTTGTCTTCGGGAGATGAAAGGGGACGTTTGTTTTCGTTACTGCTGGTTGTAGAATTTTCGCATTCCATAACTGATGATGTATCAGGCACTTTTGACCCTTTAAGGATTATATTTGGAGGTTTAAGTTGGAATTTAGGAGGGTCACTCATATTTATAAATGTTTGACACTTTTGATAATGTTTTAAGCGTGCGAGGAGTTATTGGAAAGATTGATACCGAACTACGCTGCAATCAGCGGATTGCAGCGTATCAAGTTCACTTGTGACTCCTACCAGTACTAAGAGGTTAATATTATAATTAAAACAGAAAGTTTAGTTTAGTTATACTATCAGTTTAAGCGCAAATGAGGTTAAACACGAGAGCTTAGAACGCGTCCGTATTCAACGAGCTCACGCACAGAACCACTGAAATCATTATGCACGGTGTCATGGTACATTAATACATTTTTAAAATTTGTTTAACACATTGTTCAAACTCATTTACTGTATAGAAACAATTCTGTATCAAGAATAGTTTAACCAGATTTTTAAATGCTTTAAATGGTTTTTCTATCCATTCTAGTGGTAGCTGATTCAATAATTCTAAGTGTCTATGCTGGTTGGAAGTTGCTGCTATTCTATGGCCTGGAACAAGTACCTGGTAGTTTGAACATAGATGGTGCTTTGTTGTAGATCCTTTTCTTTTTAATTGTGGAAGCTCTGTTTTGGCTCTAAGCAGCTGCTTTAAGATGTACGAAGATGGAAGAGACATTATTTTATTCTTTATAAATAATGGTTTGCAGTGTGTGCGTTGTTTCACTTGTTCTATTATGCGTAAGGCCTTTTTCTGTAGTATAAAGATGTCAATGGCATGTGTTGATTCACCCCATAGTTGAATTCCGTAGGTCATACGTGAATGAAAAAGTGCATGATATACTACGATTGTTGTTTGTTTGTCCGTAATTTGCCTAATTCTTCTGATAGCATATAATGCCGATGATAATTTTCATGACAGTGCATTAATATGCTCCTTCCAAGTCAGTCTGGTATCTACTGTTATTCCTAAAAGCTTAGCAAAACCAGCATTCCTTGGCGTTATATTTCGTTTACTTGTCAGAGGCAACTGAACAGTCTTTTCTTCATTAAGAAGAAGTTTGTTACATGAAAACCAAGTTGTGGCTTCTTCTAAGATTTTTTCTGTTTGTAGCGTAAGTTGTTGTTCATTTTTACCTCTGCACAAGAAAGTAGTGTCATCTGCATAAAGCACTGTATAGGACGTGATGTTGTGTGGAAGATCATTCACGTACAGGCAAAATAATAGGGGATATGTATACTAAAAAGAAAAATTCCCTGTATAGTTGTCTAAACTAGGAGTTCCATTGCTCCATCCATCTTTTGTAGTGTTATTTATTTCAATGTATTCATTGACAGGTTTCTTCCGAGTTCTTTACATCTTCCACACTATTTTCTGTCCAGCATACAGGTTCCATGTTGCTCGTAAATTTTTACCAGAATTCTCTCTATTTCTTGTATTCTCTTCTTCTTCTTTCGGTGCCTTCTCTCAATTGAGGCTTGGGCGTTTCTGTTTTCAACGTTCAAACCAGTCCACTCTCTCTGATATTTTTCATCAAAGATATTTGTTGTCTTCCTGGGCCGCGTCTACCTTCTACTCTTCTTTGTTTATTGCGTAATATTACTTTACCTTCGTCGTATAGTAATCTGTTAGGAATTTTATATGTAAACAAACTAACCATTTCCTTTACCTATCTTTTTATGCATGGTGTGTTCGTCATATCTCTTCTTACCTCGAATTCTATGTATTCTTGGTCAATTTTTTTACTTCGACATGTCAGGTAAGCTTTGCGTTTTTCATTTGCTAATTTTTTTTATCTCTGGTGTGAACCATGGTTTGTTATTTGGTTTAGCATTTATGTTTATCTTATGCATTCCGATGGCTTCCATAGTGGTGCTTTTAAGATTTGTCTATGATATTTAGTTTTGTCTTCAGTTCTGGAGGTTTCTTTTTTCGAGGAATTACAATCGGCCGCATTTTGCATAGTACTAGCTTATGGTCTGAACCTACATTGGCTGATATAAGGCAGCAAATATTTAGAATTTCTTTGTTTGCTTGTCTTGTGTCACGTATATTTGTGGCGCACAGAATTCAACAATCAGTATCTCTTCTCTTCATTAAGCCTCTGCATGACACCATCTATAATATTGTGTCCTATTCTGCCGTTCATATCGCTCATTATTTGCAGGATATTATCTACATACTACATCTTGAAGTAACTTGTAGAAGTCAGTTACTTCATGGTCCGTGGTGCTTATATGGATACAATGTGGAACAATTTGTTTTCGAAATTCAGTGACCCTCTTATTATTCTGTCGTTTACGTAATTGATGGCCTCTATGTTCTGTTCGAACTTTTCGTGACTGTGTTTGATCTTTCTTTCCCTTTCCTGCTGTAAATCGAGATGAAATTCATATATTTCTGATATGATTTCCTGGTTTCTACTGTTACAATCTTATTATATTCTGTTTCCGCTTATCCTTATTTCTCGCAGTGGTTGTCTTTGTTGTATCCGTCCTATTTTTACGAGCATATTAATATTCATCCTGTGGAAGGTGCTAGCCTTGTTTAGAAGGGATGTTGTATCGACTGTTGTGTTCTGCGATAACAGGGCTACTTAGAGTAGGATGTGGTTCTTCACTACCCACAGTGGTCTTGAGCAGGGAGAAACTAAGAATCTTCAGCGTTATACTTGCACTGAACCTGCTCCTGGGTGTTTGCTCCTAACTATAAACTTGATACAAACAATTATATGCAGATTCCAAAAATAAGTAAATAAATAGATATAACTTTTAAGGCCTCCCCCATTTTTGCCCACGGCTGTCTGTCTTGCACTCCACCTTCTTGCTAGTCTCCCCTTAACAAGGTTTTCATTGAGTTGCCTTTTTGGCCCACCTTGCTTCAGGCAACCTTGCCCAATTCCACTTACTTCTTACACTTCCACGTTATTTCAGTAAATCCAGTTTTTTCTTTTATCTTCTTTATCTTTTAGTATTATTCTCTCCATTTTTCGTTGAGTAACTGCCAGTTTCTTTAGATCGTTATTGGTTGCTACCCAATCCTGGACTCCATAAGTAATTACCGACATTTGTTGAATATGTCACGTTTCATTTTCATTGTGTACTTTAGGCTCCAAAATTTTTTTCATCCGTTGTTGATTTTTCGATGTATCTCTTTTTCTTGTTTTTTCTTAAACGAAATTAGTTGCCCATCGGTATATTTAAGACTTCTGCTGCCCTCTATGGTTATAGGTTCTTCCTTTTTGTTAGTCATAACATGCTAGATTAATTTGTAATCCTATTTCCTTGGGTCTTTTGAATAATTTGTGCTAAATTGTTTTCGATCTCTTTACTATTCGTTTGCAAATACAGCCACATCATCGGCGAATGCCCTTCGCATTGATGTCGAAGTTATTCCATTTTAGTTTCCTGAACGCGCATTCCATGGTTGAGTTGAACAAATTGAGAGATGTCTCCTGTTCTGTCTTATTTTTATATTACATATAAGCTTTTTTATTATTCGTACATGTTTTAGAGGTACTTCTCGTTCGATCATTTTCTCATGTTCTATATTATGGAATGCCTTTGTAAAATCGATCAGTACTATGTAGTAGAGGTGGGCAGATCCGCTCGGAGTTGTTCCTTCGGAATGACTCCGACCTCGGATCCGGTCGGAGTCATTCCGATTTTTATTTCTGAGTCGCTCCAAGTGGGTCCGGACTCTTCGGTTGTTATTAGCAATCAATTATATCGACAAAGTTTTGAATCCAAATGAGTCCGGTGACGAATCGTAATTTGATATTCGGTGATTGGAGGCAGGATTTGATTTGTGTACTTGCAAATTTTTCTTTACGACAACATAAACATTGAAATATCGAATTACCGAATATACGCCACGTCATTTTGTGTTATATACTTAACCGTTCGTTTTTATTTGCATTCAGTATTGACACTTATTACTTATTACTTATTACCTTATTAGTAGCAGGGTAATAACTCTATTAATTTTTATTTAAGGGGAAAATACAGATACAGATGTAAAGAACTGAACTACAAAATTTCTGAAAAAAAATTTAACTAAAATTTTAAAATATACACTGCGTTTTCTAGAAGACATATTTGCCCCTTACAACAGCCTATTGTATGTACTGTAGTACTTAGTTACACCTCTTTTGAGAGGTGACAAGTACGTGACTTTTGTTGTGTCCGTAAAAATGCAACTGTCCCGTATTATATTTAGACTAGAACAATGTCATCAATTGTATTGCTAGCCGCTCACATGAGTAATCTCGCCAAAACAATTCCGCGCCGCTCCTTGATTAGGTTTGGTTTGCCGGATTCTCTCTTAAGAATGAGCCGGAATCGGAACGACTCCATCGGAGTCGTTCCGCAGTCGGATTTGGTTTGGCGGAACTGGATCCTCGAAAGGAACCGGATTGCCCATCTCTACTATGTAGAGAGGCAGCCCATATTCGTTATGCTTTTCCATTACTTGACTGATCGTGTGTAGGTGGCCTGTTGTTGAATATGATTTCCGGAACCCTGCTTGGTGTTCAGGTTGATGATAGTCTAAAGCAGTGGTTCCCAAACTTTTTTACTTGCGGACCCCCAAGTGATTTGAATTTTTTTTGTGGACCCCCTACCTTTGACTCACCAAAATATAAAAATCAAACAACTGCAATAGTTAATTTTTTATTATTTTATTTAATTACATACCCACTTATATCCAATACTATGTAACTTAATATTAACTCCCATTACAAAAATAAAAATGGCTTAATAGCGAAACTTAGTGAGACCTGTGATGTTGCTTCTGTGTAGTAAGTTCTGCGATGTTTGGTTTTACAGTCGACACCTTCAGCCTTAAATCATCTTCATGTAAGTCGGTTTCTATACTTTGACTTCATATACGTAAGCTGAGAAAACCTTTTTTCACATAAATAAGTGGTTTGGAATGGTATTAGAAGTAACATTTGTGAAAGTTCTGGATACTTCTGTTTCACTCTTAACCAAAAATCTGCCAGGGAAGATTTCAAAAACACAGATTTCAATGTTTTATCAGACGAAAGATCTGACAAATCATCTTCTTCTTTCGATGTTAACTACAGCTGTGTTATTAATAAACCATCTGCAAATGGGTTTCAGGTTTGTTATCCGTTCACTTTGATCCTCTAGGATTAGAAAGTATTCTCGTAACTGAGATTCAAGTTGTTCTAAATGGGATTTAATAATAAGTACCTACTATTTGGGGTGAAATATTCAAATTATTACTCTGAAGAAACTCTGCCATGCAAGGAAAGTGGTCAAAAAGTAAGTAAGTCAATTTAAGTCTTCGCACGGACCCCTTGATATACATTGGCGGAACCCTGGGGGTCCTCGGACCCCAGTTTGGGAATCACTGGTCTAAAGTTTTGTAAACTCTGACTTGCGTAATTGAAGAAAACCATGTTTTTTGTATCACCTTTTTTGTGTAGTAGTATGATTGCGGAAATGGTCCATTGATTGAGAATTTCTTCTGTTTGCACGATTTTATTAGAAAGGAGCTGTAGTGGTCCTATTAAGGGGCCTGTGGGATACCAAAAGAGTTTCATTTAATATAACAAAATTGAGGTTAATTCCGGCAAAACCGGTACTGACGGAAACTTGTGTTCTACGTCAAATAATGCAGGTTTAACAGTATCTTTCATTTTGCTATTGTAAAATATAATTTAAAAAAATAGTTGCCTCAGGTTTCATTGGCACCTTGTGTATGTGCTTGTTGAGATTGATTTTTCGAAATTGTGGGCAAAAAATGATTTTAATGATTTACTTTTTTAATTCGGTAAAAGATTAATTTGTAATGGAACTGTTTACAGGTGGATATGATTGGTAAGACAATAAATAAGAGCTCACTTTCACAAATTTTTAATCACGTTCTTTGAGTGGCGTTGTTACAATTAATAAATAAATGGCACGGTTTGTATTTTACGTTTGCACTAAAACCAAACACTAACAGTCGATGTTTATTTATTATGGTTTTAGATGGCCATGAATGTAAGCTTGGCTTTTGCTTTAGGTTTTGATTGCTAGAATATTAGTAGTTGCTTGCTCTTCACAGATCTAACCCCAGCACTCCCACGCAGCCCCGTCGGCCAGATTTCATCGGTGTAGCTGCGAACCACCAACCGAATCCGTACTATGACTTCCAAAATCAAGCCAATCAGGTGCAGCGTCAGATGGTATCTCAGGGTTACGGTAGTCCACAGCGTCGGTTCATGTCGGAAGGAGAATTGGTGCGACAGGAAGCGCAGCTTTCGTATCCTCGGTCTAACAATACGGTGGATAATATAAGAGAGTTGGCCAACTCCCCGCAACGTGGTGTGTATATGTGGAAAGATACTTCTCCAGGGTACCCGCCTCCTGCGCAAACGCAGGACTTCTATCGTTCCAATCCCACTAGTCCTACCCAACAAGCGGCTTATAATGCGCCTCGTTCATATCATCCAGTAATGCGTGGCGGTGTATCAGTATATCCGCCGCAAAGTCCTCAGGTGCATCGTAAAACGCAGTTAGGTGCAGCAACCCCTACCGTGCCTGATAACCGAAGACGTCCCATGTCCTTCGTAAGGGCACTGGAAATGTCGGACTCTGTGGAACTGACTGGACCCAGCTCGCAGTGTTCGGGACATTTGCCCGTTCGTCCTTCCACACCCGATCGCGCTAGTGTGTACGATATGAACTACGAAATATCAGTATAGGGCCGGTGCTGGCACTCTCGGATTGCCGAATGAGTGCGTCTTGTTTCTCTGCATCAGAGACCAGAGATTTAGAGTAAACATTCCGCGTTTACTGTTTATCTCAACAGTTTCACGGACCACGAACAATTTAAAATGTGTGTATAATGCTACATGTTATTTGTTGTATACCTCTAATGTTTAAAACTTTTTTGTATTTTACCCGTGTGAATGTTTTTAATGCAGTTTAAAAAATGATGCAGCTTACGTTAATTGTTTTATCATCGTTAACTTGTTTTTATATGTAACGACAGTAAGTCAATACCTACCTGATGTAATAGTACTAATACGATATTTTGTTTCTTTTTTATAAAAAGAAAAACTATTGAGTGTAAATTAAATAATTCTAATGGTGTAAGATCATAAATATATACTGATTTAGTATTCGGGAATTTGTTGTTTCTAAACCTTTTGGACTTTTTCAGGTACTGTCTTTTTATAAAGTCTATGTTAAGTTTCATTAGGCCGCATTGCAAGTTCAAGTATAACGGAAATTTAGTGCGAACCGGAACCGAAGTAAATTGGTAACGAAGACGCTGGAAATGAAATTTCGCAGAAGAACCGAACTGTGTTTATAACGAGTAAGTTGTATGTTTACAACTATTATTCTTTTGGCTATTTACTACAGGGTGGTGAATTGCATTTGCACCATAGGAATTCCTATGATGCGCGAAGCAGTTCATCACCCTGTATGTAAATCTTGAATTTTTATTTTTTTTATGTATACAAAATTTAAGTTCACATTTTTGTTTTTATGTACAGTGCGGTTTGTTGTGGTAATTTTGGCATTTTATAAGTACTTCCGTGATTCTTCTCTTTTTTGTTGATTAAGCCATTATAGAGTGCAGTCTATTAGCCACCTTTATTCTGTTGTTCAGCGTTTTCTCTATCGGGACGATGGGACATCCAGGCACTTGAAGCTACATCTAGGTTATGCTGTAGTGCTTCTTTGTTATTAGCCATTGTTAACATATCGTCTGCGATGTATGATAATTCCAGACTCGGTCTTTTACCGCAATCACATCATACAGTATAAACAATGCGGGCTTAAGTGTCCCTCCTTGTGCAACTCCTAAATTAGCTTGGACTTCGTGTTATTTGTCCTTCTACAAATGTTCACCTTCCTGTATCTAAGCACCTGCCATATTTCCTCCCTTTGTATACGATCGAAAGCTTTTATTAAATCTTTTGATTATGTTCGATGGGTCTCTCTGTCTAAGGGTGAATATTGTTTTTTCTTTCCACACTTGATTCATGATTTTGAGCAGCAGTTTCTCGCATCTTCTCCCATGAACTTTGGGACTAATTCTATCGTGCCTGCACGCTTGCCCCAATTTCAGTCTGTTGATTGCATCTTGTGTATTGTTTTTGCTGTTGGTTCCCAGCAAGTTCATATTATCTCCATCTATCCATTGGTGTCTGTTATGACCTTCCCTTTATCCTCTAGTTGATTCAATGGGCTTTACTTCTCTCTCCACTGATTGTATAAAACGTAAAACTTGCCACAACAAACCGTCATAGAATTGTATTTATCAATTAAAAAAGTTTGATGAAACGTTTTTATAAAAGTTTTCTACAATTTTCACGCTGCGTTTAATTAAATGAACGTTGCAAGTGGCCGTAACCTTTTTACATAACTTGCGATTGAATTTACAAATTTGTATGGTGATTTCTTGACGGGGTAAGGCAAAGTTTTGTCTTTACTCGATTCACAAAAATATTCATGGGAAGATGGTAGAGAAAGTTGTTTATGGTGCGATTTTTTTAAGCAAACGCTTTTGCTTACGGAATTTCGTTGCGGTGCGTTTGTGCGGGACAAAAAATTAAAAAAGGTGAATAAGCGTGAATTTAGAGAAGCCAGGTAGCTCAGTTGTAAGAGGGCTAGGCTTGCATGTTGCAAGTCCCGGGTTCGAATCCTTACATTGGTGGAGATTTTTTCTCAGACCTCTGGGATCGGTACTAGTTAGGCCTGGTGAGACCATTCACAGTTGGGGCTTAATTAACTGTGCTCTACTCGGAAGACTGGTCTATGAGATAGAGTAACAAGACCACTACACATGGCACAGCCGTCTTGACTCGAAGCGGTTCCGAGCAAGACCACTACACATGACACAGCCATCTGACTTAAAGCGGTACCAAGCAGTTTGGCTATACATGCATAAAAGACACACAGAAAAAGAAAGAAACAAAAAAAAGTGTGAATTTAGGGTTATATGATGGTAAAACTGAAAGCTTTGAGATACTTAAAAATCACATTTTATTGAGTGTTCAAAATAGCCTTATTACGGTTGCATTCGTTCAAACCATTTTTGCTTGTCTATTTGTCTTGAAGTACCCAATTTGTGATGGTCCAGTAATTGTCAAGTTTCTCAACATCAAAGGCGAATTTTGTATCATTTTTGGGAACCAATTTTTAATCAAAGCCAAGCGTTTTGATATGCTTTTGAATGGCTTCCGAGTGGGAGCTTGCTTGCTATTAAAGCCCCATACAGTCGACTGGTGCTTTGTTCTTGGAGCAACCCGATGAATCCAACTTTCCATCGCATAGTCAAATATGCGTTTAGAATGGCTACCGTTGAATCTAGTCGATGTTTCTTCGACTTCTGTCTACTTTCCCTAGGGTTGCTGGGCCACCCAATGACTAGAAAGCTTTGCAATATCATCGATTGATCGCCTGTCTAAAGTTGTAACTATGGCATGTGTGCAATGTAGGTCGCCTCATGCCATTTCTTGAGTAACAACATTCAGTTCGGGATTCGTTTCCAAGAGGCTTAACTTTTCAAAATCATTGCTGCAGAAGGGACAGACGTCTCAAATGCTACACCAAGCCTTTCCAGTGACTTCTCTTGATTTAAGCCACTTTTCAGTGTGCAATAATTCTCTCTCGTTGTTTCCATTGTGACACCAACTTTAAATTCCTTGCACTTTGTAACACAAGTTACCGAATTAAATCACAATTTTGACAGACCGTTACTAGATGTATAAACTCGAACTACAGATTTGGACCACGTTCCGGAGTATCGCAAAACTTTCAGTTTTATCCTCGTATAAGTCTTAAATTACTAAATAACTGGTCAATTTTGTCCGGGTCGCTTGGATTTTCAAAGCTAAGCACAACGTTACTTGTGCCCGGAAATATGCGCAAACTATGATTCTGTTCTATTTAGAACAGTCTGAATTTTTAAAGCTTCGAAATGCCGAATAAAGTGATATAAGAAATTTGTAATTTTACAATTTTCTTTCTGCGTTTTTAATTCAACGATAACAAATATTTGAAAGGTAAGTGGAGCGCAAGCACAGTACAAAGAATCCATTTGGTTTTCTTTGGTGCGAGTAATAAATTGGTTGGTTGGTTAGATCATGTTGGGTTTATGTATTTGTTGTGATATAAAATGGTCCAACAAGGTTTGTCGAAGCTGAATCGTAAAAGGATCGAGGAGGCCAAACATGGTTTTAATGAATGTGGTTAAATACAAAAAAAGGCTCGAAACAGCTTAACATCAAATCAGTTTATGAATTGGCAAAATTTACTATTGCCACTTGTTTCATAATAGCCGATTAACGCAACCATTACCATTTTAGCTTAGTTGTCGATTGAAATGCGTCGTTTCCTTTCCAAAATATACCTACCCTGTGAAAAAAACCTGTTATCCGGGGTCTGTTCTTACCTACAAATTAAGTCGCCATGATAGACCCCTTGGCGTGAAGTATATTATCCTTACTTAATCCTTCGTTGTAGGTCAACGGGTTAGGGATTGAACACAGTAAATTATTTGTGTCTAAACACTATTTGCCTTTGCATTTTGCATTACGTTCCTAATTTATAATAATTATTGGATGTTGATTTATTGGACATCGCTTTATAAGCGAGCGAGCAGCTGAAGTCGAATTTCGTCTAGTTAATACGACAAGTGGATATACAATGCGGTGCTTTAATACCGATCCGTTATGTTTTTGTAATCGATAATCATTTTGTTCCTCCGAAGACTGTTTTTGTTGTTTTTTGCAACAGTCCAAAATAATGAAAGTGCCTAGCAACATTCCGTTGCAAATCAGAGTCAAAACAGGCACGTAAATCCATCAGTTATTTAAATGAAATGGCAACGTAGAAGGTTAAACTATGTTTAGCTAATACAATGGATACAAATCGATATACTTCCGCAAAGTAAACCTATAAAAAAAGTTGGATTTGTTATGAGTTTCTATTTATTTTGGAGAGCCAACTTGGGTTTGTGTAATGGGTTGCATACTGCATAAGCCAGGGATTTTGGATTTTACACGTTGCTTCCCTGTTGTAAACAAAAATTGCTACTGTCAAACTAAAGGGCCAATGTGATTGTGAATTTTATGTATTTAAAAGGCCTTCAACTAAACGGATTTGTATGGCCAAAACGATTTTGGGTTTTTGGTGGCATGATCTAACCTAACATGAATTTTCCTGTTTTGCTTTTGCAAATTTTGTGTTTATATATTTATAGGTATCGGTGCGCTCTTATACGATGTAAACCAAAGCAAAGCGTTAAATATCATAAAGGGGCTGCCGTTCATAAAATCAATTCGGATGATTTGTGCATTCTCAAGTTACGGGTACAATTTTATTGTAGGAAAAAATGAGGTAAACGGACCTTTTCACTTACGTAGTTGCGTTTAAATAAATTCAGTCTGCTTTTCCATTTGTTTCTTATCGGAAGGCTGTTTGAGATTTTTATGACGCATCGAAATGGTCATTACAAAACATCGAAGAACCAGAGTGCCTTGCAAATTCATCTGCCTTTGTTGCTGTTTCTCCATTTGTTTCTTCCTGAAAGGCTATTTATAATTTTTACAACGCATCGAAATATTGAAGAACCGACCATAGTGCCTTGCAACAGTCCGTTGCAAATTAGTCGATTAAAATTGGCACATTAGAAAAATATTCTGTCCGATAAATTGAAAGGTTTTCTTTTAAAAAAGTAATCCCATGGATGTCATTCCGATGACCGAATTTATTTACAATTTTATAAACCTCAAATTATTCTATTTTTATGAACTAATTCAGAATATTATCAACCGATATGGAAAAGCCTTTCATTCAACAGCCTTCTTAATAATGGATTCATCGTTAAGCTGATATTCCCAAGTCATTTGGTTCCAAGTCGCAACACTTAGGTATGTGCTTAATTGAAGCACAGTTTTCTATATTTAATTATCACTGCTCATTTACTTGAGCAATTATGGTTTCCCAATTTTCAATCAGACATCGGATAAAATTTCAATTTTTGACTTCGTTTTATTAATTTAAGGCACTGCTGTGATGTTGATTCTCTTTTTGGCAAGTCGTCATTGGTTGGATTTTCATAATTTATTTTAACGTCTCTATGTGATAAAAAACTGCTTTGTGAGGCCTCAATCTCCAACCGACTAAATTGTATCCTTAACTTAGAGTGCATTAATCGTAAACGATTGTAGTTTTGAACAAGCCGAATTTCTTATAATTTCCTCCCAAATAATTTAAATTCAGCAGTTTTTACTGCTGCTTGGTTCCGATTAAAAAAATTCAATTACGTTGTGCTTAAAGCGGAGATTAAATCAGTGCGTTGCCGACTGTAGCTTAACAAGCATTTGCAGTCGTGTTAGTCCCTCGAAGCCCTTCGTATTGTAAAGCGTTATGAAATTCTGCATCAAAGAATTTCTTATGTTCTCCGTCCAAATATTTTAAATTTAGAAATTGGTTACATCTAAATAAATTTAATTACATTGTGTTTAAATCGGGGATTTCTGCTTTGTCGGTGCTTTCTTCATTTGGTCCGAAGGCTGTTTTTGTTGTTTCGTTGTTCGTTGCAAATCTGAATCAAAACAGGCACGTTAATCCATATCAGTTATTTAAATGAAATGAATTATTATATTGAATAGGCTTTTTGCTTCGAAGACGTAATCATTCATCAAGCTTGTATTCCTCCGTTGTTCAGTTACGAGTCGCAACACTTTGCTATATGCTTAACTGAAGCATACTCTTCTGTATTTATTTAATCATGGCTCATTTACTTGAGCTACTGTTTATCGCTTGCCAGTCGTTTCGGAAAGAGTTCATCAGTTTGACATCAGTCCCGACATGGGTCCCAGTACTTCCATGCTGACTGCTCTTACTTGTAGCACATCGTCTCAAACAAAATGTCAGTTTTTACTTGTGTAAAAAATTCTCTTCCGCTTACCACATCTTGTTATTGGTTTTCCTCAATACATCCATCAGCGGGATATAGGTCTCAGTACTTCCATGGTGACTGCGCTGATTTGCAGTGCATGTTTTCAAACAACACGTCAGTTTTTATTTGTGTAAAAAATCTGTTTCGCCTACAATATCTTGAAGTTTACGTTTCGAAAAGATTTCATCTGTGGGACATTTTGTTTCCCCGAAGAATTGCGCTCGTGTGTAGGGCTTCCCTCTAAAAAAACGACAGTTCTTACTGTGTCAAAAAATCTGTTTCGCCTACAATATCTTGAAGTTTGCGTTTTGAAGAGATATCATCTGTGGGACATTTTGTTTCCCTGAAGAACTGCGCTCGTTTGTATTGCTTCCCCTTAAACAAAACGACAGTTCTTACTGTGCAAAAAAATCTGTTTCCCCTACAATATCTTGAAGTTTACGTTTCGAAAAGATATCATCTGTGGGACGTTTTGTTTCCCTGAAGAACTGCGCTCGTTTGTATTGCTTCCCCTTAAACAAAACGACAGTTCTTACTGTGCAAAAAAATCTGTTTCGCCTACAATATCTTGAAGTTTACGTATCGAAAAGATATCATCTGTGGGACGTTTTGTTTCCCTGAAGAACTGCGCTCGTTCGTATTGCTTTCCCTTAAACAAAACGACAGTTCTTACTGTGCAAAAAAATCTGTTTCGCCTACAATATCTTGAAGTTTACGTATCGAAAAGATATCATCTGTGGGACGTTTTGTTTCCCTGAAGAACTGCGCTCGTTTGTATTGCTTCCCCTTAAACAAAACGACAGTTCTTACTGTGCAAAAAAATCTGTTTCGCCTACAATATCTTGAAGTTTACGTATCGAAAAGATATCATCTGTGGGACGTTTTGTTTCCCTGAAGAACTGCGCTCGTTTGTATTGCTTTCCCTTAAACAAAACGACAGTTCTTACTGTGCAAAAAAATCTGTTTCGCCTACAATATCTTGAAGTTTACGTATCGAAAAGATATCATCTGTGGGACGTTTTGTTTCCCTGAAGAACTGCGCTCGTTTGTATTGCTTCCCCTTAAACAAAACGACAGTTCTTACTGTGCAAAAAAATCTGTTTCGCCTACAATATCTTGAAGTTTACGTATCGAAAAGATATCATCTGTGGGACGTTTTGTTTCCCTGAAGAACTGCGCTCGTTTGTATTGCTTTCCCTTAAACAAAACGACAGTTCTTACTGTGCAAAAAAATCTGTTTCGCCTACAATATCTTGAAGTTTACGTATCGAAAAGATATCATCTGTGGGACGTTTTGTTTCCCTGAAGAACTGCGCTCGTTTGTATTGCTTTCCCTTAAACAAAACGACAGTTCTTACTGTGCAAAAAAATCTGTTTCGCCTACAATATCTTGAAGTTTACGTTTCGAAAAGATATCATCTGTGGGACGTTTTGTTTCCCTGAAGAACTGCGCTCGTTTGTATTGCTTCCCCTTAAACAAAACGACAGTTCTTACTGTGCAAAAAAATCTGTTTCCCCTACAATATCTTGAAGTTTACGTTTCGAAAAGATATCATCTGTGGGACGTTTTGTTTCCCTGAAGAACTGCGCTCGTTTGTATTGCTTCCCCTTAAACAAAACGACAGTTCTTACTGTGCAAAAAAATCTGTTTCCCCTACAATATCTTGAAGTTTACGTTTCGAAAAGATATCATCTGTGGGACGTTTTGTTTCCCTGAAGAACTGCGCTCGTTTGTATTGCTTTCCCTTAAACAAAACGACAGTTCTTACTGTGCAAAAAAATCTGTTTCGCCTACAATATCTTGAAGTTTACGTATCGAAAAGATATCATCTGTGGGACGTTTTGTTTCCCTGAAGAACTGCGCTCGTTTGTATTGCTTCCCCTTAAACAAAACGACAGTTCTTACTGTGCAAAAAAATCTGTTTCGCCTACAATATCTTGAAGTTTACGTATCGAAAAGATATCATCTGTGGGACGTTTTGTTTCCCTGAAGAACTGCGCTCGTTTGTATTGCTTCCCCTTAAACAAAACGACAGTTCTTACTGTGCAAAAAAATCTGTTTCGCCTACAATATCTTGAAGTTTACGTATCGAAAAGATATCATCTGTGGGACGTTTTGTTTCCCTGAAGAACTGCGCTCGTTTGTATTGCTTTCCCTTAAACAAAACGACAGTTCTTACTGTGCAAAAAAATCTGTTTCGCCTACAATATCTTGAAGTTTACGTATCGAAAAGATATCATCTGTGGGACGTTTTGTTTCCCTGAAGAACTGCGCTCGTTTGTATTGCTTTCCCTTAAACAAAACGACAGTTCTTACTGTGCAAAAAAATCTGTTTCGCCTACAATATCTTGAAGTTTACGTTTCGAAAAGATATCATCTGTGGGACGTTTTGTTTCCCTGAAGAACTGCGCTCGTTTGTATTGCTTCCCCTTAAACAAAACGACAGTTCTTACTGTGCAAAAAAATCTGTTTCCCCTACAATATCTTGAAGTTTACGTTTCGAAAAGATATCATCTGTGGGACGTTTTGTTTCCCTGAAGAACTGCGCTCGTTTGTATTGCTTCCCCTTAAACAAAACGACAGTTCTTACTGTGCAAAAAAATCTGTTTCCCCTACAATATCTTGAAGTTTACGTTTCGAAAAGATATCATCTGTGGGACGTTTTGTTTCCCTGAAGAACTGCGCTCGTTTGTATTGCTTTCCCTTAAACAAAACGACAGTTCTTACTGTGCAAAAAAATCTGTTTCGCCTACAATATCTTGAAGTTTACGTATCGAAAAGATATCATCTGTGGGACGTTTTGTTTCCCTGAAGAACTGCGCTCGTTTGTATTGCTTCCCCTTAAACAAAACGACAGTTCTTACTGTGCAAAAAAATCTGTTTCGCCTACAATATCTTGAAGTTTACGTATCGAAAAGATATCATCTGTGGGACGTTTTGTTTCCCTGAAGAACTGCGCTCGTTTGTATTGCTTCCCCTTAAACAAAACGACAGTTCTTACTGTGCAAAAAAATCTGTTTCGCCTACAATATCTTGAAGTTTACGTATCGAAAAGATATCATCTGTGGGACGTTTTGTTTCCCTGAAGAACTGCGCTCGTTTGTATTGCTTCCCCTTAAACAAAACGACAGTTCTTACTGTGCAAAAAAATCTGTTTCGCCTACAATATCTTGAAGTTTACGTATCGAAAAGATATCATCTGTGGGACGTTTTGTTTCCCTGAAGAACTGCGCTCGTTTGTATTGCTTTCCCTTAAACAAAACGACAGTTCTTACTGTGCAAAAAAATCTGTTTCGCCTACAATATCTTGAAGTTTACGTATCGAAAAGATATCATCTGTGGGACGTTTTGTTTCCCTGAAGAACTGCGCTCGTTTGTATTGCTTTCCCTTAAACAAAACGACAGTTCTTACTGTGCAAAAAAATCTGTTTCGCCTACAATATCTTGAAGTTTACGTTTCGAAAAGATATCATCTGTGGGACGTTTTGTTTCCCTGAAGAACTGCGCTCGTTTGTATTGCTTCCCCTTAAACAAAACGACAGTTCTTACTGTGCAAAAAAATCTGTTTCGCCTACAATATCTTGAAGTTTACGTATCGAAAAGATATCATCTGTGGGACGTTTTGTTTCCCTGAAGAACTGCGCTCGTTTGTATTGCTTTCCCTTAAACAAAACGACAGTTCTTACTGTGCAAAAAAATCTGTTTCGCCTACAATATCTTGAAGTTTACGTATCGAAAAGATATCATCTGTGGGACGTTTTGTTTCCCTGAAGAACTGCGCTCGTTTGTATTGCTTCCCCTTAAACAAAACGACAGTTCTTACTGTGCAAAAAAATCTGTTTCGCCTACAATATCTTGAAGTTTACGTATCGAAAAGATATCATCTGTGGGACGTTTTGTTTCCCTGAAGAACTGCGCTCGTTTGTATTGCTTCCCCTTAAACAAAACGACAGTTCTTACTGTGCAAAAAAATCTGTTTCGCCTACAATATCTTGAAGTTTACGTATCGAAAAGATATCATCTGTGGGACGTTTTGTTTCCCTGAAGAACTGCGCTCGTTTGTATTGCTTCCCCTTAAACAAAACGACAGTTCTTACTGTGCAAAAAAATCTGTTTCGCCTACAATATCTTGAAGTTTACGTATCGAAAAGATATCATCTGTGGGACGTTTTGTTTCCCTGAAGAACTGCGCTCGTTTGTATTGCTTCCCCTTAAACAAAACGACAGTTCTTACTGTGCAAAAAAATCTGTTTCGCCTACAATATCTTGAAGTTTACGTATCGAAAAGATATCATCTGTGGGACGTTTTGTTTCCCTGAAGAACTGCGCTCGTTTGTATTGCTTTCCCTTAAACAAAACGACAGTTCTTACTGTGCAAAAAAATCTGTTTCGCCTACAATATCTTGAAGTTTACGTATCGAAAAGATATCATCTGTGGGACGTTTTGTTTCCCTGAAGAACTGCGCTCGTTTGTATTGCTTCCCTTAAACAAAACGACAGTTCTTACTGTGCAAAAAAATCTGTTTCGCCTACAATATCTTGAAGTTTACGTATCGAAAAGATATCATCTGTGGGACGTTTTGTTTCCCTGAAGAACTGCGCTCGTTTGTATTGCTTTCCCTTAAACAAAACGACAGTTCTTACTGTGCAAAAAAATCTGTTTCGCCTACAATATCTTGAAGTTTACGTATCGAAAAGATATCATCTGTGGGACGTTTTGTTTCCCTGAAGAACTGCGCTCGTTTGTATTGCTTCCCTTAAACAAAACGACAGTTCTTACTGTGCAAAAAAATCTGTTTCGCCTACAATATCTTGAAGTTTACGTTTCGAAAAGATATCATCTGTGGGACGTTTTGTTTCCCTGAAGAACTGCGCTCGTTTGTATTGCTTCCCCTTAAACAAAACGACAGTTCTTACTGTGCAAAAAAATCTGTTTCCCCTACAATATCTTGAAGTTTACGTTTCGAAAAGATATCATCTGTGGGACGTTTTGTTTCCCTGAAGAACTGCGCTCGTTTGTATTGCTTCCCCTTAAACAAAACGACAGTTCTTACTGTGCAAAAAAATCTGTTTCCCCTACAATATCTTGAAGTTTACGTTTCGAAAAGATATCATCTGTGGGACGTTTTGTTTCCCTGAAGAACTGCGCTCGTTTGTATTGCTTTCCCTTAAACAAAACGACAGTTCTTACTGTGCAAAAAAATCTGTTTCGCCTACAATATCTTGAAGTTTACGTATCGAAAAGATATCATCTGTGGGACGTTTTGTTTCCCTGAAGAACTGCGCTCGTTTGTATTGCTTCCCCTTAAACAAAACGACAGTTCTTACTGTGCAAAAAAATCTGTTTCGCCTACAATATCTTGAAGTTTACGTATCGAAAAGATATCATCTGTGGGACGTTTTGTTTCCCTGAAGAACTGCGCTCGTTTGTATTGCTTCCCTTAAACAAAACGACAGTTCTTACTGTGCAAAAAAATCTGTTTCGCCTACAATATCTTGAAGTTTACGTATCGAAAAGATATCATCTGTGGGACGTTTTGTTTCCCTGAAGAACTGCGCTCGTTTGTATTGCTTCCCCTTAAACAAAACGACAGTTCTTACTGTGCAAAAAAATCTGTTTCGCCTACAATATCTTGAAGTTTACGTATCGAAAAGATATCATCTGTGGGACGTTTTGTTTCCCTGAAGAACTGCGCTCGTTTGTATTGCTTCCCTTAAACAAAACGACAGTTCTTACTGTGCAAAAAAATCTGTTTCGCCTACAATATCTTGAAGTTTACGTATCGAAAAGATATCATCTGTGGGACGTTTTGTTTCCCTGAAGAACTGCGCTCGTTTGTATTGCTTCCCCTTAAACAAAACGACAGTTCTTACTGTGCAAAAAAATCTGTTTCGCCTACAATATCTTGAAGTTTACGTATCGAAAAGATATCATCTGTGGGACGTTTTGTTTCCCTGAAGAACTGCGCTCGTTTGTATTGCTTCCCTTAAACAAAACGACAGTTCTTACTGTGCAAAAAAATCTGTTTCGCCTACAATATCTTGAAGTTTACGTATCGAAAAGATATCATCTGTGGGACGTTTTGTTTCCCTGAAGAACTGCGCTCGTTTGTATTGCTTCCCCTTAAACAAAACGACAGTTCTTACTGTGCAAAAAAATCTGTTTCGCCTACAATATCTTGAAGTTTACGTATCGAAAAGATATCATCTGTGGGACGTTTTGTTTCCCTGAAGAACTGCGCTCGTTTGTATTGCTTCCCCTTAAACAAAACGACAGTTCTTACTGTGCAAAAAAATCTGTTTCGCCTACAATATCTTGAAGTTTACGTATCGAAAAGATATCATCTGTGGGACGTTTTGTTTCCCTGAAGAACTGCGCTCGTTTGTATTGCTTCCCTTAAACAAAACGACAGTTCTTACTGTGCAAAAAAATCTGTTTCGCCTACAATATCTTGAAGTTTACGTATCGAAAAGATATCATCTGTGGGACGTTTTGTTTCCCTGAAGAACTGCGCTCGTTTGTATTGCTTCCCCTTAAACAAAACGACAGTTCTTACTGTGCAAAAAAATCTGTTTCGCCTACAATATCTTGAAGTTTACGTATCGAAAAGATATCATCTGTGGGACGTTTTGTTTCCCTGAAGAACTGCGCTCGTTTGTATTGCTTCCCCTTAAACAAAACGACAGTTCTTACTGTGCAAAAAAATCTGTTTCGCCTACAATATCTTGAAGTTTACGTATCGAAAAGATATCATCTGTGGGACGTTTTGTTTCCCTGAAGAACTGCGCTCGTTTGTATTGCTTTCCCTTAAACAAAACGACAGTTCTTACTGTGCAAAAAAATCTGTTTCGCCTACAATATCTTGAAGTTTACGTATCGAAAAGATATCATCTGTGGACGTTTTGTTTCCTGAAGAACTGCGCTCGTTTGTATTGCTTCCCTTAAACAAAACGACAGTTCTTACTGTGCAAAAAAATCTGTTTCGCCTACAATATCTTGAAGTTTACGTATCGAAAAGATATCATCTGTGGGACGTTTTGTTTCCCTGAAGAACTGCGCTCGTTTGTATTGCTTTCCCTTAAACAAAACGACAGTCTTACTGTGCAAAAAAATCTGTTTCGCCTACAATATCTTGAAGTTTAC